>JAQFVV010000043.1:7178702-7637550 GCA_028023455.1 Epiperipatus broadwayi | reverse complement strand
CTCCATAAATTGTTATATCAATTTATTAAAAAATTTTAAATTTAAGATATATTACAGCTATATGATGTTGATTTTATTTATAATAATCTTTCAAAAGTTTAATTAAAGTAAACTATGAGTATTTGATATGTGAAGTTGTGCTAATATTTGAGGGAGACATTTCAATAAAAAAATGATAATATTATATGGTTGGGAAAACTGGCCATGATCAATACTGCATTAATAAATTTTGTAAATAAATGTTTAAAGCTAAAATTTTTAAAAAAAGACAAGTTAAAATTAAATGCATATATATTTATTGTTGATAAAGATTAATATTTAGTAAGTGAATATAAATATTTTTGTTATTAAAAGTATATAATAGAAGATTAATATTTGATTTTATAATATCGAATTATTATTTTAAAGTTGTTATAGTATATTATTTGTTTTAAAAAATATTTATTTTAAAAAATTGAATTGTTAGTTTATTTTTAGATAATTACAAGCGTTTATATCTGTGTTGTAAGTCAGGTGACAGATAGATATATGTACACATATGCTTGTAAGTTTTTTAGTAAAGTTGCAAAACTGTTTTTAAAATTCTATTATAAAATTTATAAATATTATATTGGCTATCACGAGATAAAAATAAAAATAATTAGTGTGAAATATTAAATCTGATTTTTAAAATACTGTTTAAAAAATATAATGAATAAAAAATAGACTTAGTTTGTTTAGAAAAATAGTCTTATAAAAGTTAAAAGTGAAATAAAGTAAAACATATATTTTAAAAAATGTTTAATGGATTTAAATAAATGATAAAAATTAATTTAAGAATTAAATAATGTAATAAATAATAAATATTAAATAAGTCATTATTTATTTTTAATTTTGTATTGTTGGTAAGATATGTAAATAGGCTAGCAAGGTGATTGTTTAATTTACCAATCAAGTGGGTAATTTATTCCGGTATAAAAACCGAGGTTCAATTGTTCAAGAGGGTGATTGTAATTTCTTTTAAGTGTGCTATTAAATATAGCTAAGTAAAAAATTATAGACGTTCTCGTAATAGTTCTTAATTTATCAGAGAGTAGTTTTAAATAATTTTATAAAAGTTTACCGTTTAATATGCAGTGCTAATTTATTTATAATTCCCTATTGATCGTCTCTGTCAAAGCTCAATTTTACTATCAAATAATCATGAAAATATCGTATAATGATAAAATGTGTTGGAAACCTTATATTAAAAATATAGTGAACGCTGGATTAATTAGGAGAATTACTAGTTGGATAAAATTAATATATTGGACATTATATGAATTTAAAAGTTGAGTATAATTAATTTTTATAAACAAATATTTTAAAGAAAGATAAATACTTCTTTATGAAGAAAGTATTTTTAAAATTATATATTTTAATATATCTTTTGGTAAAGATATGGAAGTTAATAATAATTGCAGAAATACTTGCCTTATTAAGTCTTTGTTGTTTAAAAGATTAGATTTCGATAATTTTAAAAGGCATATAAATCAGAAATTTAATTGGTAAACAAATACCTGTAAAAAAAAATATTATATAGTAAAGTCTGGACGCTGGTCATACAGAAGAATTTGGAGATTGATTTTACCTAAATTTTTGTTAAAGAATGTGCAAAGAAGTATACATGGATATCCAAGTCAATTTTTATAAAACTTAGATTAAACATTTAACTATTGATTAATCCTAGGAAGATAATAACTTTTAAATAAATCCGGATCCTATAAACTGTTTTAATTATTATTTTGTTTCTTTATGGTGGAACTTATTTTATCTTATTTTTTTTTGTAAAAAAAAAACGTTTTCCATTTATTTCATAAAAACTGTTTAAACATGTGATGTACCGGAAAAAGGAAGTGGTGTTGGTAAAATGTTGTGCCTAGGAAAAAAAAAACAATTGTGGGTGGAAAGAAGACACCGTTGGATTTTATGTAACATATTTTGTTTTCTTAACTAACATAGATATTTAATTATTTATTGATCTATTAGAGATAAGAGAGGTACATTTTAAAAGTAACTATATATTAATATAACACTTAATTTCATAAAGTTTATTTTTTTATATAATTTTACAACATGTAATATTTTAAGAATAATTGTTGAGTATAAATGTGATATTATTTTGTAAAACTATAATCCTGGAGGACATCGTTTGGCCGATTATAAATTGGAGTATCATTTATGGTAATAATTATATAATATTAATTAATGTATTTTGCTTTGTTTTCTTTAGATAAACCAAATATTATTTGATTGTTGAGTGAATGTATAAATATTTAAAGAATATACACGCATAATATTATCAATAACAGTTTTATTTTAATATGCATACTTTATTTTTATAATATAAATTTATTACAACGTAATAAGAGTTATCCAGAAATAATTATATGATTCTTTCGTGAATAAACTTTAATGTTTCTGTTACAATATTAGGAATTTGATTTATTATATTAGTATGAGTCATTTATATTTATTTTCAAGTTAGTAAGAAGTAAAAAATATATCTATATTTTTATTTTTTTTTATTAGACAAGTTAAATTAATTTTATATAGAAATTTATATTTTGTTTGAAGGGTTTATCATATATAGATGATGAGATATAAGAGAGTTTGGATAGTCATTTTTTTTTAAAAAAAAAAATTGGTAAGCTGATACTGAAGTTAAATAAGATTAGAATGATATCTGAAGATAGGATTTTATTAAGAGGGAATAGGAATAACAAGTAAAGAAGAATAGTAGTTTAAATGGAAAAGAATCATAGAATTTTATTTTAATATAATAACTTTATAAAAATTGGTAATTTATAAATAAAAAATTTGTCTTCACAAAATTGTTGGATAATTTTTAAAATATTATTTTAAGAAAAGAACATATATGTATTGCATATTTTGGTAAGACATATATTATGAAATTACATCAGAATAGAGTAAATAATTATGTAATCAATAAAAGTCACATAATATTATAAAGTTATATCAATCTATACATTAGTTGATATTTAGTTAATGCTAATAATAAATGTAATACATAATAGTTACATTATAATAGAAATAGCTATAATACTTAAATGGAGTAGCATTTTAATTATTAAAGTTTGTTTATTACACGTGCTACATAAGTGATATTTTACATAAAAGCCTTTTATTGTAATAAGTGATTATAAATGATATCTAGTAAAATATAAGTTCATAAACTCAATTAAATGTTACTGATAAAACATTTAAAAAATGTATTGATTATTTATTTTGGATTATGGAAATAATAACAATGTAAGAATCTTGTATTATTATTTTTCTTATTTTATTTTTCTTGATTTCCATTTGTAATGTAAATAATGTATATAAGTTGTTTATTAAAGTTGATGTAAATAAATTTGTTTAAGTTGTTTTAAAAGTGTGTCGAATTCATTATTTTGCACCACAGCATTTGACAACAGATAATTTGAGTAAAACATAATATTTGCACAATATGAATTAAATTATTATTATTTTTAAAAAAGAAATACAGTATTTTCTTAATATAATTTATAAAAATTCATTGACATTAACATATTATGTTATAATGGTCACGAAATAGTTATAATGCACAATATAAGAGTATAATATTATTTATTGCCACATATTATTAAATTATAAGATTTTATTATATTCTCAATTAAGATACTATATGAAGATGAAAGACATGTAGATGATTTACTTGTTTTCTTAATAATTAGTAGTATAATAAAATAGATAAGGTTAACTTATACACTGGAGATTGTTATTATTAGTTATTTATTATTATTATAAGTTAGGTGTAGTTAGGTTTGATATTAAATCCCTTATCATGCCTATCTGCAAGAAGTATTATTACTTTAAGATAATTAAAAGAACCTGAGATTATTTAGTTATATTTCTTTGATAAAAGATTGAGATTTATTTATTACTATTATTGAAGTTAGTTAATTTTATAAAAGACATAGGAGTGCTATAGATGTATTAGTGAGATAATAAAGAGGTAATAGTATTCTTATGCCATTGAGATAATGTCTTAGAAGACATGGGCTCAATGTAAATTCATATTACCACTTGTAACTTCACTTCATAGTCTCATGATTTAAGAAATACTTATTTAATTAGTGCATGATATTGAACCATATTAATTTTCTGTTAGTTGTACTAAATCTGATAAGATATAGTATTATAAAAATATATTAACAATAGTTATACATATTTTAGCCGAGCATAACGATTTAATTGAGCTAGTCATATTTTAAGTTATACTATATATTTCTGGAAGTGAGGGTTTAAAATATATCCTTTTCATTATTCTTTCTACTTATTTTTTTTACAAATTTTTTTTAATTATTATAATAAACATTTCCACAAAACATCCTCAATACACACATTCCATACAATACTATTAAAACACAAAACATATATATATATATATATATATATATATATGTTGTACAACCATCTTTATAATATTCTATTCATCACCAGTTGATGTTTGTGTAATCGAGTTGAAACATCAGTATATTCACTATCAACTACTCACAAAGTATAACATTTATATTTGTAACCCATGAAAATCTTTGTGCCAACATATAATATAATTTCTGTTGCCAGGAAGAATTGAGCAAAATAAGAGAAAAGTAATCATTTATATATTTGTTTATTATTATTATTATTATTTGATTAAAGCTTTTGACTCGGTTATTTGAGAATGTTGTTAACAGTATTTGAAAATACGTCTTTGTATTTAGAAATATATTTATGCTATACAGCTGCCATGATGTAAAAGTATTTTTACTGATGACATTTTTTATAGGTATTTGAAATGAATACAGATATTTGCTTCAACTTTATTTACTATTTTTAAGACAATATTTTTAGGATTAGCTTAATTAAACACAGCTTCATCGATCATGCATCATATTTGTGAAGTTATTAATTTGAAGTGAGTAACAATCGAGAAAGATAATTTTTTGATCATAGATTCGCAGTATTCTGATGATAGAATAGTGGTTAATAATTTAAAGCATAGATTTAGCATCTTATTAATGTCATTACGCAATCCATAAAAAATTATTTTAATATTTAAATATTATCATATCCAGAATCTACATTTAAAAGAACACATTTTTATTGTACTGACCAAGCTATAACATATGAAGATTAATACATTTTTAAACAAATTATTTTGTGGTGAATATGAGCGTAGTTTTATTGTGGAAGATTTCATTGCTGTTATAGAAAAATATCTCAAAAACTCTTCAAAGAGATCATTATTGATTGTATATGGCTGAGGAAGGAACAACATGAGGTCTAAGTTATGGCAGATATCGATGTTTTTTAGAAAGAAAAATTTGCTCCAAATGTGATTTAATTATAGAATCACAACTCATCAAAATCTCACCATAAAGTGTGTAGTATCTTTGTATTTATTTATAATTTACAAATGTATTTTTTTTAGTCATGGCAAAAATCTTTTCATTTTTTATTAAAGTATTTTTTTCTTTCTGTCCCCCCCCCTCCCTCCCACTTATTTCTTTTACTAGGAGCGTCATATTTACAAAACAAAATTTATAAAATATTTTCCATTGATACGTATATAAATAAATGTTTTTAGACTTTTATAACATGATGACATGGTATAATCAGATAACCCAGAGATGTGTGTAAATATATATATTTTGAATCTAATATGATTTGTAACTTTGCTCATAAAAAAATAAAGAATCGCGACAAATATTTATTAACAAAACACCTAGATGGTTACAAAATGAACACAATTGGATAAAGTCATCTTTCTGTTTTGTCTTTGTAGTACTGCTAAAATAAGTTTCTCTAAGAATTTTTTTTATGCAATATTGATCACATGATCCAATGTTTTAATGGTTTAAAACCAATTCTGCCCATAGGATTATGGTGACTATGGTTATTAAAAAAATCAAGATATTGAACCCAGTTCAGTTCTGCATGACTTTACAAATGATTTAGCTTGGATTGGAAACATTACTGTGTTTTAACTTGGGGCTCATTTCTTTATAGGTAACTAAATAGTTAAAAAATGGCAATTACTGTGCTCTCAGATCCATGGTATTTCAATATGAAAGCTATAACCCAGAAACTAGTTTTTGAATATTATAGGAGTAGGCACTGTATATTGAATTTATGCACAAACCTTCTAGCATCCATTGATTACTACGGCTTGCCGCAGAGTGGCACTACTGTATTGAGAGTTTACTACTTTTGTAAGATATTGAGATAGCTTCAGATGTTTTTAAATCAAATATATTTTGAAATTGTTATAGCTGTATGTTTCCTAAATATAAACTAATCTGCATATTTTATACATTTATTATAATAACATGATAATTGTATCCAATTAATTTATTTGTGAAAAGTCACATTATTGTGATATTAATAAAAAAAAATATTTTTATAGTAAAAATTGCACATGACATACATATATATATATATCAAAATATTAATATATAACAAACTAACCAAAGGAAATACATATAAAAACAAAAAAAGACTTATAAATCCAATAAATAATATTATTTTTTTTTCTTTCTGATGAAAACCAGTCCTCTGGTTGAAATATAATATAATATATATATATATATATATATATATATTGTTACTGTATTAATTATTGTATTGTTTTGAATAATTATATATATTTTATTATAATTGGAATACAGACATTGATTAATAATTTATATATATTGTGCCATTACAATTTGGTCACTAGCCAAATTTATAGTAATGTGCATGTAGAAAAGGTCAAACAAAATCATCATCACATTTTTATATAATCATAAATGAAGCTGTAGGGCATCCAAGTTCAAACCCTACCAGATCAAAATTTCAAAAGCTTTAAACAGAAAGAATGGGACAACAATTATATGCTTTATTTGTGTGTGTGTTGATAGAAAGGTAATACACACATTTAAACTATTTAATATTTAATTTTTCTTTAAAAAGCAAAGTTATAATGCATACATATAGGCAATGTATGTGTAAATTATTTAATTGTTTTATATTTCAAATATTAAACATTTTAATTTTCTTTAAAACTAACCTATGCTTGATCAATTCTAACATTTTATTCTATACTTCTATTTTGCTTTTCTTTGATTGTAATTGGGATTTAAAAGTTACAGATTTAATTAAATAATTGGTTTATAATTCCTAAGCTAGCAATCACATTATTTAGGGTTAGTTCATGAATGATTTGAAAGAATGCAGGATGTGTGTACATTACATACAAAATTTTACATTTCCTAAATATTGAAAGAAAAGGAAGTATTAAATCTGTTAAATTATTTTTTTTGTACAATTTTTTTTTTGTTAAAAGAGGAAATCTGTTTAATCAGATATCGATCTTTGTAGTAAATTTTTTGTAAATGATTGTCACTTTGGAGCTATAATTTTGAAATTTTCTTATCAAGATCTAAAGAAGGAAGCTCAAAGATTTGAAGTGTTACCTGGATGTTAAAAAGAAAGAAAAAACAAAAGAAAGGAAATAAGAATTGAGTCTATTTTTTTTTTTAAAACAAAAGTGTCTGGAAAAAGGATTAAACTTTTCAGTTAAAAAATACTTTGGTTTAAAACAAATTTGTCCAAAAATAGCAAGTGATGCTATCTCTGATTGGTTAAGGTAGCTAAAAATTGGATATAAAAAGCTGTCTTGAATTATGATTGTGATTGATTTAGATTATTAAACTATCCAATTGAATGCTGAACATATAAAAAAATGGCTTGCTAGAAAAATTATATGTGTGTCCCATCGATTCCGGACCATCTGGGGAAGCTGCACATCACATAGGAAAGAAAAGATGTGTCTAAAATAATATTCTACACCTTTCAACTGACCAGATAAATAAGATGTTTTTAATAGAAGAAAGAAAGCATTCACCTGCATTCAAAGAAGATGAATTAATCTACTGAGAAATATTAATCATCAAGTCCAATTAATTGTTACAACAACTGATTTTAAACTCAAGAAAATTTACAAATGTGAAAACAACTGCTGTATTTCATCCACATGCTTGATAGGAAGAGAAGAAAAATTAATATAATGATTTCCAAATTGTCCACTAAAGCAAATAACCTCAATAGAGTCATCATCATCAAATAGTTATACACCTCGGGAAAAGGATTGTTCCCACATAAAACGGAAATAATAGCTGCAGAAATATAGACATTATACAAGACAAGTTTGAACCCTTGGAAAATCGCCACAAACAAAAGATCGGTAATATGACTTTTTATATCTATTTTCTTTATGATATCAGTCTTAATAAACATTTTAGCAATAAAGTGGTATATTTTTATTTAAAGAACTTTTAAAGACTATTCAGATCGATTAAAACAAGAATGTCTTACTAATAATAACTTTGAGCTTCATAAATGATCTTGAATGTATAAAATGATTTGTTTATTAATTTTACAATATTAATATGTAAAACAATTTTTTTTTTTTATTTTTTTTATGGTATTATGATTTTAGTTTTAACTAATATTATTATTTTGGTTTTAAATAATATTTTGTTATCATGGGATAAAACACGCACATACATAATAATATTTTTATATGTGTATAATTGGAAGTGAATGTGTAATAATGAGTAGTATTAGAATATTAGATTATTTTGTTTCAAGTTCAGTATAGATTTCAGCGCTTGGAAGGGAGGGGGAGAAAATAATTTAAAACTTTTTTCTAAAACTTGCTCTTTCAATTTTTACTAACATTTTTTTTACATTCTATTTACATGTTGGATTTTAAAGTATGTGTGCTAATGAGCAGATAATATTTTTTTAATACTTTTCTCATGGAGTGAAAATCATGGTCAATGTGACGTCCAACTTAATACAAAATACATTTGAAGGGAAAGGGGGAAGAACTTAAAATTAATCTGAGGATTGTTATATAATCAATTATTATTATTATTCATGTCAATTTTCATATTTATCTAGAAATTTTTCTGTATATGTTAGAAATGTAGTAATAAATATTAGTTTGTTTTATTAAACGAGGCGTATATATTTCATTAAGTGTAGTCTTGGTTAAGTGTGATTATTCATCATCATCAATGGTTGAATATTGGTTATTTAAGATATAATTAAGTATGCTAAAATTAAGCAATAATTATGCATTTCTTTATAAAATTTAGTTTTATGTTTAGGCTTAGTCCTAGAGCTGTAGTTGAAACCCTTGTCATTATCGTTATTATTATCATCATCATCATCGTCATCAACCTTTTAATTAATGAGCTGTTTAACTGTTTAAAGGCCATAAATAAATATTGATTTTATAATATTTAGTGATTTCTTAGTATTATTATAACCACATCCCATCATCTATTTCATGCAAGGATGAGTGAATTGCCATCCTAAATTAGTTATATCTAATCTGAGCTAGTAAACTTATAAAAATATTGAAACACATTTGTTATGTTAAGATCTGAGAAATGATTTATGTTCAATGAACTCCACTGTGGTTTAAAGATGTTTTACTTTTACCTAACTATTAGTGCTTATAGTGATATGGCTCAAAAGCAAAATCTCTCGTTTTTTATTAGAAATAAAGTACCAAAAAGGGATTCAAACCCGGTACATGTGAAAGGTTATCAGATATAACCCTGTCTAGATTCAGATAATCTAGTGGCGCCCTGCTAGACCATATTCACTTAGTATTTGTTTAAACATGCACTTAACATCAAACCAAGGAATGAAAGTGGATAAAACCTACTGCCTGTATACCTGAGTTATATTTTATTGAATTACTAGTGTACTCACCTCACGTGTTTTCTTATAATAATTTGATCAACCTTTACTTATGATCATTCAATGGACTACTCAGGTATGGTAACTTTTTTTTGATTCATTAATTTTGTTACAATATATATATATAATTTTGTAGTTGGAAATTATATATATATATATTATTGTAATATGATCTACAAACACCCATTTTTGATATCATTCAATTTAGTTAAATACTTTAATAATGGGCTTCTTCATGTGTTTAGGAATGTGTGGTAGATTGGAAATTTTAAATTATGTATATATTCACTTGTTAAATGAGTTGTAAAAAGTTTCGTCAAATTGTATTTCAACTTTAGAATTTGAAAATTAAGCCAGAAATTTTTTTTTTTTTAAAAAAAGACTTGAACAAATGTCAAGCATAGGTGGTCAGTGGTTAGTATAGCTGCCTTCCAAGCAGCTGGCCCGGGTTCACTTTCTGGTCAACACATTTGACATATAGAGAAAAAAAAAGACTTGAACAAATCAACAATAAATTTTTGATATGATTCCTCTGTTTTTCATTCTGCTTTGCTAAGTGTTGGAGTTTTATTTCTTTTATAAAGATAGAACTATCTCCTAAAGTATTTTTCCAACATTTTTATGGAGAATTTTTCTCATATTGTTTGGTCTCAAGAGTTAGTTTTATTTTTTTCTGAATGATTTTTATATTCTTTTGTAATTCAGATATTTCTGTTCTATGCTTTTTATTCATCTGGTCTTTCCTATTTTTGTAGTTCCAATAGATTTTGTTGTCCATTTGTCTGCCAAGTTTGTAAAATGTTTTATTACATTTTTTTTCAAAAAATAAATATGTTAAGTAAAATTCTATCTTTTATTAACTTCTAAACTCATAATTTTAGCTTTCTTAATTTTAGTTTTAGTCTATCACAGATTGTTGTAGTTCTGTTGGCATTTCTAAAAAAAATTTTTCCTCATATGTCATAGCATTAGCCCAGAGGTGAACCTGCGACATCCATCTGCAAACAACTGCTTCCTTGCAAGGTGGCTGTGCTGACCTCTCGGCTAACAACGCTTGGCAATTTTTTTTTTCATTTCTTTTTGAATGTACTTTTTATAAATTTCAACTTCATTAGTTTAATAGAATATTTATGATTTGTACTTTTTATTATTTATTTCATGATTTGTTTATAATACCTTAATTAGTTTTCATTTTAATCTGACTGTTTGAATGCTCCTCAGTTTTTCAGTAAGCCTTGATATATCTTCTTCCTATATTTATTCATTTTGTTTGACTCAAATCTCAAACTGTGATGATTTGTTTTATTTTTCTCATTCAGTGTCCTATAAAGTTCCTATGAATATTATTTCAACACCAATAATTTGATATCCCTAAAACTAGCCAGATGACCTACTTGGAATTCAAAAAATTATGTTTATATAAAGATATTTTGGTGGTTGAATCATATAATATTAAATAATTTTGTATGCTTCTTAATGGTGTTGTTATTTTAAAATTAAAATGCTAAAGTAAATTTTGCTTAGATTGAAGTAGCATGGAAAGCCTTCTGGCTTTTGGCAGAGATTTAACATACATATATTTTGATGGTTTTAGCAATATTTTATTATACAACAAATGTTTGAAAATATAAGAAGGTAAATCTCATTTAGGATTGAATGATTTTTATATTAAATGTTTTGGCATATACCAGTAATGCTTAACCTATCATCTATAATATGTTGACCATTGCAATATTATTTTTAATCAATTTCCTGTTAAAAGTTATAATTTTTTTTAAAGCACAAACATAATATTGTATGTGTTTTCATGACAGTTTATGATGGTGGGGTTCTAGTTGTATTTTTATATTGGAGTATTTTCAACATCTAATATGCATATTGAATGTCTTTAGAAAAATGTAACTTTACTTAAATATTCCAAATACATTCAACTGTTTGTAATAGCACATCAAACAGGTAGTATATGCACAATGTTTCAAGAGGTGTTATTTCCCTCTCTTCTTCAGGTGTTGCTGGCCTGACCAGTGACAGTACTTATAGGATTCGAACCTTGGTTCTTAGATTCTTGATTATTGAATTTTAAGGTAATACTCTAACCAACTAAGCCATCCTTCCAAAGGCAATAGCTAATAGGAATTTCATATACTTATCTATGAGGCTCCTCCTGATTTCTCCACTTTTTCCTAAGAGCAAAGTTGATTAGTGGTTTTCATACATTATGTACAGTTGCACTAAGTTGGTTTATGGGATTTTTGCCATTGTCATGTGAGCAGCTTCTTTAAATTTTCTTCTTTGCCCTTTTTTTTTCTCTATCCCAATATTTTTGTATTTTCCCAATAGAACATATGTTCATTGGTACATACATGGCCTGCTCATATGAAAATGGCAAAAAATCCCATAAGCCAACCTAGTGTGATTGTACATAATGTTTGGAAACCACTAATCAACTTTGTTCTTAGGAAAAAGTTGAGAAATCAGGAGGAACCTCATAGATATGAAATTTCTACTGACTGTTGCCTTTGGCAGGATGGCTCAGTTGGTTAGAGAATTACCTTAAAATTCAATAATCAAAAATCTAAAGATCCAGGATTGAATCTCATGCTAGTACTGTCACTGGTCAGGCCAGCAACATCTGAAGAAGAGGGGTGAATAATATCTTATGTGCTATTACTAATATTTAAATAAAGTTATTTTTTTTAAAGACATTTAATCCTTATATTAGATGATGGAAATAGTCCAATATATAAATACAACTAAAACACCATTATCACAAACCTTCAGGAAAACTCATTTATCAGCCAGTGACAGAAGAAAAATTGTCAGCAACTTTCAGCTTAGACAGTTATCAACTTGAGAATGTAAATCAGTTTAAATAACTTATAGTTTTATTAATAGAAAGGTGGATTTAAATGTTGAGATCCAATACACAGTCACTGCGCTGCTACTGCTTTTAGCAAGTTAAAAAAGTCTTTTGTCATAGGAAATAATTACTGTAATTAGTTACCAGTATATAAAATTGTTATTCTATTTAATTTATTGTAAGGGCATGAAACATGAACACCTTATCAGTACAATATAAAGGCTTTAGAAATGTTTCATTTAATGGCACTCCATAAAATTTTAAATATGCAATTACAAGATCATAAAGCTTATCCATATATAGGATGTAATACTACTAATCTATTATTGTAAAATCACATCTTCATTGGATTCACATGGAAAATGAAGAAACAGTGGAAGATTTTCTAAAAGGTTGTTTTATGGCTAATGTGCACATGGGTTTCATAGGAGAGGTAGACCCCTGTGTACATTATAAGGATTATCTCAAAGACATTTTAAAGAAGTACAATGTTAATTGTTTTTATTGGGAAGATTATGGCAGAGAATAGAATACACTGGAGAGCTACAATTAGACCTAGTATTTAATAAAGAAAAGTTTTCTGTAGAGGGAAATCGAAAGATTGCATCGTAAATTAACAGGTAAACAGACATTGAAACAGCTTATTCTATGTGTAGACATATTTTTAACTTTACAAATTTGATTGTATAAACCACCACAAAAATCATTTTTAGGTTAGTATTTCATTTTTTCTCTCACACTCCTTTTTTTTTTATTGGGAGTTGGATTTTCCATATTCATTTTTGAGTGGCTGTTTATTATTATTATTAATTGATCGATACAGTTTAATTGTTTATGAATATTAATATTTTTTATTATTTGCTATCATTTTCAAAGTCTTTTATTTACAACCTAAAAGTTTGTAGTGATGGCTTTTTACTTGTAATTTTATATAGGACTATTTTTATCATCTAGAAATAATTGTTAAATGTCTTGAGGAAAATTGAAATTGTATTTAAACTTTTTGAATACATTTTAAGTGTTGGCCCATACATTTAAGTGTTAGTAATGGCTTGCAAATTTCGATATCATCATTTTCAACTATTATCATTTCACTGCAGGATGAAAGTCTCTTTAAGTCTAATCTATCTTCTACAATTTCTAACCTCTCTTTTTCACATCAACCCAGCACACTTACTTATTTCATCCATAAATCTCACATGATCTTTTTGTAGGTCTTTTACAATCTATTGGCATCCAGTTCAAGATTTCAGCTGTCCATCTACTTTTATCTCTTCTAGTAATATTTTCAATCCAGTTGCATTTCAATCCTTTAATTGTTTTTATGATGTCAGTAACACCTGTTTGTTCTGACCCAAATATTTTATTTTCAATATCTCTTTGTTACTCATAACAAGCATCTCTTCATTGTTTTTTGAGTGATCTGAAGTCACTGTATTGCTCTTCTGTATCTCAGATTCATACATAAAAACTGGTATCCCATTTATTAAAAATCTCCCTTTTCAAACTCATAGGCACTCTAACCAAGTTTAATTATGTGATTAATTTCATCCATTATGTTTTCGTCTGTAGTAATAATCTGCCCAAGATATTTGCAGCTGTTAACTTCCAACTCCTCATTATCCATCTTTATTTTCTTATTTTGGAAACTCCATTAAACATTACTTTAGTCTTTTTAACTTTCATCTTTAATCCTATTTTTTTAGTTTCATCTGATAACTCTTGCAACATTCTCCTGAAACTTTAGCTTTAAAGCATTATTTGCAAAAAAAAAAAAAATTACATTATTGGCACAATCTAGATGATTTTAAAATCTCCATTTACTTTTATTCCTTTAACTTCCCATATTAATTCACAAAATAGTTGTTGCAAAACCACTGTAAAAAGTGTTGGAGATATGGAGTGACTCTGCCATACACACTTTTTAATGTTAATTTTTTTATATCATTATGTATTCTAATTGTTGCTATTGTGTTTTTATAAATATTCTTCAAAATATGACTATCCTGGATCTATAGCTTGATGGTCTAATTTTTTAATTGCTAAAAAAAAATGTTTATAGAATTAAATGCCTTTTCATAATCTACAAATCCAAAGCATAATGACAACTCATATTTATTGTTCTTTTTTATAACTGGATATGATCCACTGTATTAAAACTACTTTTAAATTTAGTTTGTTCTTTCAGTTATCCAAAGTTAACTGTAGAGGAGTTGTAATTGTTTTGATAAAAATTTTGTAGTGAACTGATAAAAAATTGGATCGGTCTATAATTTATAATATCTTCTTTATCATCTTTTTTAAATATTAATACTGCATTGGTACATCTTTATGGCTTAAATATTTAGTTATATAACATTGCCAAAAACTTTATATTTCTTGATTTGCTTCTTTTAAGATAATGATTATAATTCCATCATTACTTGGAGTGTTTCCCTTTTTTATAAATTTAATTCTTCATTTAAAATCCTAGGCAATTCAAAAAATATAGTAGTTGTAGGAGATACTTTTCCTTGTGTTTCATTGCTGTATAATTCTTGATCAAAATCTTATTGCAGAAATAAATTTTCTACAAATTTCATGATGTTGTTTTGGCATTCTTGAGACTTTTATTCTCTTCTATAGCTTTTTTTGCTACTTCACAATTATACTTTCTTCTATCATTATTAACTTTTTTTACACCATTTTACAAAATTCGAGATATTCAATCTTTCTTAAAGCATCATTTTTATATATTTTTATATTCTGTTTTTTTTTTTTTTTTTTATAAATTGTCTGGTTTCAGTAGAAATTTTAGTGGGCAATTGCTGCTTTTTTATAAAGTTTCCTTTGTTGCACATTTTAAAAGTGTATCTGTTATCTTCCTATTGATTTTGTTTAAATCTGAATAATGTTCAAAATCTGTTAATATTTGAAAAAATTTACAAGTTTTAATTTACATTCATATGAATGTTTCTGAAGATTAAGAATATTAATTGTGAATATTGTTTTTCTTAATAATTTTTGTCTCTGTAATTTTGTATTAACATGTATTTTTCATCTCATTAATTGATGATCACTTCCTGTGTTGAATTTATTAAGAACATTACAATTTTGAAATACATATTTTTTATTAGTCAAAATATAATCCAGTTCTGCTGTATCTTTAATTGGATGCTTCCATATCCATTTTTATTTAACATATTTCTGGAAAAAAAAAAACATTTTATAAAGTTTTTCTTTTATTGCAAACTCCACAAGTCTATGCCCTCTCTCATTTCTATGACCATAACCAAAGTTACTTACAGCACTTTCATCTTTCAATTGTTTATTAATTTTAACATTAAAGTCTCCTATGACAATTTTAAAATGCTGTTTGGTCTGATCTAAAGTTTTTTGTGCATCCATACAAAAATCTTCTGCAACTTCATCACTATGAGAACTTGTTGGGGCATAAATATGAATTACCTGCATTTGGTATATGCTATTAAGTTGAATAATCAATCTTGCCAGTCTGTCTGATATCAATATCCACAATGTTGTTCTTTCACTTTTTATATATAATGAATCCTACTCCACTTGAACTTTCAATGTTTGTGCCCTTGTAATATAGTACATGCCCACTTTATTATGAGACAGTCCATCTTCCAATTCTTGCAATCTGCGTTATCTTGGAAATAATGTGCAATTGTAAGTACTAAATTTAATATCATTATCAAATCACAGCCTGGGTCCACAAGTAGGAGATTCTTAGCACACTCCTGCATTTATTCACTAACCATTGTCTTGACTGGAAACTTAACAACCTTCTAACTATAAGGGCCATAATTTATTTTTGTCTGTGATGATTGTAAATATCTATTAGAAAAAAAATCATTCACACACACATTTATTTTGGCTTCAAAAAATCTCAACTGATTTCAGTTAAGAGCTGTTAAGCAACTTAGAAGAAAGACCATGGTATTTTTTGACTTTAAACTCAGAGGTAAAAATCCAATACACTTGTCACACTGGCTGATGCATGTTGATGAGTATCCTATCGATATTCACATACTATATGAGTAATCACATAGTAATAACAACATGCAGCAAACATTAGGAATTTTCTCTGTGTGGTTTCTTTAACATAACATTAAGTGACATTTTTTTTCTAAGATACTCTAGTTGGTTTAGTCCAGTATTCACAAATATAGCTGCCTCCCAATCAATTCCCTTGCCAATCGTATCATTTATTCTTGCTGTGTGAGGAATACCTAAAGAAGAATGAACAAAATCACTACTCAGAACTTTGGGTTATATACTAATCTATATGCTATTACTGGCACTTGAATATTTTTGATAAGTTTACATAAAAGTGTGATTCTTCTAAAGACCTTTTAATTCTAAATAATGAAAATAGTCCAACATATAATTAGGAATGTTGTTTAATGACTATTGTAATATATTTTGTGGTTGTGCTCATGCTATCAAGGGACTCCACACATAGTAGATCGTGGAATGATGTTTAGATATGGATGCCATTTGTAAACATCAAATAAACAGGTCCAAGCCTACATCTGCTACTGCATTTTAAGATAGGATATTGATTCATTAAAGGCTAGACACTGTTTCTATCGCAAACAGTCTTTTATGTCTCACTCTTTTCCTTCTTCAGTTGTGTAAATTATTGTAGATTCTCATGCTCAAGATTGCATTGATTATCATAGAATTTCATTATTATCTACTAAACAAAAGTACTTTCAAGAATTTTGTTGAATAGACTGCTTCAAGTTGTAAGATGAATGATTACAAGAGACTTGGTGTGATTTTAAAAAGTCAAAAAGCACAAAAAACATGATTTCTATTGAAATATGTCAGAGACAAAGGACTGATTTATATTTGCTTTTATTGATTTGGTCAAGGCATTTGATTCAATTAATAAATCTATAGCATTGTATGAAATTAGTTCGATGTCCACTAAAAGCTATCCATATTATTCAGCTTCTGCAAGATAAGATGAGAGGAAATGGCATTACTATAGGTGGGAAATCTGTATCATTTGATATGATTTCTGACATTAAACAAAAACATGTACTTAACTTGATATTGTTTTTAACTTTTATGACACTAGTTTATGAAATATAGATAGCTGAATCAATCAGGCATCAAAATATAGTACAGGTTGATGGTGAAATTTTTAATCTGAATTGATTAAAAGTAACAATTTCTTCTTTTTGGATTCTGGCTTGCAGCATACCAATGATTGTGATATTTTTGCCAATTCAAAAGCTGATTTACAGAATGCACTTAGTGATTTGACTACAACATATAATGACCTTGATTTATTATCCCACAATGGCTAGATTAAATTTTATAATGAAAATGCTACATGCAGTAATTTTACCACTTGTTTGAAAAGTGTTATTTTATTATACGATTACAGTTCCAAATGGGCATTTAAAAGAAGTAAAACAAATAAAAATAGTTCCTTTATCATCTGCGTCATTATCACTATTATTATCAATAGCTTCAGACCTTCCTAATGCTCCTAAAATAATAATATTTTCTCCATGTATGTATTTGTAAGCAGTTTTGCTAATGCTTTTAAAAAATCCAAGCATTTGACTGCTTAAAATTTTCATATAAAATTAATTAATTGGCGATGAAATATTTAACATCTAGGAAAAAAAATGGCCAGCGGTCATGACCTTGGTCAAGTTATAATCTGCAATTATTTAAGATTTTTCACCTTTAGAACACTTGTATGAAAATTTTATACAGCAGAAGAGATTACTACACAAAATTTTCAAATAGTTCCATTTAAGGCATTTTTTTTTTAGAAAAATTACAATCAGATATTATAAAAAAATGAATTTGATTTTTGTCATTCTAAGAATTACTTACAAAAAATATAATATGTATGTAAAAGACAGAGGAAAAAGTAATCACAGATTGTAAAAAAGAGAGGAACATTACTACTTATTTAAATGTAGGCTATACACAGCAAGTGATAAGTATAATTAAAAAAAACATGGCATATAACGTACACAATATAAAGTAAATTTCAAATTAATTTGATTTGTTAAAACAGACACATATTTAGGAAGAAAAAATAGTATGAAATTAGGGCATTTGAAAATTGATAATGTAAAAATTCCAACATGTAGCCATTACAAGTTAATTATTCTTCAATAAACCTTAGGTTCACTATTAGTCAGTGATAGAAATAAATTCCTGAACAATTTTCAGTGTGGATGAATAACAACTTGAAAATGTAAGTCTGTTTAAGAGGTTGATGTATATGTGGAATTACTACTACAACTCCTTAAATATGAAAGTATTTTTAAAGTTTATTTTAAAGCTGATCCATTAAACTTTAAAAATGTAGTGGCAAAACCATAAAATTTATCAATATGTTCTTCAACTTTCTGGATGTAATATTACAAAGTTCAAAAATCTCAATTTGTAAAGGAAGTGGAGACATAGACATTAGTACCATTATAAGAGCAATGTCAATTGTGTGGGGAAGATGTGGCAGAGAATTGATTACATTGGAGATCTACAATTAGACATAAAGCATCAACTTTACAGCAAAATGGATCAGCATATTCAATATGTAGACATATTTGTGTTTCATATATTGGTTTATATAGTCATCAGATATCTTATTTGTAGAGCAGTCTTTTTTTTCTCTATTCTTGTTTTTGTTTTATTTTTATATTTTTTTTCATATGGCATAGCATCGGCCGGGATGCGACCCATAACCATCTGCAACCAACTACTTGCTTGCAAGGCAACTGCGATGACCTCTCGCTAACTACGCTTGACTTGTTTTTGTTTTATTTTTATCTTTTTTTTCATATGTCATAGCATTGGCCGGGACGCGAACCCATAACCATCTGCAACCAACTACTTGCTTGCAAGGCGGCTGCGATGACCTCTCGGCTAACAACGCTTGACTTGTTTTTGTTTTATTTTTATCTTTTTTTCTTATGTCATAGCATCGGCCGGGATGCGAACCCATAACCATCTGCAACCAACTACTTGCTTGCAAGGCGGCTGCGATGACCTCTTGGCTAACAACGCTTGACTTGTTTTTGTTTTATTTTGCTGCTGCTTTTTTTAAAATTAGAAAGACTATACTTTTTTATGAATGGCTGTTTATTATTATCCTATTATTGTAATATAAGGAGGAAATATTAATAATTTTATTTGTGAAAGTAGATAAATGAATGGATTGAAAATTTGAATCTAATTATAGATTATTGCACTTATGATAGTTTGGATTGGGTATGATAAAATATAAAAGAAGTCTTCATAAGATCCAAGCTCATTTTATTTACAGATTTGAATTATTGTTACTAAGATTTTCTGTTTTTATATTTTAATTCAAAACATATAAAATAGTTATTTTGCACTGTATTTGTATCTAGTATGTTTATTTAAAAAGATTTCATAGTGTAGTGATTAGCATATGCAACTATCAAATCAAATAACCCAGAGCTTGAATTTAGTCTGGATTAACTTTGCAGCTTTCCAGCTCACCACCAGGTTTAGAATTTTTTTTGGTAGTCATCCAATACCCATTTCAGTTAGCCATCTATCTGTAATAGATAAATAAATTATTTGGTATTATTAACTAGAGAGATGTCCCGGATTAATCTGCTTTGATCAGATGAATTACAGATAAAAAATATTGTTATATCATAATATGCTTGTGACTATTAATGGGAGTTATGACAAATTTCCATAGAATCTGAATCCATGTTTGTGTTTACTTAAGGTATGTATATCAGAAGCTTAATTGTGAAAATTAATTAATAAAAATCTTATTGATAGAAAAATGCCAGAAATAATTTTAGGAAATGATTTTTAAAAGAAAAATAATTGTTTAGTATCAAGAAAATAGAGAAAAAGATACCACACGAGAGGGAATGATTGTGATGTTGACAACTGACGAGTACTGGTTCAGCATGAAATGTGCATCTTAAAGATCATACATCACGTGTCTTTGATTTATAGAAACTTTGATAGTTTACTTTTGAAAGTTAATGAATAATAATTATAAAATCAGAAATTTGATAATATTGAAATAAAAAGTGTAAATAGAATTCAATTTTGTACTGCTTATTATGATGATGATGATGATAATTATGATGATTTGTTAGTTTCTCTTTTTTTCTCTTATTGCAATGTTATACTTATTTTTGGGTGCTTGCCATTATTGATGATATATATATATATATATATAATTTTGTATTTTCATCATAAAACATCACATGATCACCATCTCATGCTAGCACATAACTGTTAGTAAAAGGCAAAAACTCTCCATATAGTAGTGCCACCTTGTGCTAACCAGAGTAATCAATGGATGCTTGAAGGCTTGTGCATAAAATCCCTATCTAGTGCCTACTCAAAGCCAGAAACTAGTCTGGGGATATTGGATGAGTAGACACTAGATAGGGATTTTATGTACAAGCCTTCTGGCATCCATTGATTACTCTGGTTAGCACAAGGTGGCACTACTATATGGAGAGTTTTTGCCTATTTTCATCATACTGAGTATATTAGAATAAGCTTAAAGTTAAAAGTTACTCAGACATCATTCAGTTTAATTCTTTGTTTAAAAAAATGTAAATACAAATAAGTAATTGTTGAAAAAAAAAAAACAAAGCATAATGCCATAATACAAAATATAGATAACATTTTACTTCGTTCAAAAACTACGTAATGTAAATATAAAATATAGTAGTACATAATTTAATTATTCAGAATATTGGAATATAAACGATATCTGAGCTGAGTAATTATTGCTGAAAGCTGTGTTATGGCACAAATTAATAACTAATACTTTTTTTAAAAAATAAAACCTTTCTCTTTATAACTGCTTGTGTAAAATCTAGCATTAATCTTTTTTAAAACAAATATCTTTTTATACACAACTTTTCAAGTCAAGAATTATATTTCATAAATTAGTGAACTCAATTACATGTTAAAAGTGTTTTATTTAGCCTGTAAATCGAATATGTCGTAATGATAGTATATCAGTTAAGGCATAGAAATGCATTTAATTTTTTATTTATGAATCGTAAATATTTTAAATCGGAATAAGCAATATATAGACATTCGAGCTTTAAAATGAATGTATATTTCTTTTCTTTTTTTTGTAATATTTTAAATTGGAATAAATTTTACAACAGTAATTATTTATCTAGCCCAGGTATAAGAGGAAAAAAACAAATTCAATAATTGAGTAATGATTTTGTGAACTTATCTCCATTTCGAAGCTATTTTAAAAAAAATTGTTTTATTTTTAGCTTTGTCTATTATCCAATTATTCGGTAAATTACTTTTTTTTCTTTTTGCTTGTTTTGTTTTATTATTTTTTATTTTATGTCTCATTCCATTTATACCAGATGGTGTACATTTGTGTTGAATTGTATAATTTGAAATGACAACCCACTTTGCTTAGTTCCTTTTAATTTAATAATTTTTTTGTTTTATTTTAAAAGTTTTGTTTTCTTGACTCAAAGTGAATTAGATATTCTATACCGACTTCCAGTTTCATTTTCTTTTGGGGAATAGAAGTTCTTTTGGCAAATAATTCAAGTGATCTTTTTTTTCCGCAATTACGGTTTTTAAACTTTTTTTTACTTTGTATGAAATAAAACTAATTAATTTTTTCTTGTTTTATTGTTATTCTTTTTTTTGTTTGTTTGTTTGTTTTAAGTAAAACTCATATTTAAGAGGGAAAATGTGTTTCTATTATCACTTATTCCGGGTGGTCTGAAATGTAATTTTGGATTGAGTATTCTTTTATTCCAAGTATTTCATTTATTATATACTTCACTTAATTATATTATTTATTTATTCCTATATCTTTATATATATATATGTACATTTAAAAAAAGCATTTTACAATAAAAGTCAAAGTGATACATGTTATAAACTAGCAATAATATTTGTTATAAAAATGTTGGCTTAAGATATATAGTATATGCAAAGAAAATAAATCGTGAAAAGATATTGTTTATAATAATAATAGAATATCATTCAAATAAAATTTGTTAATACATGATATTTATGATAAAATAATCCAACGCTTATACGGAATTATTACGAACATAAATAAATATGTTTCCAATTTCATTTTTTCATCTTCTTTAAAATACATACTTTAATCTATTTATATAAGTCCTCAATATTTTAATGTTATGGCCATTTCCAATCTATTTTCTAGCCTATGCTATTAGAGAAAGGATTGCTTTTTGTGATATTTCAAATTCTCATTTTCAAAGAATTTAACAGTTAATTGTAGTTGTAGTTCTCACACCCAGATAAAAATAAAAAGTACTGTAGTTGGAATTATTAAGAATTCAGATTTCCTTTTTTTTAAGCAAGAAATTATAAGCACAGAATGTTGATTTGTTTTATTTTTTTGCTAACAAACATTCATAAAAAAAATGCAATGAGACCTAAAATATGGATTAACCTTCTGTATTTTTTTAGAGTGTAAATAAACCTTATTTTTGGAAGGAAAAAAAAAGGATGTTTTGTTTTTTTAATTTGTTTCTACAACTTTGAAAAATTAATTTTTTATTGTATAATGCAACAGTAACATAAATTTTATAATATATTTTATATTTTGAAATACTTTAAAATTTTATATTTTTTATAATATACATTTATATTTCTTGTATTGAAGGATTTCAATATATTTGGTTTTCAATATATATATATACTTTAGATTTTTATTTTATATTTTATATATGAAATATTTACTTTCAATGCACATTCCATATTTTTGAAATTGAATATTTTACAATTTTTATATTGATAAAGTTCAAAATGTTTAGTTTTTTATATTATTGTATACATATTCCATGTACACTTTTGATATATATATATCAAACATATACTGTTTTAGTATTTGTATTTTTATTTTATATATTGATATATTTTAGATTTTCTCTAAATATATGTTAGTTTGCACGTTTAGAACTTTTTTTCTGTTATTAAATATACAAGAATAAAAACACTTTTTTTTTCTTTCTTTACTTGGTTATATTATTTTCAACTCCAATAAAATATTTAGCAAACCTATTTTATTAAAATTCAAAGAACTACAGATTTTTAAAATATAATTTAATTTTAAAATATTTTGGTTCGGCTTTTTTAAAAAAAAAATTAATTTAAACTATTTCCTCAAGTATTTAAACAATTTATAACTATTTTTATTCTGAAATATCTCTTTTACTTAAATTATTTTTACTCTTTACATTCTCTATATTCCATCAATCACATTTAACATTTTATCAAGTTATAGTATTTTTTTGTCCAGTGCTAACTTCTGAATTTGTATTCTATTATTTATTTCTCCCTCCATTTTTTATTTATATCTTTTCAATTTACCCTCCAAGTATTCGAATTTATAGAATTAAAAATTTGTCCAAAATCAATGAAAATGTATATTCTTTTTCCTCCCTTATATATACCTCAATAATTATTATCTTATCAATTACATCTGTATTTTCTCTTATCTTTTCTAAATTTTTTAGACAAAAACTTATTTGTTCAAAACTTTTAACATTTACTTGATAACATGTAAATATTTTATTACATTTTTTTTTCTTTAATATATTCATAACTAATAAAGGAAAATCTACTTGTTATTATTTTTCAATCAGAAATTACATTCACTATATTAAATAGGCCTTTCAGATATAGTCTTTATTAATAACAAAAGAAATCTTTCTCAATTTGCTCTGCTTTACCAACCTTCATATTAATTATAACTTTTGCAATCTTTTCCACCATTATTTTGCCCTATTACTTAGATCAAACAAAACCTTTAAAAATTTGCTTTCCTTTCCTAATTAACCACATTTTACTACTTTTACTATTTCAATGTTGTGATCTTTTTTTTTAATTTCCATGAAAGAAACCCAACTTTTTTAGGGAATTGCTTATATATACATTTTATTTCTACCATACTTGCCTAATGTGTTGTTATGTTTTCTGTACTTTGTATTTTATTTTATTTTATTGAACATTATGTTATTAAATAATTTTCCTCTCTGTAACTGCATACATATAATAAATAATAAACTAAATAATAATGGTGTGCAACTAGATCTCATTATTTTTATTATAGCTACACAATTATAATAAATAATAAATTCAATAATAACATATCTAAAAAAAATTCATACTCAAGTATTTCTGCCAACTAGAACTTAACAGAAATGCTAATGATTTGTAATGTGTAGATAGATAGATAGATAGATAGATAGATAGATAGATAGATAGATAGATAGATAGGTAGGTAGGTAGGTAGGTAGGTAGGTAGGTAGGTAGGTAGGTAGGTAGGTAGGTAGGTAGGTAGGGAGGTAGGTAAAGAGGGAGGGAGGTAGGTAGGTAGGTAGGTAGGTGGGTGGATGGACAGACAGATAAATAGATGGATGTGTCATTAGGTAGCTAGATTGAATGGGTAGTTAGGTAGCTAGGTTGTTTAGTGGGTAAGTGGATGGGTGAAAAAATAGATAGCTAGGATAAATAAGCAGTTAAATAGGCAGACAAATTGATAAAATTCACAATAAAACATCAATATAGGAACTTTAACACTTGGTTCTTGCAGACATAATCTTTGTCCATCCCTGATATAAAGCATTGAATTTAAATTCTGTTGTCACATTTATTTTTATAATATTCACAATAATAAACCAAGATTTCATGAAAGAACTTTTATTTATATGGTTTTCAATTCTGACACTTAGAAAACAAATATATCATTTATTGATTTTAGTTTTATTCTATCTGTAGATTAAGATGTAACCATTTTTGGCAATGATAGATATATATATATATATATATATATATATATATATATATATATATATATATATATATATATATATATATATATGCTACTTAGATATTAGTCCTGTGACATGGAGCACCTATTGAACATGCTGCACCTATTCACATACATATCCATCTGCTGATAATTTTGTAATCTTGTGATGTGACCAAAATAATGGATGTGTGGATCTGTATACTGATCTTTTGTACCTATTTTCCTAAAGACTTACAAACTTATCGTCAGGCTGAATATGTATGTGAATAGGTGCAGCATGTCTAATAATATGCTCCATGTCACAGGACAAATACACACTATAAATAATTTTTAAGCAATTAATATGAGACACCATTAAACAAAAAGCCATAAAATCAGTAAATTTCAACAATTTTGAAGCATATTTCACCAGAAATATATATGACTTTCACAGGAGAAATATACATCTATTATATATTAATGGGGTAATTTTTAAGCGATTCTCTGACATATGTAATTAAAAAAGGAATGAAATACATGTGGCATTTTCAGTAAATATATATGAAATTTATATGAAAAAATATATAATGTACTACCAATTTTAATTGGCAAATTAAAAACTATAAATAATTTGTAAGTAATTAATACCTGACACTATTAAACAAAAAGCCATAAATTGGTAAATTTCAACAATTTTGGAACATATTTTACCACAAACACATTTACAACTTTCACAGGAGAAATATACATTTAATATATGTTAATGGAGTATTTTTTAAGCAATTTCTTGATATATAATTTTAAAAAGAGTGAAATACATGTGACATTTTCTATATATATATAGAGAGAGAGTATTTAGATGAAAAAGGATAAAATGTATAACAATACTAAAAATATCACGTGCTATTATGAACTGAACAATAATTAAATAATCAAAATTTCTAAAATATTATTCCTGAAAACATAAAATATACACATATGTTACTTACTGTGCAATATATAACAGTAATTGTCACAATAAATAAATGTAAGTGGTCTCTTCAATTTTATTAATAGGTTAATTAAATTTTCCAGATAAAATGGAGATTTGAAGTACAAATTTTACACTTTTTCTCTCCAAAATGACTGCCTGATTGCGGAGAGTATCACGTGAATGGGATTTGTTCGAAAAATGGTAAAAGATATAAGTAGTTTTTAAAAAATGTAAAAAAAAAAAAAAACACAAAATAAAAAAAAAAAACTTTTATTATTAATTCATATTGGTGACCAATTATTTTTAATTTCATTCATTATGCAAATGAAGGCATCCTCATCTTTATTACAACTGTGCCATGTAAATTCTGCCAAATACAAATCCAAATGTTGGAAAGATGTTCCCCGTTGTTGCTTGTTACGCCATTTCACAGAACCCCAAAGTCTTTCAATGTTTTGTGTGTGGACACCTGTTCATTCTTCAACAAAAAAATGAAAAACATTTAATTATGAGAATTATGCAATAGAAATCAAAAGGAAAGTACAATTATTTAATCACTTACAATCAACTTAATTCAGCATCAATGAAATTAACTATGAAGAAAATCTCGAAAAATACTTGGGGAGGGGGGGGAATTAGGTCAGAGATATGATAAGAAATCTTGAACAATTCTCAGGAAAAAAATATTAGATCGGAGATACGATTAAAAAAAAACATGTTTTGATACGACATCAGATAACAATATGCCAGGATTTACTTGATTTATTTGACCTAATCGCAATGTTACACATTTATCTTGGATATAAAAAGTTGCAACAGGTCTAATATATGCTGTGATACAGGACTAATATGTATTATATATATAAACAAATTGTCATCTAACTCTCAGTTAAGTAAGATACATGATTACTCTAATCTAAAGTCATAATATTGTTAATATGAGTAACCTTGGACTCTATTTGATATTCTAACTAAATGTTGGTCTAGTTATTGTCTGTAGCTCATAATCAGTAAGGAACATTAAATTTTCTTATACATGTTCTGCATCTGTGACCACTATTAGGCTGAGACAATTATGTTATGATTTACTTGATATTTATTATTCTTTCTGAATAATCAAAATTGTCTTTACTTAGCTTACAATTAATGCCTCTAAAGTACATATAGTTTCAATCTTAGTGTTTGATATTTTATGAACAATTGAATGTATTTGAAAAGGTTTGAATAAAGTTTGAATTTTTAAAAATTTTTTTTAACAATTATTACTAGATGAAGCAAATAGTTCAAATTTATATAATTGTAATTAAAAGTTATATATATTAACGTGAATTTTTTTATGTGCATTCATGGATTAAAGCAGAGAAAGAATAGGTGATAGAAATAAATTAGGAAAACAAATTATTTAGTTATAATTAATGTTTTTTAAATGGAATATAAATGTGTAAACTCAAATATCAAATATATATGCACACACATTAGATTATTTGAATGTCTGCATAGTGTAAATTTTATAAGCATCAATTTAACAAATAAAATTATTTTTTTTTTGGTATATGTATACACAGTAGTAAGTGTAGCTTTTAAAATCATTTTTTAAATATCATTAAAGAAGTTATTTTGAAATTTTATTTTCCAACTTTATTTTTAGTTTAAAAGTTTAACTGAACTTAAAATAAAAGAACCTGCTTAGGTCTTTTTAACTATCAAATATACAAGATTAATTAATTAGTATTATTTATATAAAATCTGAAATATAAAGCAACAAAAAGTTGTTTGTCTTTCCAAAAATAGTCTTAATTTATTCTTGGTACAATTTTAAAAACAGGAAACAATTGTAGTTATTTTATTTTCTAATGTTATGTGTTATGCCATTAATAATTAATAGCCATATGGATTTGCCTCCCTATAAAATTATATAAAGAGAGAATATGTTTTGTTTACTTAGTGGGGAATAAATTAGTAATAATTTGAAAGGTGATTGTATCAACTTATTTTTATTAGTTTGCTTTGCAGAGTTAGCTATTTCAAAAGAACTTATATGGAAAAAAATAATATTGATTCTGTATTCATCTCAAACTTACCATCAACTCCTAAGTTGTGGATAAGCAAATGGTAAATAAAATAATAGGTGATTAAAATAGAAGTCGTGGATGGATAATTAAAATTCTTGGAGATTTCTTCGTTGATATAGAGCCCATCTCTGCTTAATTATCTGTATATTCTTTCATTTATTTGGTAAATATTTATTTTTTGTTATAGACACATCTACATCGTAACTTGAATTTATTGTTGAATATGGAAAGTTTGTTAGTAATAACACCCAAATACTAACCTGTTGTTTGTATTTGGAAAGTTTAAATAAAATTGAAAAATTTTCTATACATTCAACATTGACTCATAAATTATGGAAATAGTCAAACATATCACATCTAATAATATACCATCATCACAAACCTTCAGACAAATAACCTGAAAGCGTTTGTCAATGTTTTTATGAAACATGAAGAACATTTTAAACTGGACATTGAATGGTTCCATGCATAAGAAATTCACTGTAAAATTTTCATCAAAATGTCAAAATACTTTTTTGGTTCAGAAACAATTTTCTTTTTTATTATTTTAAACTCACCTGAAAATGCAACCCGCGATAATAGCTATGCTATTGATCTATAAAAGACTTCTATTTCAAAAAGAAAAATGTTATGTAATTATTTCATATAAGTTTTAGAAGAAAAATCAGATATGTATTTATTTATTTCTGTCAGGATTACAATATTTAATATATTTCTTTGTTTAATAGTATATTTTTATTATATATAGAAATATTTATTTTATTTTAGAATTATCTATATTATTGAAATACAACTATAGTATATATACTTAAGCAAGATATAATTAAAGGATTTGAACTTAAACTTCTAAGATCCATAGTCATCCACTCTATCCAATATAACCAATGCACATGACTACATACATGTGAAAGAGATAAATGATTTCAATATATGTATTTCATGCTAATCCAGCACTTGTCAGTTGGTCCAGATCTTCATCTCTCACACACATATATAATCAATGCTTGGTTTATATTAAGATAGTAAATCTATACACTTTAATGGACAGGTTTTAATCTTTTCCCACTCTTCAGCCATCCATATTATATTTTTATGTATTATTTAGAGAGCAAAAGATATTTTTAATATGACAAGATCTTATGTGGAGAGAATAACTTGAATACTTTTGGTAATAAAGAATCACATAATAAAAGTATTATTAGTTTAGATGAAAGCAAGCACGAATAAATATTTGAATATGTTTCCATCTCTCAAATCTAAATTTATTATGTTTCAATATCAAATTTATTTGAAATGGTAAAATAATACATTTTTCTTTTATTCATGAATTTTAAGAGATTAAATTGTATTATTTTAATACATGGTGAAAATTATACACATACTAAGAAAGATTTTACATTATAACTCAATTTAAAATTAAATAAATTTTTTAATTATTGAAATAAAAAATATTCAACATTAGTGCATAAATAAGAATGTGTGGATTTACATGTATATATTGTGCAGAAACAATTAGAGTTACTAATTATATGTATTTGGGAAAGAATACTATTATTTAGCTATGAGATGTTAGTAATTTATGAAACAATATAGATAGTAAAAAATATGTGAAATGGCTTATAATCTCATTGTATTTAAATGCACTGTAGTTAATGAGATACAGAAATACAGAGTAATGAAGAAATAATTTATGCTTTATTGTTATTATTGTATGCACTTTATGTATAACTGGGGTTGAATGCTCATAAAGGGATTTAAGAGGTGTAATGCAGAGTTGTAGAATTATAAATAAATATTGATTATAATGTAGTCAACTAACATTTGAAATTGCTGGATATATTTTCCAACCGTAACAGTTTATATCAATTTAGAGGTTGATTTATCATGGATTTATTTGTATTTTTACTTTTGTTACTTAAGATGCCTACATTATAAGTCATATGTAAATAATATTTAAAGTGCAGTCAATATTGAAATAATTGAGAGAGTGCAAATTTGCACTCTCTCAATTAATATATTATAAGTCATACTATATCAAACTTTAGACATTGATTTATATTTATGCATCAGATATATAATTCTACACTTAGTAATCTTTACTCATAAAGCTGCAACATTTAAAGCATTTCAGATTTTAAAAAACTCAGTTGTGAAGACTTGGAGGGAAAATACAAAAAGAAATCATTAATGTTTTTTTTTAAAAAATCAGATTCCTCCATGAATATTCTTAAAAATTTCTCATTTTCAAAACATTGTGCAATAAATGTGTCTTTTTTTTTTTTTACAAGGATATAAAAATCACTATTAAAATTACAAAATTCACTTCAGAAAAGACAATGTATCTGCTTTTTTTATTATTAATATTGATTCAAATTTTTGATATAATACTAATAATGACTACTGAAATTAGACCAATAGATCCAGATATAGGATTAATGGTCATGAAGCTAAGATAATAAAAGTTATATGATTGAAGAAGTTAACAAATCAATAAGTAATACATTTCATGCACATTTAAATTTGTATGATAAACCATTTTCAGATGGTAACTTTCCTGTTGTAATGAATTGCATGAAACCATTTTGCAAATTTGATCAATTAATATTGTGATGCTTAGGTTTTCCCAAAATTCCAATCTTCTTGACAATTTATTCATATGATATCTTTGTTTATATGTGATTACCTAACATGCTCTGATCATTTATATGATTGGAAGAGTTCAGCAGTACAGATTCCATTAATTTTGTGTCTAATATTTATTTTTTGCAGTTAACTCTTTTATAAATAATTATAAAGTTTTTTATCTGGATATTTTTGGAGAAAGTGCTGAGAGTTTTTTAGATTATCTTCACCCTCCTGTGGCTGTCTATACGTCTTTTTTTTGTATTCATTTGTTGTTAGAAAGTAAATTATAATAATATTAATTTATAATGCAGAAAACATTTGAAAAAGCCATTCTGCAACTGTCAGGAACTTCAAAGCAATCTATTCCTACCTGCCATGTGCATGATTGCTAGGTTCTTTTTTTTTTTTTTTAAGATTATTTGTTCGATTATTTTAAGATTTTTTACTAAATACAGGAATTGCAATTTACAATTATTTTTGTATAATATTTATATAATATTTAAAAACAAAAGTATATATGCCAATAAACATCACATGATCACCATTTCTTATGTTTGCTTATAACTGTTATTAAAACTAGCAAAACTCTCTATATATATGGCCACTCAGTGCAAGTCAGAGTAATCAGTGGATTACAGAAGGCTTGTGCATAAAATCCCCATCTAGTGCCTACTCATCCAATATCCCCAGACTAGTTTCTGGTTTCTGAGTTCAAACCTATATGACTATATAAGCTAATGAGCTTGGATTGAAAATATTATAATGTTTTCAATTTAAGACTCACAGTTTGTAATTAACTAGGGATAAAAAGTGGCTGAAGGAGGGTTGCATTAGATCCTAGATCTAGGTGCAGTACTCTCAGATCCAAGGCTCCTCACTGATGAGGGCCACAAGCCAGAAACTAGTCTGGAGATATTGGATGAATAGGCACTAGATGGGGATTTTATACACAAGCCTTCTGGCATTCATTGATTACTTTGGCTTGCACTGAGTGGCAATACATATAGAGACTTTTGCTGGTTTTAATAAAAGTATATATGTTTATACTTCAATTTTATTTAATATGCTTTATTTAAAAAAATATAAGTTAACAAATATAACAAAGTTGTAGCATACAACTACAGTAATGGTATTGATTATGTCTTTTTTAATATTTTTTTACCTAATAATTCATAATTGTTGTGAAATTTTGAAGATTATAAATGCAATTTTAAATTTTAGAACAATTTGATAGATCTGCCATGGCTTCATATTAATTCATTCATATTTTAAAAATTAAGTTCAGTCAGTAAAAACTTTATTAGTATTTTTTTTTTTCAATGACTATGGTGGATTTTTTTTACATTGTCTGATCAAAATAAAGTTCTTGTTCTCATTCCATATTTTACTTTAATAATATTTTTTTCTAAATTTACAAAGTTCAAATATGATTTTTAAGATGTTTTTTCATTTATAATTTTATATCTCTACCAAATCAAATCCAATTTATTAAATTCTAATACAGAATAAAGATTTAATTCTAAGACCAAATGTTGAATGTTTGCAAAAATTTCCACCAAGGGGAGAACATGGAAAAATTTCCACCGGTTGAAGGATTAAGTATATAACATTTGAATGACCAATTGTAAATGGAGAAAAGTGTAAAATGTTAAGTGATAAAATTTACTAGATCCCAAAGAGCTCTAACCTTGTTATATTGAATGTATCTTACACAAGCTTATGAAATTTAATCTTTTTCACAGTTCTTTGCTATTTTTGAAAATGTCTCACCCACTGCACACTGCTCAATATGCTAAAAATTTGATAGATTGAGTCTCATTTTTTTCTCCTTTTGCCAGAATTTTTTTTAGTTTTAGATATGATTATGAAGCAAACAAAATTGCCAATCATTGGTTGTTGTTTTTTTTTAAAGAAAAATAATGAAAATTAAAAAGGGAATACAATATATTTTATTGAAAATAATAAAACTATTTCTCAGGCAATCACTAAGTTTATAAAAAAAATTTCCAAATTGATAATAGCAATTGTTGATCAATATCTAAAATGTATTTTTCATTTGTAACAATTGTTTTGTATTTATTGGCTTCTTTTTAAAGGTATCTTTTTAATTTATTTGTTGCAGATTAAGACAGAAAGCCAAATGAATCAATATTTCACAATAGTTCTATAAAATAAAATCCCTGTATTGATGATTAGGATACTGAAGTTGGATGTGCAGACAGAAAATACTTATTTCTTATATTTTCAGAAATAAGTTTTGTTTTTTTTTAATTACTGGGAAAAACTATATCCTTCACGCATTAACAAAATTAGCGATCTTGAAAACTTTTCACCTTTTGTAGGTATTATAATATTTTGTGGCTTTATTCTTTCATTTAAAATAAAGGAATAAAATCGTAATTATTTGATTGTATTCACATATTATACCATTATAGATTATGAAATAACAATAAGTAATGTGAAAATTGCATTTAAAAAATTGACTTGGACATGATAAATGATAAAAGTCTTTCTGAACATCTGCTTTCAATAATAATTATTTGATAGTTACATTTTTCCATTAACAATTTAAGTCATCATGAAAGAATTAAAGTAATTTTAAAAGTATCATTTAAGTGAATTATAAATACTTCACAAATATTTTAATATGGTATTAATGTATTCATGGGTAGGATGACAACCTTGGCACTAACAAGGACTTTGAACGTTCCATCATCAGATTGTCAATGAAATGGAAGGCTGAAGAGTTGTGAGTTGGAATAGTTTGAAGCCTGTCCATTAAATTATGAAGATTGGCTATCTTAATATAAAGCTGAGCACTGATTGTATATATGTGTGAGGATAGTAATCTAGACCAACTGATGATTGCTGGTTTAGCATGAAATATATATATTGGTGATTATTTATCTTTTCAACATGTGTGTGATCAGGTGGGTCAGCAATATGAGATGGCACTGAGAGTAGTGGGTCTTGTGAAAGTTTGAGTTCGAATCCCACATATATTACATATATAAATGCAGATTTAAGCCTGTACAATGTATTAATTAACAATTCTTATAACTCTGAGCTAAATTAAATGCATTTGGGAATTTAAAAAAATAAAATAAAATTACATTATCTATATGAATAAAAAATATATTTTTTGTGCATATATTTTTTCTGTATGCTATAATTATGCTGTATATTGATAACTTAGTTTAGTTTTAACGTAATATAATCGATTCTAGTTTGAACTGAGAATGTAATACGATATTATTATATGTTAGATTGTTATTGCAAAAATTAAACTTCTAAAAGAAAAATAGCTGTGTATTTCAATGTTTTGTCTAGTTAATGCTTTATTTAAGATTGTTAATTAAAACACACACATTTTTTTCCAACCGAAAATTGCCAAATTAATATATATATATTATGTAAATATTTCTTTTAATATAATCTATGTTTAATGACATTTTTTCCAATATTTTCCTTTTATTTTTTGGTTATAATGAATAAACCAATCATAAAAGATACTATTTACCCCCCCACACACACACACCATTTTTTCTCTGTAATGAATAACTTTTGTAAAATTTATTTGTTAAAGTCATATTTAAGAATGTGATTAATCACATTATTAGAAATCTCTAAAAGAAAATAAATTTATAATAGTTTATTGTTGTTGTTATTATTATTTTTATGTTTTGCATCCAACTTGCATCATATTTTTCATCTTTCTTGTGATTAATTATATTGAATATTGATTTAGATATAAAATATAAAGATATTAAAGTAAGAAGTGAAGTCATACTATAAATCCAGATATCGGAGAGGGAGGGATTTCCAAAAATGAGATAAAAATAAAAAATTATGAAAATTATAAAACGTGTTTACAAAGAAATTGCCGGAGATATTAATAACAGAAAATAATAGATATTGTAAGACAAGGCGCCATCTAAAATCAAACGCACTATGTGTGTAATGATTATGATAAAATAAAGTATATATATACCATTTGCCGAGATTATGCATATGTATTGTTCATTGTACAATGTAGTCAGTGCATAAAAATTAAATAATCATACGTCCATGACTTTATGTAATTTACTAATTGAAGTACGAAAAACACAATTGACTGTTATACTTATCTATATTATTGGAAAAATACTACTTAAAATTAAGATTTTTAATTTTACTATAGTTATTTAACTTATAATATCTGATAGGTTTAATGTATATTATATTTTTGCGTGATAAAATTAGCAAAATCATGGTTAGAATATTGTCTCTTTTTGCTGTTATATTGTTTTAAGATGTGAATAAATTACAAATATTACAATATACCCATGTGACATTTTGCTATATGACATTAATTGGTTCAAAATCTAATTTTTTGCTTATGCGTTATATATTTTTTTCCTTTAATAAATTTAAGTATTTTTTTCTTTCCCTTTAGACATACACACATACTTTTATTTTTGTTAATCAACTACTGTGAGGTTACTGGGTTGTTTTGACTGTTGTTAATTAATTAATTGTGAAGAAACATTAAATTGCATCCTTATACTGAAAAAAAGAAAAAAAGTGGTGAAGCAGACTTGACCTAACCTACAACTGTTCATAGTAATCAATAAGATTTGCTTTGAACAATGTATTGATTCAACAACATTAAGGATATTGATTTCCTTATTGGGTTAAAGTTTTACAATTTGACATTAGCCTCCAACAAATTGTTTAATTATTGATTCTCATTTTCTAAAATGTGTTCATTAAAATAAATTAATTGATATATGCATATGTGTTTTTTCTTTTTTTAGTAAAAATTAGTTTAGAAACAATACTTTATTACTGTTAAACGCAAATGTGCCTATATTTATTTATGAATGTTAATTGATTCATTGGAAAATAGTATTCTTATTTTCAAATTAAAGCACTGTGATCAATTATTAAAAAAATAATAGTTTATTGTTTTCTTTCTATAGCATTTATTAGTCAAGAATTAATATAAAACAATTATGTATATATTTATACATACTATACACGGTTATTATCATTTCAAACTTGTTTAACTATTAATAATCCACTATAGGATTAGGGTTTCTAAATTTAATCAAATTTCTCCAATCCCTATCTTTTCATATCAATCCAGCAAACTTTTCATCTCATTCATTTATTTCACGTGCAGTCTCTTTTTGCACTTCATATTAAGACTAGTTGTCTGGTGTACTGTGATTTTTTTTTCCTTTAGCAATAAATTCATCTCATCCTTTTTTTCAATCTCTTAAATTTAATGACTTTAGGGATACCAGTTGGCTTTCATCCGTGTATATTTCATGTTTGATTTTCCTGTATCTTTCAAAATATATATTTTTATATTTTTCTGTGTGGTCCAAACTCTTTCTAGTGTTTTTTTTTTTTATTAGATGTTTAAGTTTAGATCTATAAATGTGCTTTGCTAAAACATATTTTTAAAAAATCTTTGTTTTTTTTCTAAGCATATAGACATTTTTTTTAAATATCAAGTTATTTTTTGCCAAAAGTGCTTTATCTAGGTTTAATTTTGTGATTTATTCAGCTATTATATTTCATCTTATCTATAAAATTTAATAATAGAGTTATGTGTTTTTTTTCTACTTTTTAATTTTTAGTATTTTTGCTTTTATCTGAAAGCTCTTTTAGTATTTCATGATGGTCAGAAGCTTATTTATGAAAATGAGCATATAGATGCTTGATCCAGATGATGTAATAAAATGTAAAAAAGATTCTGTCATCCTACTATGCATTTTTCTCAATTATAATCTTTCAAAATAGTGATTAACAGTATAATCAGGAATGCAGCTTTTGGGTAAATATTTTTTTCCAATTTAATCATTTCTGAAATCTATGTTTGGCTGCTCCAAAGTTTTTTTTTTTTTTTTTACCAAAATGATATAGAATCAAAGGCATTTTTTAAAATCTAGATATTCAAAGTATAATGACAACTCACATTCATTAGTCTTTTCTATAACTTTTTTTTACACTTCTATATGATCTACTATTATATTCACTTTATTCTTTTGAAAGGTTTGAATAAAAAAATATACTTAGATGATTGTAAAGGTTTTAATATATTTTTAGGAAATATGATACTTTTAATATTTTCCTTTTTACCTTTTTTAAATATCAGTATTATTCTTTCATCCTCTCTGTCCTCTGATATATTTTTATCATTTAGATTTTATATACAGCTGTGCTAATAATTTGTCTATTTTTTTCATCTGTTTGATTTAAAATATCTATAATAAATTGCATCTTTTTCTGAAGCTTGTGCATTCTTTATTTTTTCATTTAAAATTACTCTAAATTTCGATGTTGTATTTTTGAGGATTTTGTGTTTTTCTTCTTTATTATTATATTGTTTTTTATAGAATTTCTTTATATAAAATATCCCTTTTTTAAAATTTTCATTGCTGAAACAACAATTTTTTTATATTTTTCATATTTTTATTAAATTCTATAGTTTTTTATGCTTATCATTTATATTTTCTTTGTTATCTTAAACACTTCTTTATATCTATTAAATAATCTCAGATATTGTTTTTTTATTGGGTTACCTCCCCCCTTCTCCTTTATACTTTGCTTTGTTTTAGTTAAACCTTATATATATAGCAGTTCTTAATAGAGTTATCACATACTTTTTATTGACCTCATTTGTTTCAGCTATTTTTATTTTAAAATGAAATTAAATTTTTAAACATTTGTCTGTGTGTATCTCTTGAACAAAGTAAAATAGGATAATTCATTATATATTAAACTGTATAATTATATATACATAATTTTATAAAATCATAACAATACAGAAAAATTCAAAATCATAATGTTTGTTTAGCAGTATTTAAAAAAATGTATTAACTTGCTTTCTTTTATTTTTAATTTGGTGAAGTTAAAATTTATTTGGAAACAACAAATATATATCTCATTCTATTATTATCTGGAATATCATTTACATATTGTTGCAGAAAATATTGTGGATTATATATTTAACAGAAAACAGCAAAGCTCAAGTCCTCAAGAATTTTAATTTGTTTTACAACTTCAATATATTTGTATTAAGGTCATCTCTTTTTTGTTGTTTAGGAATAATAATGATAAAATATTATAACGGTTTATTTTTGAAGTTACGAGTTCATTTTTATATTAAGTAATATCATATGCTGTTCCACTTATTGCTACATACTTTATTAAGCTTTATTAATTAATAGTTTTTCTGGAAATAAAATGTATTTTTAATGATAACGATGTATATGCATTTATTCGTTGAAGCTATTTTACTTTAAAATGAAATTTAAATGCATTGGAACAAATATAAAATTTTCTGAATTTAAATTTCACATTTAAAAGTTTTGTTTTATTTATTCTCAACGTCATTGTTAAATATAAATTAAAATTATTGTTGGAATAATTACAATTGAAATAAATTTTTGAAACAAACTTTATTGCTTTTGCAAAATTTTATTTTATTTAAAATTATGTACGTTGTAGAATGTTTTGTCATGTTAATGTATATTATTTTGTTAACCCCTCTCCAATTTAATTATCTAAGATAATAATTTATAGTTGATTAACCATTTGTATATTCAAAGTTTTAAAAGATACCTTTACAGCTTCAGCAGTTCTGACAAGTTAAAATTATATGTAACAAAACTCAACATTGGCATTTAAAATTTGTATAAGAAATGAAAATATTTAAAAAAAATAATTTACCTTCATTTTGTCTTTATTTTTCACAGATTAGATTAACCAGACGAAGAGGAGAAAAGTAGCAAAATATTAACAAATCATTTATTTGAATTGCGAGGTTACGTTTTTTTTTTTTATAAAAAAACTGATTAATTTACATTCTCTCTCTTGTTTGTTTTTAACTCCCTTTCCAACAAATTAAATGCAAACTAGCTATAAAAAAATTATTCTATTTCTATGACAGAAATATTTTCTATATCTTTGTAATAACATTTTAATTTAACAGAAATAAGTATTTATCAAATAATTTTTTTTTTAATCTATTGATATTTTAATTGTGAATGTATGCACTTTCATACACATTCACGCAAACACTAAACTATTTCTACTTGTAGAATTATTATATGATGCCTGTTAGTTGATAGTTACAATCAATATTCTTTTAAATATATATTGTATAATTATCTGAACTATTTTAAAACAATTTGTCTGATTTCCCCTCTTTTGCTCTGCAAAATCTCTTATAATTTTTGTTACTGTAATAATAATGATTAATATTATTTTTTTTTTAAAATACACATAATTTTGAATTCATTTGTTCTGCTTAATCATTACAATATATATATATATATATTCAAAAGTTAAAAAATCAAAGTTACCTAGATGAGGATTTTATTTTTTATTGTCCAATATTGAATTGGAAGTATGTATTATTTATTATAACAACATTTGCTATTAAAAAAAACAATTGTATTTAATGTTTATATATATATAATCAAAATACTCTAGAATAAACAGTACAAAATGTAATATGCTTATATAAAAATAAAACTTTTGCTATAGCCAGATTAAATAAATTCTGTTAATTAGCTTAATACTTAAAGTAAACAAATAATTAGAGTTAAAATATTAGAAATGAAATATCACATGATCACCATTTTTTATGCTTGCTCATAACTTATTAAAATAAGCAAAACTCTCCATACAGTAGTGCCACTCAGTGCAAGCAAGAGTAATCATTGTATGCCAGAAGGCTTGTGCATAAAATCTCTATCTAATGTCTACTCCTCCAATATCCCCAGCCTAGTTTCTAGCCCCACAAGCTAGAAACTAGGCTGGGGATATTGGATGACTAGATGCAGTGCTCTCAGATCCAAAGCCCCTCACTGAGGAAAACCACAATCTAGAAACTAGTCTGGGAATATTGGATGAGTAGGCACTAGATAGAGATTAGAGATTTTATGCACAAGCCTTCTGGCATCCATTGATTACTCTTGCTTGCACTGAGTGGCACTACTGTATGGAGAGTTTTGCCTGTTTTAGAAATGAAATATGATAAACTTAATATAAACTTTAATAAGTTTATGTGGTTTTAATAATTTATGAAAATGGAAAGGGAACTGTGATTTTTTATTCTGACAATGAGAACAAAAATTTAATATTCTATCATATTTTTAATTTGTAAGATGATTATTATGTTTATTAAATTTTTAAATATTAAAGAAAATTAACTTGTTTTGAAGAAAAACACAAGAAATAATATTTAATAAATTAAAATTATTAATTGTTAAAAAAATCCAGCCAGGTGAAGTAAAATTAACTGTATATTTAAAAACAAGGATCTGGTGCCTGATTTTGAGTACATCATGAGATGAGAAAAGTATTTAAGGCTTAATTTCAAAAAGCAGATTAGATCAATGGTTTGTAAAAAAGCAGTTACCTCAATAACACCATGAAAGCAAACTTTATTCTGTGATTAAATGGCTAGACTAAAGTTTTAAACAGAATAATAATAAGAGAATTACTACCATAACATTATAGAAACATTTTGTTGTATTGGAGATTTAAGAATACAGCATTAGACTTAAATCAAGAATGTGAATAGAAATATATTTGGGATCCTTCCTAATGAAAGCCTGTAAAACCTGCCAGATGGCCAAGCCTGGGTTTTGAATGCCTTTTCTCACAGGCATAACTGATAAACAGTAGATACTTAATTTTAATAATATGCATAAAGCTGGAAATCATATAAAATAAGAAAAGAAATAAAAATTGAAGAGAATTGTAGCCTGAAAACAACCAAAAACATCTGTTCAAAGAAGACAAGATCTAATCATTCATGTGAATACTTAATTGGATATGTCTAAGTAAGCTAATAACATTTTCCTGTATGAGCATAGTAAAGAAGAAATAAATCATTAAAATATTCAAGAGAGGGTGTTAAAACTGTACACATATTTTGTTTTTGCACTCAAAAGTTTAAAAAAAATCAATGGTATTTGGGGTGAGGATTTTATTTTGTCTAATTCTATTCAATAATCTTTTTATTATTATTATTATTAGTATTAGATTTGTGAAGCATTTTTATTATGTTATTATTATAATCATTACTATTATTTTTGTTATTATTATTATATATATTTTATTATTATATATATATATATATATATATATATATATATATATATATATATATATATATATATATTATTTGCTTGCTAAAGTTAATTATTTTTACAAAATTCTTGATATAATATAGTCTAAAGTTATTATAATAACTAAGGTTTTAAATGATATATTGTGTAATAAATTATTCAATTTATGCCATATTCAAATCTTTTCTAGCATTGGATACTTTTTTTTATTTTAATAAAAATAATTTTGTTTTGTTAAAATGTAAGGTTTTTTTTTTCTCATGTGTCAAAGCATCGGCCGGGAAGTGAACCCGCAAACCTGAGACAACTGCTTGTAAGGCAGCTGTGCTGACAACTTGACTACCAATACTTGACATATTTGATTGTCTTTCTGTTCTTTTTTACATTATTAATATTAATATGCCATAGTAAACTTCATTATTTGGTATATATGTTAATTGGATGTAAATTTACTAGTTACATTTGACATAACTAAATAGTTAGCATTCTCAATAAATTTAACTCATGACATTGGTTTTAGACTCATCAGTCATGAAACTGTACAAAAAGTTGGGTATTGATAGTTATTATTTACATTGATACATACTAGTAAAATAATCAACATTTTTACTTACACAGATATATCATGTTTAAATTATTATTGAGATATTGGATGTAATTATTAATTTAGTGTTATGTGTTTTATTGATTAATCAATCCCTGTTTGTCTATAAATCAATTTCAGTTCAGTTGAAAATTGTGATATTTTGTTTGGTTTAATATTTAAATATCTTTTGCTGTCTCATATTTTATGGCTGCCACATGGATGTTTTTTTTTTTTTTTGTGAATGTTAGATGATTTTATTTCCTTAACATTTTTTTTCTTCTTTATATTTGTTCAGCTTTTGGATGGCTTCATTGTCTTTTTTGAATCTTTCTCTACATTTTTCTTGTTTTATATTTATCACTCTCACCTTCTAGCTTTCCTGGTGGTACATCAGACTTTAACTGAGTTTATCAATACATTTTATTTGCTTGTAGATGTCAATTTCAGTGTTCATTACATATTTTGTTTATTTTCTACAAGAGCAGGTATATCTTTAATTTCATAATTTATTTCATACTGTATAATATTTCGTGGCATTTTTTTTGAAAGTTGTTTATTCTTTTCACAGATCTGGTATCATTCCTTTAAGAGAAAGATTGGTTTCATTACACATAATGTAGTTTGTATCTATACATATTTTAAGCTTACAAGTAAAAGTAGAAATTAACACAGACTAAATTTAGTTATATAATTATTTAAAATAAAGTCTGGAATAATTGATTAAGTAATAATATTTGCTATTTTTAAGGTTCTGTAAATTATTTAAAATCAAATATAAAAGAAATCACTATTTAACAAACATTTTATTTTTAAAACAAAAAAAAGAAAATTTAGTCTGAAATCCAGATGTTTTTAAAGCTAATTCTATAAACTGGTTTTGGTTAAAGGATTAAGAAATTTTTAACTTATGATTATTTGTATTAATCTATACTACTCTGCTTATCCCATATCATTACAAATAACAACCCAATTGTGAACTAATGATGATAGAGTTCCTGATGGCTAATATTGCAAACAAACAATTTGCAACTCTATTACAATTTTATACCTGAAAAACAACAGCCTGCATTTATTTTGCAAAAGTATAAAAGAAAAAAAAAAAATTTGAAATGGGTGTCAAGAGTATATAATAATTTATCTATTTGGTGATAAATAACTGAGTTATAGAATTACAAAATAGTGTTGGTGATATACATGGGAGAAGAGTTCCTATTTAAAATAAAACAGAAGAAATGAAAAGCAAGATTCTTGGAGACTCAATGAAACTTGTAGCTATTACAGTTTGTTTAGTCACACTTTCAGTTGTTGTTCATGGATGGAGGATTCGTTATTCTTGAGAATGAAATGTTGTACAATTTTATGGAGTGTTTTTATTTCAAGCTCCGCATTAACTTGCTTTCAAATTTTTATATTTACCAGTTTCTAAGACTCAGACAAACAAGACTTCATTATCAAAGGTTCCCAATGTTTATATATTTATTAGAATTTCATTTTAAATCTCAGAAATCCTGATGACATGAAATTGCAAAGGCTTTTTAGTATTTCATATTTGAATTTTTAGATAGCCTATAGCATTTAAATACTGATAGTCTGCCTTGTTTGTTCATGCTATCTATGTATCTTATTGCCAAATGGTTGAATTGTGTATGCATATTTTTTAATTATTCAAATGCCAGCCATACATATCTCTGGAAAAAGAGTTGAGTATATGGTTTGATAAATACAATTTATTTTAAGTATATATGTATATTTATGTAAAATATTAATTATTAGAATGTTTCATTTTACTTTTTCATTTTCCCAAGAAGAGGAGGAATAATAAGACAGATTATTTTCATAGCACACAATATAGTTCATGTATATACATTTAAAGCTTAAAAAAAAGTAAAAATGAATACAAACAAAATTTATTGTATATTATTATTTAAAATAAAATATAGAATAAAAGTTTACATTAAAAAATCTAATAAAATTATTTTCTTCCTATTTCTTTTTAAAATCTTTATTTACATTTATCCATATGTAAATAAGGCAAAACTCTCCATACAGTAGTGCCACCCTGTGACAACCAGAGTAATCAATGGATGCCAGAAGGCTTGTGCATCCATTGATTAGTCTAGTTGGCACAGGGTGGCACTACTGTATGGAGAGTTTTGCCTTCCCTTCTGGCATCCATTAATTACTCTGGTTGGCACAGGGTGGCACTACTGTATGGAGAGTTTTGCCTTGTTTAATAACAATTATGGGCTAGTATAAGAGATAGTGGTCATGTGATGTTTAGTGGTTTCCCATATGTACTGCAATACATTATGCACATGTTTCTAACATTTCAACTTCTTCCTCCTAGTCATTATCAAGGATGTCCTAAAATCAATTTTTATTATATCTTACATAAATATACAAAACATTTACAAACCCAGCATAATAAACCCATGCCTAATGTATTGCAGTATATATGGGTTTATGTAAATAAATAGTTTTTAAAAAGAAAAAGGAAAAAAAAAGCAATTTCATTGGATTTTTTTTATATGAAAGATTATTTGGAATCATGTTTTTAAAGAGAAAAGCAGTTTTTTATTATTAATTTTTTATTAATAATGATGGTGATGGTTTTAAAGAAAAACTTTTAAATAAAAAAATAAGTAATAATACTTGACATTTTTATAATAGGATAAATTATTAAAATTCTAGGTATAGAAAAGATCTCTGTTTAATAAATATTTTATTATTGATTATTCCTGATTTTTACAAAACTCTATATTTTTAAAGTAACAAAACAATATATATTTGTCTAAAATAATGATTTTTTTTTAAAGTACACATTAATTATCTTCTATAATCTATTTCACTTAAAAGATTAAGAAATTTTATACTTATTTTTTTTAATTAATGTTAATTTTAAAAAATCAGAACAATGGGAATTTAGTATCTTATTTTTATAAATCAAACTGGAAAAGACTTATTTCAATATTCTTGTTTTTTATATTTAATTCTAGAACTATATAGAGTTTAGTTTAAGTGATAGTTATTGTAGAGAATTGAGAAAGTCAGATGTTGTTAGTTGTTGTGATAGTCTATTTGAAACTACCAGAGTTGTAATAGGATGGTTTCTCTGTGATGTTTCAAAGATCATATTCTTTATTTCCTCTGATGAAATTCACAAATTATTGAAGCTGAAATGATTTGAAGACTTTGTTTGAGTCCTCCAAAGTTTCTCTTACTCTTCTGTTAAGTGTCCTAGTCTCATATCCATAAGTAAGAATTGGTAACCTGCATTTATTAAAAACTTTCCTTTTCTAACTCATAGGTATATTTTCTTTTAATATTATTATTTTTGCCAAAATCTCATTAAATTGATACAAACATAACTGTTATTCCCAATAACTTATGTTTAACTAATAGGCCAACATCAATAAATTATTAAAAGAATGGAATGATGCCACCTATACTTTAATCATCGGTAGTATTTAAGCTCAGATTATTGGCATTTGATTATTGGTTAATCATAACTTATTGTGCATAGTAATTTCTTTTATATTATTTGATATCATTAATTTATGATTATTTACAGTTAAATCAACATTATAATCACAATTAAGGCAACCAAAAGCCGGTTAATATAGATGTAGCCTTGGAAAAAACAATTATCATTTACAGGTCATTCAGTCAAAATTGCTTTAAAAATGTTATAGAAACCTACCTATCTTTGCTTTATTTTATAATTGCAGTAGATAAAATATTTACCAAGATTATTCATAACAATTTAAAAAACAAATTGGGTTTAATGTACTTTTAGTATTGATAGATCTCATGTAGATTGTATAGGCATCATAGAAAATGTAATAAATGTGAATTGTCATTTAAGTTATATTTGTCAATTATGAAAAAGCATTTGTTTCTATGGGTACTTTTCAGGTATTAAAAGTTTTGAAAATTTAGGGGTTATATCAGTAAAGAATTTTAATTCTGTATGATGATGATTATCATAAAAGGAGTGGATATAGAAATAAATTTGTGTTGTTTTGAAACTTTTGATGATGAGAAAATAGAGAAAAAATATGACCATTATGTCATAGAATCATGATGTTATCAAATTGTGAAGAATATTGTAAGCAGTCTAACAGTGATCATCAATCTAAATGGTGACTCTTAAATAGCAATTTTATTAAGATTATAAACAGCAGGATGATTTTATCTTTTAAAAAAAAAGTGATAGTTTTATGAAAAACAGTTTGCGGCATAAAATGGAAAGCAAAAGTAAACAAAAGTATGTGATTTTTTTAAGTCATCTGATTTTGCAGATGATATAGTTGACTTCTTCTGAAGTATAAGAGATGGTACAAAAGTTATAAATATTTTCTGATAAATACACAGCTATCTTTTTAATCTATAACTTTTTTATTCAAAATAACCTATAAAATATCTCAATTTTTTTTTATTAAGTTCTTTTATATATATTTTACAGAAAAAAAAAAAAAAACATTTAATTTTATGAGATAATGTTTATATTCTGTTTGTTAAATATTTTTTTTAAATTATTTGTTAAATGGGAGTTATTTTTTAATGACAGAGTTAATACTGGAGGTAGAAGAACTGACTATCAGTTTTGGCAGAAGTACGTCAATGGAATGATCTTAGTCGGATGGTTCATAGGATGGATAAAATTTATAAATTATTTGGGTTGAAAATAAATGTAAATAAAAGTAAGTTAGTAAAAAATAGGACATAAACATGAAACATTAATTATGAACATTTATCAGAAAGTTTAGACTGGTTTAATGATTTTATGTGTGAAGCCAGATTTTGATAACAAAATTGATTATAAATAAGGGTGAGAATTGCAGTAGTGAAAACAGCTTTTAAAAGAAAAACAAATTAAATATAATAAAGGTGTTTGTAAATATTTATTTTGCATAATTGTTTAAATGAGAAAAAATGTGGAAAATTAGGATAGAAGAACGGAGTCAAAACTAAAGATGTGGATTTGGAGCAGAATTAAAACAGTAAGTTAAGAAGATGTCATTAATAATGTAAAAGTGTTAAAGAATATGTAAAAAAAATGTTTATTTTATAAAATTATGAAGAGTAATAGAAATTTAATTAGTCATGTACTTTGAAGGAAAGGATTACAAAGGTAGAAAAGGAATATACCCTTTGAAAAATAACCAATGATCATAATGATGATATCGAAGAGAATGATAAAGTGGAATTGTTATAGAATATAAAAAAGATAAGGCACTGTGATATTAGAGCTGCGACATGAAGAATTATAATCTTTTAATCATTAAATTAATTAGGTTATTAAATCAAAAACATATTTTAAAATCTACATTAAAAAAAAACAATTTAACAAAAAAAAATACGAAAAACATTAATGGGAAGCATAGTTAAAATGCGCGTTTAAATCAAATTGAGTGTGTGTTTGCACGTGCATATTCTGCATAATCTATTTTAATACATTGTACAGGCTTACACCTGCATTTATATATGTAATATATGCGGGATTCGAACTCAGACTTTCACACGACCTAGAACTCTCAGTGCCATCTTATATTGCTGATTCACCTGATCACACACATGTTGAAAAGATAAATAATCACCAATACACGTATTTCGTACTAAACCAGCACTCATCAGTTGGTTCAGATTACTATCTCCACACATATATACAATTAGTACTCAGCTTTCTATTAAGATAACCAATCTTCATACTTTAAAATTGCTAAAATAAACTCTGAAACTTTCAATTTATGATAATTTGATAATGTCTGAAAATTATATAGATTTACTTCAATTATAATTTAATTTTATAAGAAAATTGCTATTAAGCACTGATTAAAAATCTTGCAAAAAAAAGAGAAAGAAATGTTAAATGTTTAATGAATTTTCATTCTATTTTTTTTTATATATTAAAACTGCATTATTGTTTTAAAATCTATATATATGAATACAGAATTTTTGTCTTAAAATATATATATATAAAAGTGAATACATTTTATTGATAAATGTACATATTTATAACTTTTCACTACAAAAGTTAAAAGTTGTTTTTTTTTTTTTGTTTTGTCTACTAAATCTTGACTTGTACTCAATTAAAAAAATATCAGATTTGTATTCATTTTTCAAATACTAATTAATCGATAGTATAATTATCCCTCAGCTGAGATATCTTTTGATATTAGTTTTGAATTGATATTAAAATTATTTTGTGCTCTGACAATAAATTGTGATTTATTCTGTGACAGATTATACAAAATATCATTTCCTCTTACCTCGGGATTCTTTAGAAAATAGAAAGTTTATGCTACCACTATTGTAACGCAAGATATAAAAGTTTATTTTTCTTTTAGAAGTTTTATATACACAATTACACATATCTTTAAACTGTAACATTTATGAGTATGTTTAAATATATAGATTGCCTTATTATTGATTAAATGTTACATCGTTTTTAATTCTGGATTCTACACTGTTTATTTATGATTAGAATTTTTATGTTTATTAGAATTTATTCTCTTTTTCTTTTCTATTTATTTTGAAAAAAAGAGACATACTTTTAAAGACAATTTATTATCTTCAGATTGAATTCTGAAGAATTACTGCTATCCGTAATAAAATTGACATTATTATTAGCATGCTGAAATATTTCCAGATTTTTCCTTTTTTGTGATTAATCAAGTAAAAATGTCAAGAGCTGCTGAAGGTTACACAAAGCTGTATTTCCCCTGCTCTTGTATATGTGTATGTAAATTCCTGCCTCTTTAATTACTCTCTGTTTGTAAGAAACCTGGTTTTGAAAGGGAAGCAGGACCAAAAAAAAGAAAGAAAGAATAAAAGGAAGAAGAATTTCTTGAACTGCTCTCTTTCCTGCCACCTGAATGTTTGAACCCCAAGTCTTGAAATTGATTATTCATTGCTGTTTTTTTCAAATTCTATCAGAAGAAAAGACCAGCTCTGTTCAAAATGTCTTTATCCTTATATAAAAGCACCTTTGTATTGAATCATCCTTTGGCTTTGTTAGTCTTCTAGAACTGATCCATCTTTTTATTTCTTCATCTCCTCCCCCCTCCCCTTCTAGTTCTATTTTTTATCCTTCTTTAGTATACTTTTCATTCCTCAAAAGCTGAGCGTTCAAGCCTACTTTAATAAACTCTAAACAGTAATGTTTCTTAAAGATTGTGTGAGAAGGATTAAGAATAGTGGAGGGAAGGGGGGTTTCAATATTTATCGAAGAAAACAAAATTGTTTAGACGCCTTCTTGTTTAAACATGTATGACATCAGCATCTTAATATTTTTTCTCTCTCTTCTTCCATTAGTGTGAATGTGTTTACGATTTGTTTTGGGGTATTGTTCAAGGGTCGGTAATCATTTTTTTCTTCCTTCCCTTTAGTGTCAGTAAAGCTATTGAGAGTTTTGATATTTATCAATTTACCATTATCAGAACAAATTGTGTGTGAATGCCTTTTTGAGTTATGTCATTCTTTTAATTTTTTTGAATATTTAGCATAGTAACTATGTCTTTATAAACCTTCCCCCCCCCACATTTTTATTGTTTTCTTTTCTAACTTTTTTTTATTTTAAATATTTCATTTTCCTTTGGAATTTCATTTTTCTTCAACATATAATATGATAGACGGTTTCACTTTTAATAGTGTTATTCAAAATGATAGTCATGTGTTTGGTTAATATTTTATTATGTTTGTGCAAGGCTTTCAGGATAGTTTAAGTAAGTGTGATTATTTTTTAAACATCTATCTATTATTATCAATTATATCATTAGTTAATTATAAATGTTATATATAAATCATTTTAATATATTTATCAGCTCTTGTAGTGTGTGCTTGCTTATTTTGATATATGTGTGTGTGATATATTCTAAGAGGATTTTTTTTAAATATATATATATCACTATTTATGTTATAGAACTATAAAAAGATAATAACTTCTTCAAAATGGCTTAGTTTTTAAGAACTTAATAGATTTATATGTTTTATTTATTAATTTCAAATTGTGACATATAATATCTTTCGAATGAACAAATATCAACATTCATTGTATTTTTATATGAGAATCATTGTAAGCCTGATGTTTTTATTTTTATTATTATTATTCTAAGTGCTTGTTTTATAATTTTTAAAAAATATTAGTGCACACCAAGAATTAAATTGAATGAATAAAATTATTTTATTACTATATTTTTAAAATAAAGACGTTTTATAAACCATTTATTTATCATCTACAAATAAAAAGATAGTACGTCAAAAAATTGTTGTTACATACTTATTACTATTCAATTTAATCTATATTTAAATAAAAATTTAGAAATCAAATAATAAAGTCAGTAAAGAGAAATATTTTTATTTTAGTCTGTTTTTAATTTAATAATGTATAAGAAAAAAATTGGAAATAGTGATATTTATATTTTATTATAAAGTTACAAATATGATCATTTATCTTATTGGACAGCAATTACATTTAATAATTGGCATTAATTGTAGAGAAATGTAAACTTTAGTAATATGAATTAATAAAGTCGTGATTAGATATATCCAATATATATATGAACATTAAAACCGGATCTCAAACTAACTGTGGATATGATGTCGAATATGCAGTAGTGATCAAAAAAAAAAAAAAAATGAGTATGACGTATTATAAAATTTTTGTATATTATATGCTGGAATTTATACTTAAAATATTTGAAATAATTTCATTTTATTTTTTCCTAATTTTTATAAAAGTATAGTTTTTCTTAAAAAGAGTTATAAATAAATATATTAATTAAGCAATAGATGTTATAGTCAAATAATAATATCTAATTATCATTAGTATTGCATTTTTGTTGCTTGACACCCATCTGCAAAATTTTATACTGTCATTTCAATATGCGTGTGTGTGTGCGTGTGTGCACAAGAAACACCTTTCATTATTAGCAGATATGGAGATAGTATAATATATAACATTGCATGCAGATAACATGCACATACATGTATACTGTTATATAGTATATCAAAATATATAATTATTTAATGCACATACCTTCCAATTTAAAATTTTTCGAATTAAAATAAAGAAAATATTGTGGGAGAACAATAAATATTTTATATGCATATACTTTGTTTCATCATATTTATAACTCTGGATATTTTTTATTAATAATTATGAAATTGAATAAATTGATCTCCACTATTTTTATTTTTATCATTAATTTTCAGGTATTTAAATTGACAATCTAATTGACAAACTTATTTTACATTTCTTTATTTAAAAATAAATCTGTTTTGACACTTAATTTTATTTTATCCAAAAATAACTGATAAACCAATGGAAAAAAATATTATGGAAATGAATTTAAAAATGCCAGAAAAAATTATCTTCGATTTTCTTTCAATGCACACATTCTATAATTACTTTTAATCTGAGTTCTAATCTATTTTTTATGAGGTACTTTTAACCAAGTATGATTTTTTCTTTAACATCACTTCTATTTTATACAAGATTGTGTTTGCTTTTCTTTTCTATAAAAGACTTCTGATTCAGTTACTGATTAATAATTAGTAAACTTTTCCAATGGACAGATGAAGTTAAGATTAGTTCAGTCTTACTGTTAAATTATAAAAAAAAATTAATTGTTTCCACATCATAAGTTTTAAATGTATTTTCTGCAAATACATCTTTTTTTTTAAAAAAATACAGTATTCAAATATTACTTTCTATATTTTACCAATAATTGTATATTCATTGATATTGCTTATTTCTTTTTTACCTATAAAATAAAAATTTGTTATTTCAATTAAAGTAAATGACACTAACTTTATTCTCTAATCAAAATTTTATAGTCTATGAAGTCTAAAAAAAATATGGATGATTATTATTTACACCAGTTGTATCCAACCTTTGACATCTCTGATTCTTATTGGATAAAGAAGAGATGTGCCACCCTGTGCCAACCAGAGTAATCAATGGATGCCAGAAGGCTTGTGCATAAAATCCCTATTATGCAGAAGCCTTCTGGCATCCATTGATTACTCTGATTGGCACAAGGTGGCACTACTGTATGGAGAGTTTTGCCTTGTTTATTAACAATTATGTGCTAGTATAAGAGATAGTGATCATGTGATAAAGAAGAGTTGTTTTGGGCCTTATATTATACACAAACATTACCAAAAGCTGATAAAAAAAACAAATTTGTGCTAATTTTTGTAATATCCACCACCACCACAGATAAGCAAAAACATTCTCACATTATAATCCTAATTATACAGAGGGTTTGCTCAGAGAATCTTTCAAAATCTTTAAACAAATGTCACGTTTGTAATCACTAATATAGAAAGTCTTCATAACTTAGTAATAAAATATCATTGAAGTAATATATATATATATATAATCATTAAAATCAGTCAATACTTAGACAATCCCAATATTAATAACAAACAATAATCTTAATCTGTTGCCAAGGCAACCTCCTTTTAATAATAATATATATATTTAATATGATTTCCAGGAGTTTTCATGTAGTAAAAATATAAGAGTTAAATTGCTGATGTTGCAGTACAATAACAAGTATTTTCCTAAGAGCTTCTTCTGTCTCAAATCATAAAAAAGAAGCTCTGGGGAAATTACTTGTTATTGTACTGAAACATCAGCTATTTAGTTATTATATTTTTACTACATGGAAGCTCCCAGAAGTTATACTATGAATTCATCATTTAGCCATGAATATATATATATATATATATATATATATATATATATATATATATATATATATATATATATATATATATTGTGCCCTTTTATATGGGTCACCATTTAAGTTTTGTGCTAATCTAGTAGAAAATTTTAAATTTAAGAAGTATTTTAAATGTGTGATGTTGACTTTGCTTGTGGTAATGTTACCATAAGTTTAATTAAAGCAATCTATGAGTGTTTGATATGTGAATTGTGTTGATATTGAGAAGATATTTAAGATGATGATGATTATATTATAATACTGCATTAATAAATTTAATAACAAATGTTTAAAGTTAAAGTATTTAAAAGACCAGTTAAAATTAAACAAAGATATTTTTTAATTTGAAATATATGTTAAAAGTGAATAAAAATATTTTAAATTATAAGTACTTAAATTGAGATTAATATTTGATTTTAATCATATCAAATAATTATTTTAAAATCTGATATAATATCTTATTTATTTTTAAAAAATAAATATTTATTTTAAAAAAAAAGCAATTGTTAAGTTTATTTTTAGACAAGCGTTCTTGTGTTATAAAGAACAGATGTTATACACACACGCGTGGAAGTTGTCTAATAAAGTTGCATAATTATTTTAAAAAATCATGTTGTAAATTTATAAATAATACGTGAGTTATCACGAGATAAAAATAAAAGATATTAATGTAGAATATTAAATTTGATTTTAAAAAATATTGTCTTAAAAAATGTAACGTATTTAAAAAGATTTAGTTTATTTTAAATGATCTTATAAAAGTTAAGATTTAATCAAGTGAGAAAGAATATTGCAAAAGAATGTTTAATAGATTTAAATAAACGATAAATATTGTTTTGAAAGAATTTGATAAAATATTAAATATTAAATAAGTCATTATTTTATTTTAATAGTGAGTTAGTAAATATGTAAATAAGCAAAATTTGATTGTTTAATCGTACCAATCAGATGTGGAGTTTCTGGCAGTATATAAGCTGGATTCAATTGTTGAGGGGGTCTCTCTACAATAAAACTTCTAAGTCGTTTGTGCTATTTAAAAAAATAGCCAAGTAAATTTAGAAACGCTCTTAAGAATCAGTTTTAAAATTATAAGAGTGTTATTGTATATAATTTTATAAAAGTTTAAATAATGAATATGCAGTAGATATCTTAATAATTCCCTATCGTCTTCTCAATATCGAAACTCAGTTTACGTACAAATAATCAATGGAAACATCACGTATCGGAGAAATATATCAGAAACTTTATGCTATAGAAGTAACAGACGCTGGATTAGTACATAAAACTACAAGTTGGAGAAAAGTAGTATTTTGGACTAAAAATAGTTTTCAAAAGTTAAATTACTATTGTCTATTACTAATAGATATTTTAAAAAAAAATATAAATATTTCTGTAAAAGAAAGTATTTGACAAATTATAGAAGTAAAATATGTATCTTAAGGAAAGATATAAGATACAGTAGTAATTTTAAATAAATACTTGCCTTTTAAGTCTTTATGCTTAAAAGACTAGAGATTGATAATTGAAAAGGCAAATATATTATAAGTATAAGTGTTTTAAAAATCGTAAAATAATAAAATTATTTTATTAAAGTTATCTAAACGCTGGACGTTATAGATGGAAAAATTAATTCTTACCGAATATGGTATTTACAAATGCGCAAGTAATACATGGATATCCAAGTCAAGTTAAACTAAGCCAAGCCAAACTAAGTTAATGTAAAATAATTGAAGGATAATTTTATAAATTATAACTTAGTTTTGAAATAATAACTTTTTGAATAATATTCTATGAAGAACTGGATCCAGAGAATTTATAAACTATCTTTGAATTTTATTTGTTTTCTTGGGAACTTATTTTTATTTTTAAAAAAGAACGTTATCATTTATATTATAAACTTTCAAGAAGACGTGATACAACGGAACAGGAAATAGTGTTTTATTGACTTTATACGGAGGATATTTGTTAGAACTTTTTGGTAGAAAAAATCGACATGGACTATGTAATATGATTTTATTTTATTTATTTAACATAAAATTTAAATATTATTAAACTCTTAAAAAGTAGGTTAGGTACATTTATTAAATAGTAACTTAAAAATAATATAATAATTAATTACATAAACTTATTTTTTATAATTAATATAACACGGAATATTCTAATGAATGTTTATGAGTGAAAATGTGAATGATTTTATTTTATGAAGCTGCAAATTCGAAGCATACTGGATAGCAGAATGGACAATATTATTATTATGGTAAAAAATATTGTATAATGATTTTAATGAATTTAATATGTTTTTTTAGATCACTGAATATTATGTTGTTAGAATGAATGGATAAATATTTATGAAAACACATACATTATATTGACAACAACTTTATTAAAATATGCATAAGTTTTTTAATCTATAATATAAACATGATACAACATTAGTAAAGCTTAGAAATAATTATATGATTCTTTCGTAAATAATTTTTTTTTTATTTATGCTTGTATTAAAATGATGTTTATTATTTATCTAAGTAATTATTTTATTTTTGCAATTTAGAAAAGGATTTTAAAAGTCTATATTTTTGTGTATTTTGTTTATTGAATAAGTTAAGTTACGTTATGAGTAGAAGCCTATATTTAGATTGAAAAGTTTACTAAGTATAGACAATATAGTATGAGAAATTTGGATAATGAATATTTTATTTGAAGTTGATATTTGTTTTTCCGGAAAATGTTTTTAAATAAGTTTTAGAATATGTTTTATAGATAGAAATTTATTAGAAAGGTTAGTAAAGCACATAGGGTAAAATAATGATTTTACACAGAAAGGAATCATAAAATTTATCTAATGTAATGTTTGTGAATTTAAAATTGATGAATGATTTAAATATTAATGTTTGAATAATACAGATATAGAATGCATATTTTATAAAACATATAACAGGAATTACATTAGGTGGAATATAATTATAACCAATCATTTGTTTTACATTATAAAGAGATATTGATTTTATATACAGATATTAAGCAATGCTAGTAATAAAGTGAATACATTATAATATATTATAAATGATATTTAATTAATGTAGCTATTTAATTAGTAGAGCTGCATTATGTACACATGCTACATAAATAGTCTTGACATATTGTTATTTGTAGTAATTAAAGTATAACTATTTATTTAAAATCTAAGTTTAAGGAAAACACACTGTAATATTATTAATATAGCATTTGAAGGAATGTGTAATTCCTTATTAAGTACATAAGTTAATAACAGTGTAAGCCTCTTATATTTGTATTTCTTATTTTTATTTATCTGTTATCATAAGTTATAAACTGTAAATAGTGTAAATAAATTTTATTTGAAGTTATTGTAAATAAATTTGTTAATTTGTTTTAAAAGTGTGTCGAGTTTCATTATTTTTCACCTCAGCATTTTGACATCAGATAATTTGAAATAAACATAATATTTGCACAAAATTGAATTTGTTATTATTACTTAGAATTGAATACCATATTTGCTTAACATTATTTTATAAGAATTGATTGACATGAACATAAATATTGCAATGGTCATAAGATGATTATAATGCACATTATAAGAATACCATATTGTTTATTGCCACAGATTATTACGTATAAGATTTTGATCTATTTTAAAATGAAGATACCATATGAAATAAAAGATATACATATAATTGTTTATTTATTTAATGACTGATTATATAATAGAAATAGATGAGATTAAATTACACTCTAAGATTAGTATTATTTATTATTATTATTAAAATAAGTTAGGTGTATCTAAGTTTGATATAAAATCCCACATCATACTTATTTACATGAGTTATTATTATTTTAAAACAGCTTAGAAGAACCTGAGATTATTTAATTATATGTTAAGTTAAAAGTTAGGAATTATTTTAGTATTATTAAAGATAATTTATTTCATTTAAAAGCCATAAGAATGCTATAGATGTAGTGGTAAAGTGATAGGGTAGTGATAGTATTCTTATGCCATTGAGACAGTATCTTGGGAGATATTGACTCAGTGTAAATCTGCTTATTACTTTGTAACTTTACTTCGCAGTCTCATAATTTTATAAATACTTATTTAATTAATATAATTTAGAACTATATTGATTTTGATGATTGATAATAAATTTAATTAAGATATGATAATATAAAAGTATATTAAAGATAGATATGCAAATTTTAATTAAGCAGAATAATGTAACTGAGCTAGTTGTATTTTAAACTATTTTATATATCCAGAAGTAAGGGTACAATATATATATATAAAGTAAAAGAAAAGATCACAACATAAAACTGTGAAATATTTATTATTGTATTTAAGAGCATACATGTGTTTATTTTATCCACATTGTGACATTTAATTACACACAAATAAATCTTATAATGTTTTAAATAAGTGTACAATTTTGTGTTGAGACACATTCATGGTCATCCTGGATTGCATGTGGTCCATCTATATGTGTTAGACATATCTGATTTACATGATTTAACTTTGATAATATTTTTAGATTTAAAACAAATACTTAAATTTATTGCTATCATTTTTATCTTAATAAATAGTTGATGTATCATTACATATTAAATCCATGAGGAAAAAATGGTTTTGTTTTGCTAGGAAATTGTAATCAACAGAAAATACACTTTCGTAATTTATCATTAATACTTTTTTAATTAAAAGCAGCATCATTTTTTTATATATTGTTCTTTGTTATCTATTTTTCTCTCATTGAAGATTCAAACTGTTCTATTAACTATCATTCATGGTGTTATGTTGTTATGTTCATTCTTTGATTAATAAAATTCCATAATGTATTGATTCATTACATGATATTTCTTATGGTATATTTTTATTTTTACTTTGATTATCTATTACTTGTGATAAATTCAGCTATATTTTCATTGATTCTGTATATCTTGAAACCATATCTATTTTAATTAGCCAAATCAAAGTGCAATGTTAGACTTTTAGCATGCATTTAGCAGCTGAATTAGCTGCAGTAATTCATTCTTTATCATTCTACTTTAAAACCACATATACAAAAATATCTAATTTTTGGTTATTGGCTAGCATCAGTAAAATGCAATAGATCACCCATATCTCTCCAATAACTTTTGTCAAAATTTAAAGAATCAATAAAATATAATCTTTAACCCACTATTAGACTTAAAATTGTGGTTGAGAACAATAACTTCATTTTAAAATTATATAGTAGTCAAAATTTTTAAATTGTTGGTTTGAGCAGCATAATAAAGATGGTACTAGAAACTGATTACATATACAATCCAATGATAAAGGGTTATATCTAAAAAATAGTTTAGGAATCTGGTTGTCTTTATTATTTTTTCTGTTCTTTGATTATTTATGTTTACTAGATGGCTCTAGTATAAGATGATATAGATTACTATTTTTTTTTTTTGCTTTTCAAATTACTGACTTCTTTAAAAATGTGAAGTTTGTTTAAATCAGAACCAATTTCAATTAAGTGAAAACGAATTTACAACAAAAGAAACAAGCTATAATATGGTATAAATGTTGTTAATATGCAAAATAGTAAAAGAATAGGATATAACAATTCACACTTTTTAAAATTATTATATGAAACATTTCAATTTAATTCGTCTTATTTTTTTAAATTTAATTTTGTTAATATTTTTAAATTTTTTCATCATTAATTAGCTTTTTGTGATTTTTTTTTTTTTTAAACTTTTCACCTTTTTTTTATTCGATACTGGGATGAAAATCCGGTGTTAAAACTATTTTAAGCCTTGTAATTATTTATATCTTAAAGTCACAATCATAGTACGATGATTCAGTCCATTACTTGAAATCACTTAATGACGTAGTGATTATTTATATCTTATTGTTGTTTTTATTTATTGTTGAATTTCAAATGAAATTTTGGTTTATTATTAAATCACAAATTCAAGGTCATATATGTATGCATCCAAGTTTTAATCAAAATACATTTGGAAAGGATAAGTTTTGGATCAATATAAATTGCTGAAGTATTATTACATTGTGTTAATTAAAAATGTAAACTCGGTTTTAATTTGAATAATGTTAGGTCCTCTTTGTGTTCATTTATCTTTACAAAAAAAAACTTAAAAAAAAAACATTTTTTCAAATTTATTTTATTCTGATATTCTTTGCTATAACAAAAATCTCTATATTTTTTATTAATACATAAAATAATATTTTTTCTATTGAAATCTTTCATGTTTTAAATTTAATTTATTACTAAAAATTCATGTTCAAACGCATCTATTAAATTCTTGGGTTTTTTCCCTATCGTAATGCAAATTAACATGCAAATTAACATGAATACTATCGTATTTATTTAAAAGTATAATATGTAATATAATTATTGTACTTTAAGTATTTATTGCCACAATTCTATTGATTTTTATTAAATTTTATATTATTTCTTTTACTGTTCACTGGTGTTATATATATATAATGTAAAAGTATTCACTTTTCAATTTGATGTTTTTGCTTAAAATTTTTAATTAACCTATAATACTCTAATTAAGCTTTTTAATGCTTTGCATAATTTAATGCAGTACATAAATGACAGGGTTTTAATTTAAAAATCCAAATATCAATGTTTAACTCTAGTGTCTATATAACTTCTAGATCATTTGATTTTATACATGCTTACTCGTTTGTTTGTGACTTTTAAAAATCTTTTTTTTTTCATTTAAGATAGAATAACAAGTTTTTTTTCAGATTCCAAAAATGCATATTTCTGTTAATGAATAATGTCTGTAATGTTATTTTCACTATACCTATCTCATGCAAGTTAGGAACTGGTTTCTATCCACTTTTAATATCTTGTGGAATGGTGTAATCATAAATATATGGATTTCAAGAGATTGTAAAAGACCCAGAAAGAGACTACATGTGAGATTGATGGATGAAATAAGAAAGTGTGCAGGGGTGATGTGGAGAAGAAAAGCTAAAGATCAGAGAAGATGGATTAAACTGGGAGAGACCTTCATCCTGCAGTGGATTGATAATGGTTGATCATGATAATGATGATGAGGATATGGCCAAAGGCATGTGAAAAAGATGTTTGATTTCTAAGATGCACATTTCATGCTGAACCAGCACTCATCAGTTGACCCAGATCACAATCTCTTACACATATCTTTATCATTGGTTTATATATGTAGATATCCAATTACTACAGTTTAATTGGTAAGTGTCAAACTTTCTGCCTTCACAACGTTGACACAAAATACTTGTTGGAAGTATATTAATGATTTCTATTAATCATTCATTAGACTAGAGATTATCCACTTACAGAATAATATTTCTGTAGTTTAATTTTCACTATATCAATTAAATTGTAGAAATGTTATATCTATATATACTGAACAATGATAAAGATATATGTAAGTGATTGTGATCTGGGCTAACTGATGAGGGTGCTTCAGCATGAAATGTACCTCTTTGTGATCAATACATCTTTTTCACATATCTTTGGTCATATGTTTATGATTATATCCCTCCACAGGGTGTTAAAAGCAGACTGAAAACAGTCCCTACCTTGCATGAGAGTAGTGTATTGAAAATTAAACTATAGAAATATTATTCATTAAATGAATAATCTCTAGTCTATTAAAATGACTAATAAAAATATATACTTTCATATTCCTGTTGTTTATTTGGAAATTTGTACTGAAGACATATAATACTGCTTATTACACTAGTTCAGCATATATTTCTGTTTTTGTTTTTTTTTGTTACGTTTGTTTTTGTTATTTCACTAGTTTGTTTGTTTTTGTCTTTAAATCTTTCTTGTAATTTTATTTCTTATTACTCTTATTTGTAGTGAAACCAATAACATTTTTATCATTTCTTTATATATATATAGTTACATGGACTGTGTTCATCATCTAGTTATATTATTTAATGTTTTTTTTTTTTTTAAAAAAAAAAAACTTGTCAAGCATTGGTGGGCGAGAAGTCAGCGACAGCCGCTTTACAAGCAGTTGTCCCGGGTTAGCGGGTTCGCTTCCCGGCTGATGCTATGACACATGAGAAAAAACAAACAAACTTAATTTTAAAATATAATAACAACAAGAAAACACAACATTCCATAGGAATTGGAATTATTCAGCATTAGGTTCGTGAATATTGAATTTAAATTGATGCTCTAATTAGTTAATTCAAAACTTTAATCCAGTATTTGAATTTCCAATCAAATCTTATGTATGATTGAATTGAATATTAAACTGGGTGTACATGGGTTGCCCATGATTGTCACTTTGAGAAGTAATACAGGTTGATACAGGATCGAACGGAATTCTTCTGGTGGAAATTCAAATTTTAGGTGAAGCTTTTCTATTATTTTTTTTAAAAATGTAATAATATTTGTGCATACTATTTATTAATTGAACTTAATATAAGATGTTCAGTTTATTTAATGGTGTGGGAATGTCTGTGTTTGTATGTTACTTCTATATTATATTTCTGATATAATAAATGACTTTTAAAAAAGAGAGAAAAACATTTAAACCATCAAAAATATTATAGATTTTTTTGAAAAAAGTTTTATTTAAGATAATCAATGAAGAAATGCAAAATTGTTTAAATCTTTATTAACTACATTAGATATATTAGAAGGTTGGAAAAATATATAAGCAATTCATTTAATATACCTTCAAATAGTAGATATTATTAACTACAAATGGCTTCAGAAAGGAATTGGCTGATAACAGAAGAAAAACTTTGATTCTGCATCAAATTCCTAATATCCATTTTGAGTGTGCTTGTTGTTGAATCTATGACTACTTTTATGATTTGTTTATAAAATGAATGAACATGGAGATCTGCTCACTAACATGAATCAATCAGCAATGTCAGTTTGCTGATTTTTAACCGCTGAGTTGAAAATCAAGAAACATCGTTGTCTTTCTTCCCCCTTGCCTGACAGTTATTAATTGAAATATTAGTAGGGTTTTATTGAAGACAAGACAAGTGTGGGTGTAAATGATTTCTTTTTATCTTTAACAAATATTTACAGTCATGATAGACAAAACTAAATTATGGTCATGTTTTCAAGACACTGCACTAGCTAAGGCAGTGATTTGTGGCCAAAGGTGGAGGCTGCTAATATCCCCTGACTGTGAACCCAGGCTGCCATTTGATGACATTTTTTAGGTACTAACAATTTCAGATCACATTCAAATGAAGGAAGATTACAGGAATCAGAAGAACTGTGTAATATTAAATGGAATGTTATTGTACTTCGTGAAATTTAAAAAAAGGGTGAAGGGACAATTGATTTATAAAGTGGACATGTGCTATATGACAAAAGTACAACCTATTGAGAGGAGTAGGATTTCTTATATATAAAAAGTGGAAGAAGAACATAGTGGAGATTAATGCTGTATCAGACAGAGTGACAAGATTAATTATCCAACTTAATGGAGAATATTAAATGTGGATAATTCAGGTCATGCCCTAACAAGTTCTCATTATGATGAAATGTAGAGGATTTTTATATGGATATAAAATATGATGTTGATCATACCAAATATCAAATGCAGATAATTCAGGTCATTCCCTAACAAGTTCTCATTATGATGAAATGTAGAGGATTTTTATATGGATATAGAATATGATGTTGATCAGACCAAATAGCATTTTAAATTGCCATGGATATCTTTGATACTAGATATGGTAAATGTCTAAAAGATGAAAGAGCTGTGGATATTGGTTATGATGATAAAAATGAAAAAGGACATAGATTTATGGAGTGTGCAAAAAAGAAAAACTTTACATTACAAATTCTTTTTTGAGAAAAAATATGAAAAGTAAATGGATATAGAAACATCCAAATGAAGATACAGCAAAATTGGATTACATTTGATGGAGAGAAAATATATATTGCAATGTTGTTAATAGATTAAACATAAGTTATTTTCAATTAGTTTGATCTAAGATCTATGTTACTGCAAACTAGAAAGGCAAAAATTACTATAAAAAAGCAATATTATTCATTTGATAAATTTACAATAAAATTCTCTGCCACTAAAAAGCAGTAATTAACCAGTAAATTTTTTATTGAGTCAAAGTAATGTTTGAAAAAAAGAAGGAATATGAAATATATAAAAATGATCCATTAAGAAAGGTTAGATATCTAGAATTTTATAAAATAATATGAAAAAGTGTTGATAATGATGTAAGAATTATAATTGTGAAATGATGAGGAAAGCCAGAGTGGAGAATAAGAGTCTTAAAAATATAAAATAACATCTCAGTATTAGAAGGAGAGTTATTTTTGTAATAATAAGAAAATATGGAACTATTACTAAAGTGAGAGATGACAGCATGAAATATGTGTAAGAATTCTATAGTAATGAAGACCAAGAAATAAAATATTTGCTGCAGTGATTACATTTTTTTTAATTGCCCAGAATTTTAAATGAAGAAGTAAAAGACATAGTTAAATCTATGAAAAAGGAAAAAGCTCCAGGAAATGATTAAATTATAATTTATATCTTAAAAGAATTAGGTGAAGAAGTAGGATATTTGTTAGCAATGTTATATGCCAAATGTCTAGGTGATAAAGATGTAAGAGATGAGTGGAAAAGTACAATAGTCAATTAATATTTAAGAAAGGTGCTAAAAATATATAAGTTACAGATCTGTTAATCTTTTATTAATTCCCTATAAAAACTTTAGCAAGGATAATTACAATTCATCTATAATATGTTTTGGATTTTAACCAAACAAAAAGAACAATCTGGATTGAAAAATGGCTTTAGCACTGTACTAATGAATAATAGTTGCCATTGTGCATTAGATTTGCAGATTATGAAAATGCATTTGATTCTAGAAGCATTTTTACAGTGATTAAAGTGTTAAACCATCAAGATAAAGACCCAAAGGTAATGCTAAAGAACATTTATCAGAATGCAACATGGTATACTAAAAAGATGAACATTAAAAAGATTGTATGAAAAGTCTCCAAGGTTTTTGACAGCAGTCTTACAAAAAGTATTTTGTAGATTAAAATGGGAAATCTAGAGAGTAAAAGAAAATAGAGATTATTTACATCATGTAGATTTTGCAAGTTATCAGATAAAAATAAGAAAGTAGTACTAAAGATAAATATCAAAAATATTACGATAATAAGTTCAATATATTTTCTCAGAAGAAAAATAATAAAGATTTGGGAATAATGAATTTGAAGAAGTCAATAGTTGTAAATATTTTTGTTAGATTATTAATTAATACAGATGGAAACATAATGGATTAAAATAATCATAGAATTAAACTTGGCTGGAGTTCTTTTGGTAGAAATAACTTAATGCTAAATGGAAATATATACCTATGGGTTTGAAAAAAGGTGTTTTAATAGATGTATTTTACAAATTCTTATATATGAATCTGAGACTTGAATACTTACAAGAAGAGAAATTCAGAAACTTCAGACCATTCAATGTTGTACAGAGAGGTGTATGTTAGGAGTAGCAGGAACAGATCAAAAACTAAATGCATGGATGAGAAACAAGCAGTATCACTAACACCATTGAAAGACTTAAGAAACTGATATGGAACTGGATTGGACATATTGCTATTTGAAATAATAATAGATGGGCACTTGAAGTCTTAAATTAAATCCCAAGAGATTATAAATGATTTAGAAGGAGACATCATGCATAATACATGAAATAAGGAAGTTTGGTAATGTGATAGGAGTGGTTGAAATGGGTTGTTTTATAGAAAATGTATTTTTTTCAAAATTTTTGTAAAGCTTAATTTTATTATTTTATCAGTTTAGAAAAATATGCACTTATCCAAAGTTTCAAATAATTCATTATACTAAAAGTATAACAATAACAGTCATTATAAAATGACCCCTACACATGGCTGTGAGAATTTATAACGTTTTGAGGAAACTAATTTTTCTAAGCTCAGTGTAGTCTTTTGGGCATGCGTAGGGTTGATTTCCTAATGACTGTTGCGCATAAACGCGGCACTTTATATTTAAAAATATAATTCTACAAAATAATAATATATGTGCATATAAAATATTTTTGTAAATATGTTATAATAAATAATTAAATGTCACAGGACTATATTTTTTTGTGATATAGTTTATTTTATTAGAAATATAAACTTCCTGACGAAGACAGTAGATAATATATGTATACCCAAAGGCGGAAAATCGTAAATAAAATTTTAAATCTCAGAACTTCTTCATTATAATGAAGATAATTTTATTTATCATAAACATAATTAATTAATTAATTTCATCTTTAAATTTAAAGTTCCAGCTGTTATTAAGCTTAGTATTTTAATTAAAGTAGGAGATGTTTAATTTAAAATATGCTCTTTCCATTATGTTTGGCAACTTGTTTTTTTTTCTCCATATGTCATAGCATCGGCCGGGACGCGAACCCACACCCGTCTGCAACCAACTACTTGCTTGCAAGGCGAGTGCGATGATCTCTCGGCTAACAACGCTTGACAACTTGTTTTCAATAAAAATGGCTTTTAACTATTTGATGATTTTGCTTTGGGGTGTCGCATATAAAAATGTAAATAGTATAATCTTTTATTAAACTTTGGAAACACTAAAATGAAATGTTGTATCTTGATAGTATTTTTTTTCTCTTTTATTCATAAATTTAATTTTAGGAAATCCAATTAACATTTAAGTCGTAATCCAGAGAGAAAGCTTTAGCGGTATTAACAACACATTATTTTTATGTATTAAATATATAATTTCGAAAATTATCTATTAAGATATTTTGAATTTTAAATAAAATTATAAATAATTTAATCATATAAAGCAGTACTCCTACTTCTCTTGATCTGCCTTCCCATAATCTCCCGTATTGCTTCTAACTATATAAGCTCAGCGTTTATTTATCCATTTTTAATTTATCTAACTTAATCTATGTATTTAAAATAAATAAAAATAATATTTATTGTGCCAAAAATAAAATTATTTAATTGTAAAGTTTATACCCGATTATGAGTGGCTTGACGTATTTCAAGTAAAATCACACATGTTTGTTTCTACATAATAAATGTCTAATTAATATAGTTGAGAATTTTGTTTGTGAGTAAAATTATTTTATGTAATATTTCTGTACGGTTTCTATTATTTGATAAATAAATGATCTGTTTTTTATAGAAAGATAAATATATTTTTAGCAATTATATAATATCTCTTTTTCAAATTTCCTGCTATCTCTTCTTCTTTCCATACGAGTATGTAGATAATAATTACTGCAACAGAATTAAGTATGAAACAATATTTATTCATTGCTAAGCCAGGTTTTTGATACAGAGTATATTTGTCAAAGCAAGAATGCATAGGAAATTAGCAAGAAAGTATTGGTATTCCCAACTATATATAAAGATGAATTAAACTGGTTGTAGATTTTAATAAATTTGCATGTGTAAATACGTATGTGTGTAAATCATACAGTTGAATTAAATAACCACTATTTACTAAGGGGAAAGCTATTAGCTTTTTATATTTATTGCATTTACATAATTTATTATTAAAAAACAGTCAACACTTAGACAATCCCAAAATCAATAACAATCAACAATTTCAAACTGTTGTCAAGGCAACCTCCTTTTAACAATAATTTATTATATATCAAGCTTTTTTAACTTTCCGTTTCCTGTTGTTGCTTTCCAGACGAACGATATTAGAATCAGCAGGTTTTAAATAATGTTCAGTGTTCTTTTCATGGTTGATGAATATTGAGCTATAAAAAGTGCTGGACATGGTTTTATTATACAAGGAACATGTTGAGAAATTCTCTATTTCAAACTAGCACAAGTTTCACTGTAATATCTGCTATTACAAAATTGGCAGAACCAAGAATACTCTAATTGAGTTTTGTCATCATGTCTGCTTTTGTCTTTAGAATTATTAATGAGCCTATTCAGTGATAAGGAGCATATGAAACCTATGTTAAAGTCTTTATTTAGAATTGATTTGAATATTGAGGATGAATGGCATGTTGTTCCATGGTTTAACACTGGGAAATCTGTTACATTTGTATCTGTAATCGAATTTCGTAATATGTTTATCCAGCATGATAGCAGAGTAAGATTCTAAATTGTTTTTGCATCAGTTATAAATTTATAAAGCCTAGAGTTTTGGAATAAAAAGGCTTTGAAGTCAGCACTTTTGTATTGGAAAGAAACTTTAGAATGAGTATGTAAATAACCCCTAAAGCTGAGAGATTTGACAATCATTGAGCAATTGATTGTCTGTTTCTGTCAAATTTATTTTAATTCAAGGTTTTGATAGATGGGTGATTGTCCTCATTCTCCATTGTCCACTTTATTTCAGGGAATTGTTTGAGTTTGTCAAACATTTCCAGGATGAGGTTAGGGAGGGTGCAGACAAATTTATGTCATCAACATATCTGGTATAAATTACATCTATGTGAATATTCAAGAGAGGTTGGATAACAGGTTTTTATTGGTGGCCATGGCTAGATTGCATATTACATACATCACTAATGGATAAACTCATGGGCCAGTTTGTAGTCATGGTGAAAGTTTCATCTCCAAATGTGGCATGCATATTATTAATTCACCCACAAAATGTCTATTGTACTATGCTTTAAGAAGTCATGAATAATGTTAATAGACCAAATTCTTTTGATGGACCCATAAAGCTCAATCACATCAAAAGAAGCCATTCTAAATTCTCTGTGAATGTTTGAATTTTTAATGATGTTAACAAAGTTGAAGAATGACTTAATTGTCAGGGGCCCAAAACTGAATTAAGATTGGATCCACTCTGCAATCATTTCTGTAGTAGAGTTATGATCTCCTATGTCAGTCATGCTTTCATAAAGATACTCTACTGAAAGTCTGGCTTAGCAATTAATAAATATTGTTTTATACTTAATTTTGGTGCCTTGTGTGGAAGTTGCTTATTTATTACATATTGATTATCTAAAACAGGCAAAGCTCTCCATACAATAGTGCCACTCAGTGCAAGCCAGAGTAATCAATGAATGCAAGGTTTATGCATAAAATCTCTATCTAGTGCTACTTATCCAATATCTCCAGACTAATTTCTAGCTTGTGACTTTCATCAGTGAGGAGCCTTGGACCTGAGATCACTGCACCTAGATCTTAGGATCTAATGCAACTCTCCAACAGCCATCTTTTATCTCTACTTAACTACAAAACTATGAGTCTTAACATTGAAAACATAATATTTTTAATCCGATCTCATTAGCTTATATTGTCATATAGGTCTGGTCTCAGTTCAGTACCCATACATTTTGGTGGTGATATTGTTTATCTATGGTATAAATTTATTTTTTCTTTATATATATTCCTAATAACTATCAAGTGAAATATATGTATGTTTGTATTATTTAAATAATATGTATAATAATGTTCAAGGCTAAATAGGTTTGTAAGTAATCATTAAAAACCAGTCAACACTTAGACAATCCCAATATCAATAACACAATCAACAATTTCAAACTTTTGTCAAGGCAACCTTCTTTTAACAATAAAGGTGGAGTCTCACCTTTATTAATGGTCTAATATACTTATATAGACACTAAAGATTACAACTTGACTACAGAGATTGAAATTATTGATACAAAGAAATTTAAATAAACCTCTTTAAACTGGTATCACACACATGCATCACGTTTTTTTCCCTTCAAACTAGTCTAAGAAAAACTAATATTTGGTTTTGATCATTTTCAACATATATATAAAAAGAGCTTTTTCAACCAAAGTTGATACTTTTTGTTACTATTAGAATTGCTAATGATAAAAACAAAATATATATAAATTAAAGAAAAAACAAAGCATAAAATATTTGTTAAAGAAAAAACTGAATTAAAATATATAGAAATTTTCTTTGCACATTTTGGAAATTATTAAAGAATCTGATTATTTTTTCATAAATTGGCAAATTTTTGTTTGAATAATATTAATTTTGATTTGCAAATCTATCTACAAAGTTATTTGATGTTAAATAATAACTACATGCAAACTAATTCTAGGTAAAGAGTAATTTGCTGCTTTGTTGAAATATAGTGATTATTGTTTGTTTGATGAATATCTCTATTGCAGGGTTTGACTTATTTTTTAAAAATGTGTTTTTAATTGTGCTGATTTGTGAATCTCAGCATTATTAAAAGTTATGGCCTAAATAATTTGTTATTTCCAGTGTCTGAAGATGAAAAAGAACTTGAAAGAAGGTACTTTAATTCTCAACACTATTTTTCAATGTTATTTTTCATACATTTAATGTCTTCCATTTCTGTTAATGCTTTGTGTGTTATCATTCTGTGATTGCAAAATAATTTTTCCTTAATTCATTTTTTTTGTCAAATTCTTTATTAGGATTATTAATTTTTGCATCGACCTATCTTTCAAATACTAAGTCCCTTTTTTCTTGAATCTTTTGCCATCAAGTATATCTCACTCTTATACAAAATATCTAATTTGATAATCTATGTGTCTGTTTTTTCAGATGTTGTACATTATATGTGCATGTAAAAGATTTAACCTGACATTCTCAGTTTTATTTATTTATTAATGTCACAGTGATTTTTTTCTCCATATGACAAATGTTTGTTTATTATCTCATTCATTTTTTTTTTCATTTTGCCTTTAGTAAATATTTGTGCATTTATGTTTAGTATTTTTTTTATATTAATTTTGATGTTAAGTTCAATTCTTTTTTATTTATTTCAATGATTATTTAATCATCTGTATATTTTAAGTTATTCATTTTCATTCCTTGCACTGTTATTTTTGTCTTTGCTTTTATTTTATTTGTTGTTTCTGTATTTTATGTATCTTCTTATTTTAAAAAGCTTACAGTTCTCCTTATATTTCCATGGCTGATCTTAAGTTATCATATATTTTCTTTAGAATATAAATTACTTTATTACTTTTCTATATAATTCATTTATTGTCAGTTATATATTTTTGGCAATTCTATTAAAAGCCTAAATTAAAGTCAACAAAGTATTATACATATTCTTTTCTTTTTTATATAGTTTTTTTCCTGCAATGAGCTTGAATGACCTTTGCTGAATATGTTTTTGTCTAAATTTAGTTTATTCACCTAACAAATATTTTTTCAGTAAAAGAAGTAAAAATGTAATTATGCCTATCCATTAAAGTGTAAGGATTTGCTATCTTAATATAGACTGAGCACTGATTATATATATATATATGGGAGATGGTAATCTGGACCAACTGATGAGTGCTGGTTTAGCACGAAATACATCTATTGGTGATTATTTATCTTTTCTACATGTATGTGGTCAGGTGTATTGGTAGTGTATATGAGATAGTGAAGTGGCTTGAAAGTCTGAGTTCAAATTCTCTATATTTATAATTATGAAATAGTAAATATTTAGAAAGTATCAGTATTTTATAAATTACTGTTGTAATTTTTTCACATGTATTAATACATTTAAACCTGCGGGGGGTATTTGTTTTGTAATTGGATATTTGGAAAATAAAAAATATTCATGTAGATTTAACTGTAAGATAATTTTTAATTTCAGTTTATCAAGCATCTATATAAATATATATTTGGAAGCAATTGACAAACAATAACGCTTTAGTTTACATGAATTATACATGTTTAAAAATAAAAACTCTTAATTTACATATACTGTATACCTATTAACTTACATAGATGAAAATAAATAATTATTGTGTATATAAAAAATATCTAGTTTTTAACATGTACTTATTAATGACTTTATTAAAAACTAATTAAATGGACAATTTCTTGGAAAGTCATTCAGCAATCAAAAGTAACAGTTTGAGTTTTATTCAATGTGTCTTTATTTTTCACTACTTTATCACTATGCATATGGAGCTAACGTGTCAGAAGTGACTCAATTGGACACGATGCATGGTTCTTTCACTCAAGATTCCGCTTTTCTACCCTGCATCAAATCATGCTTTAATAATTACATGAATTAATTTTTATTAGATTAAAAGGTTTTTTTTATTCTCATATATAGGCTTTAAGTTTTATTAAGTTTAAATATATCTATAACAGCAGTACTCAATCTGTTAGTCGCAACCCACAGAAAAATTGTTGGTAGTCATGAAAAATTTTGATAAGTTCTCATGTTGGATAATAAACTCTTAAAAAATACATGAAAACTGCTTAACTTAATATTATGTGTCTGACTACTTTTATTCTTAAGCACTTATTCCAATCTGCTTTATATTAACAGCACATCATAATGGCACTTCCCATCTATTGCTCTCATTTCTTTTGTTCACTTTCAGAGTTTTCTTCTTTATGCTAGTATTCTTCATCAATACATGGTACTATGTTTTTGTATGTACACATTTGCTACTAAGAACCACATGTTTTTGTTCATATGTAGTCTTTTCAAAGATCTTATATTAAATTGTATCTACTGAAATAATAATATAAAAGTATAAAGTTGTATGTGTTTAAAATGGTTGTATTATTATTATTATTATTATTATTATTATTATTATTATTATTATTATTATTATTATTATTATTATTATTATTATTATTATTATTATTATTATTATTATTATTATTATTATTATCATCATCCTCCTCCTCCTTATATGCTTGTAATAGGATGGTAACAATGCATAATGGCTTATGTAAAATTTCAATCTGAGAATGGGATTCACAAGTGTAAAAAGCTTGTGCATCACTGATCTATAATATTCTTTATATGAGTATTGATAATTATCTATTTTTTAACCTTTCATCTGGTTTCCATCTATTCACCATACACTTATAGTTTTAGTAACTTTTAATAAATGCTCACTATTTTAACTATATAATTTAATATTACAGTTGCAATTTTCTTCATGTAAGAATGCCACCTAGTGCAAGCCATAGTAATCAATGGATAGGTGGCATTATTGTTTGGAGAAAGTTGCTACTGTTTATCAGATTGTTTATGCATAAGAAATGGTGAAATCATGCCATTTTTAATGGTTTAATTCAGTATTACTTAATTAGTAATGTGGTAAATTAATTGATTAGTGTAAGATTTAAGTTCATTGTCTTTCAATTTATTATAAATAAAATAAATGAATGACTTTGATTGCTTAAGAATTTATAAGAAAATTTATGCCCTGATGTGCTGCAACTGAAATTTATCCGAGAAATTTATACTCCAAATTCTGACATTCTACTACTGCAGTAAACTACGCAGGACATTTTGTTGCAAATCAGTTAGAATATTGTCACTTGATGAACCATAATTATCAAAAAAGTATTGCTTCCAATAAAATAGAAATATTTTTACAAACTTCACTTCATCTAAAAGTTTATATTCCAAAAGCTAATTATTAGAAGTCTATAGAACAGTCACAAAAATTTGGCACCAAAATTTATCATTTAAAATATAAGATGGTTTATTATTTTTTATTCAAACATTATTCAATGTGTTAAATAATTTTGACTATCAGCTCTATTATTTTATTCCTGTTATTTTGGCAGGTTATAGTTAATATAATTTAAACAAAATTAATTTTTATATATTACTGTAATAAAATACTTATATCTGATTAGTTTTCTGCATAAAAAGTAATAGTTTAACTATATAACAGAATACTACAAACCAAGCAATAAAACTTTATAATTGTTAATGGTAGTAAAAATTTTTAGTTTAAATTATTATTCTTCCAGAATAATAAATTTCAGTAACAAATTCCTTAAGCAAAACACTTTCTATTTCAAATTTAGTTTTTATGGACTGTTTATTTTAAGATCATTCTGAAGATTATAAATCAAACTATTCTCAACTTTTCCAAAAGTATTTTAATTTTGTCTCAATGCAATAAGGGATAAATAGAGCACAAAAGAGAGTTAGGAATCTGTAATTTTGTAACTTTGCAACTTGCATTGATTCGTGTAGTTTGATCTAAATCTATAGCAATAATTGATGCGAATATTATTCACCTTATTATGTCCAAGACAATACATTTTATCCTTTTGGTTTGGCTTTTAGCTAGTAATGTATGGACAAATTTGCAGTAGTAATATTTTAATATGAATAATACGTGTGTTTGTGCTATATATAATTTTTCAGTAATGCAAATTGTATATTATTCTAAAAAAAAAAAAAACATTTTTTTAAAGATCCATTCTACTCCAATATTTTTATATATGCAATCAAATCTTCTAGATTTATAGCATATTCCTGTAAAGCTAGTTATTAAACCTGACCAATCGTCCAGTATAAAATTCCACAGATCATTCTCTCTCATAGTATATACATTTCACAAAACAAATGTTTGTCAGATGACCTAGAAACTTAAAACTATCCACACTGAAATGATAGACATTCTATGTCTTGATTATGACTTCAAGATCATAACCAAGACATATATATATAAAAATCCTGGTTAACATTTAAATGTGATAATTCAAATATTTCAAGTTATTCGTCACGTGATGGTCTGATGAAGGCTTGTTTCCAAGAAACGCATTTACTGTGTTCAGAGATTGGAAAATTTTACACCGGATGAATTGTTAAATTTGTAGATTTGATTGATTACAAATATATCTGGCACATTAATCAATTTCTTATATATATACACACACAATACAAGTATAAAATGGTGGTGGGAGAGCGTATAGTTACGATTTTTATTTGGTCATTTACACAGATATTCATTAGTATGAGTAAGAATATATTTCTTATAACGCAGACATATAAACATGAATAAACAACCAAGTATATGGATTTACTATCACTAGATACAGTGTAGTAGTTATAGATAGAAGACTAGTAATAATAGTGTAAATTACTATAGAAAATTAGATATAGCAATGTCACTGTTTTGCATTTGTTTAAATTACTTGTTTCTTTATTAATTTTGATTATTTTCAGTTAAAAGATATATATATAAAAAGTAAGACATAATTGAAAATCGTTTGATCACATTTTGTAAAGCAATAAAGCAAAAATCATATATTTTTATGAAATGAGTAATCTAACACGTTTCTTTATTAATTAAGATTATTGCAGAAAGGAATGGGTCTGAAATAAATTACTGTATACGTATTTTAAAAAGTGTAGGATTCTGTAAAAAGAAGAAAGAAAAACTATTGATAATGTTATTGTTTTTGTTTTTTTTTATTTGGCTTCGAGCTTAGAATATATATATACTGATATATAAAACAATTAAATAAGGAATACATTTTTTAAAAAAACAACATGAAAGATAAAATTTGACAAAGATTTAATTAACTTTAGATTTGGTTTAATTCTCGCTTTTTTTTAAGAGGAAAATTGATTTACGTAATTTTGCGTATGACTTTAATAAAATATATAATATTTAAATACATGTATATATAATATTAATTTTTCTTTTATATTTTTTGTCTTGCCATGTACATTATTTTTCTACTCGCCTTACATATAATTTGACAGATCCTTTTATTTCTTTTGAAATACTAACAATCAATTAGTACTGGAAACTGGATTGTCTCAATACGCCATCTGATGACAAGGAGGTGAAACAGCATTTTATTCTTAGTACAGGATATATTCTACTTATTATTTCGCTAAATAACAAAGAAAAATGCTTCATTACGTAAATCAGCAAATGTTTTTCGAATAATATATATATCTGTTTATTTATTTCCATTAAAAACAATTGTACTTCTAATTTAAAATTAGTGTTTAACTTTTATCTGGTCTTTATATTTATTTATGTTTATTATTTTTGCACAGTTTTAAAATTATTTAACCATTCTTCCTATGTACACATAATAAATATGTATGAGTGAGATTTTGTGTGTTCTACATGGGCACACATTTTCCCCCTTCATATAACACTTATATATATATATATTTAAGTATGTTAGACAAATAGAAAAAAATATTTGATTTTCTATCCAATATTATTTACATACATATACAAATGATTGATGAATTGTTTGACAGTTTGCATTAATGCACTAGAATTTATATTAAATATTATACTTATCTAATATAATAAAAGCAAACAATTTAATGTTTGTTTGTTTTTGTTTTGTTTTAATTATACACAATATGAAAGAAAATATTTATCACTCTCTGTTATAAATATTGCAGAACTTGTTGTAATAAATGGAGAGATGCATTTTATTATTAAGCTAAGAAAGAGGGATTTAATTTCACTGAAAAATAACTACCAGTCAATATTTACTTCTTTCAAATAATGAGTTCTGCCCACTTTAATAATAAATAAAATAATTAACTTAATGGAAAAAAAACCAATTACAATCTTTTTTTTAAATATGTTATTAAATAATTTTTAAAGAATTGTTTTAAATTGGCAGTACAGATTTATCCAGGAAAGCTAACTCACTTAATTCCCCCAAAAGGTTTTTTCAATCAAAAATCTCATATAAAGATAAACAATTGTAATGAGTTCCTATGGCACAAAATTTAATTCTTTACCTTAAATTCAAAATAAATATAAAAAAAAAAAAAACAGATTAAAAAACTAAAGCTTGAAATTGAAAAAAGTAATAATCAATAAAAATTTTATTAAACCTATTATTAATCTTTCTGTATTTCAAGAATTTTCCACTATCCTTTAGTAGCAACTTAAATTAATAGTTCATTTTATTTTAGTATTAAAACCTTTTATTCAATATTATGAATCAATAAATTGTGTTTGATTTATTAGAAATATAAATTTACAAATGAAAAGCATCTTAAAAAATCATATTTTAATTTTAAAGATATAGGAAAAAGAATTAAAGTTACCTGTAATGAAAACAATTACTTTTTTTCTTTTATTGGATGATTGTGACAATACCACTTGACTGAACTTTATTTGTAAAATGTGTAAATCTATAAAAAAAAATTCTAAAATTTAAATTGTATTTGCAATTATTAAAATATCACAGTAATTCCATTCTATTATGTTTAACAAATCATTACTGATCATAATTTTCTTTTATCATTTTGACATTTTTTTAACTTGTATTTTTAAAAATAAAACATATACAAATAAAATCAAAGTGTATTCATTTATACTTTTGTTTTCAAATAATTATTGTACAAATATTTTATAAACTGCTGACCTCTTCAGATTTTATTAAACTAATAAATGAATATATGTTAATTCTAGTTTTTACAGTTAAATGAATGTTAAAACAGCAACATATCATGAAAGATAGCTGCAAAAAGGCCAAAGAACCTCATCACCATCAATGTACTCTGTAATATTATGCAGCCAAAAATCAATTGTTTAAGAAAGAAAAAAACTACTAACTTATAGGTAATTATATTGTATAGAAATATTTCAGTAGTGATTTTTTTTTCTAAAATAAAGATATTATAATTTCTCGATGGATAGCGGTCCATTTTGTTTCTTATATATGCTGGAAATGACATATCATGAATCATTAAAATAAACTGAAATGTGTAGATAAAAAATAGTACAGTGTACTTTTAAATTTTATTTTTGGTGCACTCTATGTGCTCTATTATTAAAGTTGTGTATGCATAATATCTAACTATTGAAACTGATTGTGTGCAGTGCTGTCAATCTTTATTAAATGCATCAGTTCATTAATTTATTTATTTTATATAAATGTGGTCAAAAATTAAATAAAAATTAGTTAAGGAAATGCATAATTAATTGGTCTAGTTTTAATAATGTAAATGATTAATAAATATTTTTTGTCAGTACTGGACTTTTTATATTTATGACAAAACTGCTGTTACCATGAATATATTACAAACAAATTATGAGATTATTAATTTCCAATTGAACAAATAAATGATTTTTACTTACATTTATATAATATTTAATTTTATTTACTAGAACAGAGATAGTATGTCATTTAAACAGTAATGATTTTTTATCCTAACGCATGTACTGTACTATTTTTCTAATATCTCAACAATGTCTTGTTAAGTATTGATGAAATTCTCAAACTATGACACAAGATGGAGACTTTTGATACAAGCACCTATCTTATCTTTAAATCTACTTTCTTATTATATAGGACAATTAAAAATATCTCAGTTTAAGAGCATGAAGATGTTTTTCTGTTCACTTTACTTCCATTATTTTCTTTCTGCATATTAACTATCATGAAATCTTTAAATTTACTGTCATGTTAATATTCAGAAATATTAGAATAATTTATAATATTTTAAAATATTAACACATAGTAAATTTCTAATATTTTCAAACATTAACATGTAGTAAATTTAAATATTTCACAAGAATTAATATGCAGAAAGAAAATAATGGAAGTAAATGAACAGAGAAACATCTTCACACTCTTAAACTGAAATACTTTACATTGGCCAATATAACTAGAAAGTAGGTTTTAAAGATAAGACAGCCACCCTTATTTTTTCAAAAGTCTCTATCTTGTGTCTTAATTTGAGTTTCCTCAAGGCTCAACATAACATTGTTGAGATATTAGAAAAACAGTACAGCATAAGTATTAGGATGAAAAATCCTTACTGTGTAAATTACTTAATTTAGTAACTTTTGATTATATAAATAAATTGTTGTGTGGAATAGTTTCACCTTCAATGCATTAGTGTATTATTAATAACATTGATTATTAACTGCCTATTATACAAAATATTTTTCTTTTTTTTACCAAAATAATTTTAAAATGCAATGACCACATTTTGTACTACAAACAAAAGTGCTGCTCAAAAGAATTTTGCTCCATCGTTGATTGAGTCAATATATTTTAGCTAAAGTACACATTTTAAAATTTATTATTAATATATCTTGTTATTGTATTTAATCAATGTATATTTTTGGTTTTATACTTTACTGAATGGAAATTGGATAGTTTTGCATTTATATGTGGTAATGAGAAAATCTTCACTTTGGTTATATGATTAATGAAAGCATTGATTGAAATTAAATAAATATATTAATCATAATTTAATTCTATAATCTAAATTTAATATTGTATACTGTGTATTTTTTTAGCATGAATATCACCATTTTATTCTCAGATGATGGAGCTTTAATGAAGTCACTATATTACTTCACCATTAATCTTATAATGTGGCCACAAAATAATGGTTGTTTTTAACTTTTCCATCATTCCAAATGCAAATTGAATTTTTAGACTTATTCATCACTTATTGTGCAGTTTTGAAAACTTTATTTTTAAATTCACATATTTATATATATTTCCATGTAAAATTTTATTTCAGAAAAAAATCCATAAATGGCCAGAAAATGAAAATTTGAGAAGATAAGAGAGCTCTGCTTTTATGAGATACCCTTTTGTCTTCTGACGTCTGATATCATTAAATTTTACAATATTGTTTGGAGAAAATAGTTTCAATAACCAAAAATGTGTCTATTTGCAAAGTTATTACAACTCAAGATTTTTTTGTATGATAATTATACAATAATTATTGAACATAAATTATTATTAATTTATTTTGAATGAAAATATTTTATTTTTAAAATGACATTATATTTTTGGAAAGTGCAAATTTACCCTAAAGGTATTTGCAAGCTTAGTTCTATGTAATCAGTACAATTATCTCAACAAATTAAAAATCCTTCTCCTTTTTCTTTTCAAAAACTTTATTTTTTTATCTCAATACTGAACATATATATACATTTATATAATACAAAACTCCAACATTTCAACTGATTTATCTCATACAGTCATTTTCAAGGATCTACAACAATATTAAACACATATCAATAAATAAACTTCAATTACATAAAAACTTTCTCTTACATTAACATAAACAGTAACAAACATATTAAACATATAGAAATATATTTTACTTACATCTTTCTCCCACTGCTATATTGTATTACTCTTTCTTTTACATTATTTAATTACAAATATATCTTAAAATCATCCAAGAAACTTTTTATACAAATTTAAATACCAACTCTAATTTCCAAAAACCTCCCCCTTTCTTTAAATTTTATCTAAAACCCATCTTAAAACTACATTCCTAAACTATATATTTAAGTGAATATAAAACAAATATAAACATCCCCCCCCTCTCTCTCTCTCTTTCTCTCTCTCTCTCTCTCTCTCTTTTATACAAAAAAATTCTAACAATTTACCTAAACCCATTAAGCATTTATTTTAATTATACATTAATTTATATTTCTTATCTACTCCATTAATTCTATTTAGAGTAGGATTTTTTTTTATATAAAAAAATTCTTTAACCATTCTTTCCCTGTAATTTTTAACCCTTTCTAACATTTTAATACTAAATTCTTTATGAAGACAAGTCTGAAAATATTGTAATATTATAAAAAAATATTTTAAAACTTCAATCCTTCAAAACATAATTTGTTAGATTTAAGAAAAATAAATATTTATCCATTCACATTTTAAAAGCAAATGTTATATAATGAAGAATTCATTGATTTTGGAAATTGATAATAATCTTTCGAGAAATGATGACATAAAGACTTTGTTTTTATTATAATCGCATTTTTTAAATATTTTCAGAAATAAAATGTGAATATTTAAAGTTTATTTCATTTGTAAATAAAAATACCTACTAAATGAAGTCAAATTTATTATTTTCTGATAAGTATTAATGGTTTAATCTTAAATTCAAAATAATGAATACAAACTGGTTAGGGTTACTTTGACAAATTCTCATATAAAGATTCAAGGTATGCTGGATGGAAAATATATTTGCTAAAAATAAAATTATTTATATATCAAGCTTATTAAAAAAATAATTCCAACAATGTATTACTAAAACTTTTTTTTATTCTTTAATTAATGTCAACACTTATTTTAATAATAAAACATTTTTTTAAAAAAACTGTGACTAGGAAATGTAATGGCTTACTGATCAAGAAATGCGTCTTCTTCTTAACAAAATAGTTTTTATTGAATCTCCTGACATCTGAAAATGACAGTGTATACTTTTATGCATTTGTTTCAGAATGCAGTCTACATCATGATGTGAGATTACATAATATTAAATTTTCCATAAAATTAAATATATTAAAAAAAAAATACAGAAATATAAGTAAAAGTAAAATCAAAGAATTTAAGCATTTTTAAAATTAATCAGTTGAAATCTATTTATAAATTGTAAATTTTTGTATATTAAAATAAGCATTTTTTAAAATTATTTTGCATGAAATTATAACAAAAAAAAAGTTTACTTAATAATAATATTTTTTTTGTAAACATTACAATTAATTAAATATTACATTATGAATTAATTTTTTTTTCAGATATTTATTTAATAATAACTTTGATAAAGATAAAAAACAAATATAAATTTCTAACTAAATTTAGTTAGTGTATAGTCTTTTACACTTGAGAAGTCCTTGTAGTAGTGAAGTTATTGGCTGTGTATTAGAATTTATTTTCTTTGGCTAGTCTGATTTAGTTGTGAATTTGAGATAATTTTGATTATTTTATTGATTAGTTTACATTTAGGCTTTTAATGTTTACATGTGTGTGTGCATGTTAATTCTAATATTCTCACAGATAAATGATTTCATAATATTATTTCCAGGAACTTCCATGTAAAAACATAACTAAATAATTGAATTTCTGTACAATAACAGGTACTGTTCTCAAGTTTCTTCTTTCTCAAATTATAAGAATGTGTGTGGTGAGATTTAAAATTGTTTTTCCATTGTTTTTTCTGCTCATTCTCAAATTATATTGGTTATAAGTTTTAAAAAATATTTTATCCTCCAATAGGTTTTTCCAAATATTGTTATTTTTTTTCAATTCACATTTCATTTATGTTCTTATGCCTTTTAAATATCCTATAGATTTCCTTAGTATTCTCTAGTCATATTGTTCATTTTTTGCCAGAATGTGTTTTTTAAAAATTGATGTCATGGTTAGATAATTTAATGTGTGAATAAATGACTGTGAATTTAATTTTTCTCTAACTCCCAAAATGTGTTTTTCCTTTCTTATGTTTATTCTATGATTGGTCTGTCTACATACATTTTTATGATCTGAGAAAGAATAAGTTCTGAGGAAAGTACTTGTTATTGTACTGAAATATCAGTTATTTAGCTATTATATTTTTAAATGGAAGCTCCTGTAAGTAATACTATATATATATATATATATATATATATATATATATATATATATATATATATATATATATATATATATATATATATATATATATATATATATATATATATATATATATTAATGAGATTTTTGACTTTGCAATGAATTAGAAATTTTTATTTTCAAATTAGAATTGTAAGAGGATATTGAGTATCTTAAACATTGATTAATAAGTTTATCAAATAAAGAACTTTTGATTTTATGATATTTTTAATCTGAAAATGATGATTAATGTGAATCATATTAAAGTGAATCATAACATTTTTTGCATAATTGTTCATCTGAGAGAAAATGAAAGATGTAACAACATAACATTATCGAAACATTTACTATCGGACTAATAAATTATGATTAAGTAGTTTAGCACTAATGTTATTGAATATATAGTTGACTTATATATTCAAAAAATTGATTTGTTTAAAATTATTACTATTTTTTATAATGAACTTTTTAAAAAGTTAAATAAATATAATATCATTATTATATACATAACTGAAGTTGTTTCAGTTGAAATTTGGGTGAAAATTGTTATTTTTATCATCACAATATTTAAACATTATGATTTAAAGCAATTGTATCTTTGAGTTTATTTTAATAATTTCTGGTTTTCTCTTTTTCACATTACTCCAGCAAAACTTTTATATCTTATGTCTCTGTCTCCTACAGGATCTTTTTAATTCTTTCAATATTTTTTGGAATTCACTTTAAGACTTCATTTGGGTCTCTTTTCTCATATTTTTTAACAATCCCTATCCAGTTCAGAATCATTTCACCCTTTTAATTTTTTTAATAAGTGTTCTTTTAAGTATGTATTTTATTTTTGATTTTTTCATGTTAACATTAACTTATATTCTGTCATACTTTCTTTTCTAGTCTAAAATCTTTGTTTCGATCTTCTATTTAGCATTAAATATCAGATTCATAAGTAATTATTGGAGTAACATTTATTTTTAAAATCTTGTTTTTCTGAATTATACACATTTTTTGTTAATGCTAAGTTATTTTGACTCAAAATCCTTCATTCACATCTAATTCCATTATAAATTCCAAGCATTATTACATTTAGATGCCTACTAAACATTTGTCCAAAGTGTTTATAAATTTTGTAATTATTCTAATTCATTGCAATTAGTTTTGATTGTTTCTGCTTTTATAAACTCAATATTATTATAATCTTTTTCATTTTATGTTTAATCATGCTTTTCCTTTTATATTTTATCTTATATAATGTTTTCTTCAACTATAAAACATTATTTATAAGGATTATCATATTATCTGCGAAATTCAAATATCTTGGGTAATATTTTATTTGTTTAACATTTTAACTTACAAAATATTTTTTACAGTCTAGCATTGGTGGTCGAGTGGTCAGCACAGCTGCCTTATGCTATGACACATGAAAAAAAAATTTTTTTTTCCAGAACTGTAATAATGACCAATGAGGAATCAAAGTTAATTAGGGATTAATTGGATATTATTTTTTATTGTCATGTATCTGGAAAAAGTTTACTCAAGGATCACATGGTAGTGAATAAAATAGATTATTATTATTATTATTATTATTATTATTATTATTATTATTATTATTATTATTATTATTATTATTATTATTATTATTATTATTATTATTATTATTATTATTATTATTATTATTATTATTATTATTATTATTATTATTATTATTATTATTATTATTATTATTATTATTATTATTATTATTATTATTATTATTATTATTATTATTATTATTATTATTATTATTATTATTATTATTATTATTATTATTATTATTATTTATATATATATATTATTATTATTATTATTATTATTATTATTATTATTATTATTATTATTAAAAAGCTGGGTTTCTGAGATTCTGTGAGGCAAGATGGCCTGAGAAGAGAGATATCTGTATATCAGATTCAAGAAAAGTGTTTCATTTGTAGTGTTTTCCTGAAAGTTTGTGATGGTAGTATTTTAGTTGTATTTATATACTGGACTATTTCTATCATCTAGTATTGAGTAATGAATGTCTTTAGAAAAATTTAACTTTATTTAAATTTTCGAAATACATTCAACTGTTAGTATTAGCACATAGGTTACTATATGCACAATATTTTGAGGGATATTATTCTCCTCTTCATCAGGTGTTTTCTGGCATGAGCAGTTACAGTACTACCATGAGATTTAAGCCTGGATCCTTAGATTTTTGGAATATTGAATTTTAAGATAATGTTCTAACTAACTTATTCTTGAAATTGATTTTTAAGGTAAGTCTCCAACCACAGCTCAGTTGATTAGACCATTATTTTAAAATTCAATATTCAAGAATCTAAGGGCCCAGGTTCAAATACTATGCTAGTACTGTCACTGCTCATGCCAGCAACACCTGATGAAGAGGAGAATAATACCTCTCAAAACTTTGTGCACATACTAACATGTGTGTTATTACTAACAGGTGAATGTACTTTGAAAATAATGTTAAATTTTTCTAAAGACATTCAATATTCAATGCTAAATGATGGAAATGTTCCAATTTTATTTGTAGTTTTTCTAATAGTTATACTGAAAAGCATTTCAAACAATTTAATAGCTATTCTTCTTTATATTGTGACTAGTGATTGTAATGATGAAGAATGAGAAGTTATGTTTGAAGAAGATAAAAGAATAGTTAAAAAGAAATGTGAAAGTATGTACACCTGGATCTCATTTTACGCGATAGATAGGTTCCTCAGAAAACGCGCAAATGAAATCGTGCAAAAATAGATGTAACTTACCTTGAAAAGGGGGGGATATGGACTGTGATTTTTCAAAAATCGCGTAAAAGCAAAGCACCAACGTAAAATTACTTTAAAATTTGCGCAAAAAAATATAAGGAAATAAAATATGACTAATAAAAAATTTCAAATTTGAAAAAAATTAATACAAGACAAACTTTTTTTAACTATAATATTTAATTTTATTCAAAACAATATATTTATATGCATAATTTACAGTAATTTACATTTTTTTATACACGTTTTAATTATTATCACTATTTGCCAATAAACAGGTTCGTTTGCAAACTGATAAAAAATCAGATTCTTCACAAGAGGAAATACAATTAGTGCCAACGTCACTCTCACGTTGTGTTAATGGTTTTCTGGTGACAACGTAATTAGTAATTAATCTAACAACTAAAAATTAAATTCTTATTTTTGTCTTTAATTTTCAATTTTAATTGTGCCCACTGCTATTACTCACCTTTTAAAAATAAACTTGCGGACACTAAATGATTAATAATTGATTACGTTCTTTTTTAAAAAGCAAAAACAGAATGTGATTTAAAATGCAAAATTAACACACACAATGTTTAAACAAATTTACATTATAATCTTGTAAAATTTAATGTGTGTATACATAAAATGTGGAAATCATGATTTTAATTTCATTATTGCATAAAATCTTACTATTATAAAGCACTGAAAATATTGAAATTACTAAGATGAAAATCGAATTCCAATAATGTGCTATTACTTTCAATATATGCAAAATTTATTATTTAAAGTAATAGTGCATTATCGGAGTTCGACTTCCTGAGAAACGTGAATTGCGTAACTTCAAAATCGTGTTAAATAAATCTGCATAAAAAGAGACCCAGGTGTATAATGACAACAACTGAATTAGTGTAATAAAATCAAGAATAGATAAAATTGTAGGGATTTATGAATTAGTTTTTACACCTGATAGAGATGAAATATTGATGAATTTTAGTAAAGAAAATAGAATAATTACTCATTATAGACTGTTCTACACTTGCTATGATGCAGGCGATAAGGATAACTTTCAATCATATCACATAGTAATTGCATGTAATTTAAAGTAGTATTATGAAATAATATAAAATTGAATTAGAATTTATTATTGGTCGAATTAAGATTTCTTTTTAGAAGATTAAAAATAATAAAACCAAGAATTAAATTAGCTAATGATAAATTGAAAACGAATGTTAAAAAAAAAAAAAGTAATTTATTCAATACAAATATTATAAATTTTAAATGGATAAATGATATTCAACTGCAATATAATGATTAATGAATAAAAAAATAAAGAGTATTGCTTACTGTAGTTATCTTAAGAGTAAAAATTTTAAAAAATTACTTGAATTAGAAAGGAAAAGTTAAATGTGGAGTCTAAATATAGAATTGCATACTCAAATTGGAAAGTGCATTGTAAGATCAAACCAAAAATGAAAATCAAAAAGGTATTTTAAGCAGTAACAAATTCTCCAGACAATAGTGTCACCCAGTGCAAAACTTAGTTATCAATGGATGCAAGAAGGTTAGTGCATGAAATCGCGGTTTAGTGCCTACTTATTCAATATACCAGAGTAAGTTTCTAGCTTGTGACTTTCATCAGTGAAGATTTTGGGTTTGAGAGTCCTGCACTTATCCAAGGCTCCTTCCTCACGGATGAAAGCCACAAGCTAAAAACTAGTCTAGGAATATTAGATAAGTAGATACAAGATAGGAATTTTATGCACACATCTTCTTGCATCCATTGATTACTAAGGCTTGCATTGAGTAGCACTACTGTATGGAAAGTTATTTCTGTTTAACAGCTTGTGTAAGCATAGAAAATGTGATCAGTTGGTGTTTTAGTGATTTTAAAAAGGACCTTATAAAAAAAAATATGTTGAAGTTGAGAAAATGAGGATTAAATATTCAAAAATAGTATTAGGTAAGAAGAGTATGGTTAATTGAATTACAGTTTACCAGTGACTGAAATGTTAATTTGACCACTAAACCCTTTTCTATTGAATGCCCATTTCAGTTTAAGCCTTATTATTTGTTCTGGGTTAAAAAAGTGATGCATATCAATATCAAGCCATACAATAGAATAGTGACCATCTTAAACAACTGTGAAGTTCTTATGCTAGTATATATTATCTTATTACAATAGTTGGGTTGATACTTTACTAATTATAATTATTAAAGATTTTGTTCTGAAACAATTGTGAACAAATTCTTAATTTTAAGAATTTAAGACTGTTTTTTTTTTTTCATATGTCAAATGCATTGACCGGGAAGCGAACCCAGGCCAGCTGTTTCGAAGGCAGCCATGCTAACCACTAGGCCACCAACGCTTGACATTTAAGTCTCATTGTGCTATATTTGCAACATATTGTAAGAATTTGCTACAAAGCATTCTGATTCATCAATTTATTTATTAGATATACGGATTCAAATCCTTTGATTCTGCAACTTTAGTCATAGATTCAACAGTCTTTAATTTGTAGTTCTTAATTTGTGTTTGTTCATATTTGCATAGGATTAGTAGCTGAAAAATTCAATCTATGAAGCAGAGAAGTGCACTGGCTATGGGTTATTTTGAATCTGTTGTTGAGATTTCAGTTATGTCTAGGAAAATCAAATCTAATTGGCTCTATTGTTGGATCTGAAAAATGAAATTGGTTTGAAAAATAGAAATCAGACTGCAATTTGATTAACTCCTAAAGTTAAAGATAGTAAATTATGAAATTCATTATTTATATATAGTCACCAAGGCTTTGTACATAATATACTCTTCATGTTTCAGTTTTTTTTCTTGCATTTAAATTTAATTATATTGTAATTAATTTGAAACTGTTGGATTTGGCTATATTTACAGGTTCGGTTCCAAACCAACAGACAGAAGATGACACTACTCAACAATTAATATGTATAATTTATTAGTGACAAAAATCTATACACGTTTGTTAATAAAACATATAAATATGGTTTATACAATTCAATGCTGAGGTAGTCATGCTGAGTAATGGAACTCACTTCCAGCTATATAATGAGCCTGCCTCACAAGTTCAAGTATAACTCTTCCGGCTGTGCAGTACAGCTTGCCTCAAGTCAGCTCTAGTTCAAACTTCTGGCTGTGCAGGTAGCTTGCCTCAAGTTGGCTGTGGACATAAGAAGTCTCCAGTTCTTAGATGGACCTGCCTCACTGTGTGAATGTCATAATAATGACTAGATAAAATACCTTTGGTGATGGCAAAGGGTTTATTGGAGAGCACATTCAGTCATTCAGGTTGACAGAAGTAACTGCTCTCTGCTTTGCCTCCAAAAAGGCTGATTATTTAATGGCAGATCCCCTACCTTACTGGAAACCCTCGATTTATGTGTGTGAACCCAACAAAGGATTTATCCCTATTGGATAGCAACCAGGTGCTAGCCAATCAGGCAAGGAATCTGGAATAGTCCACTTCTAAAGGCAATGTGAGATATGACAGAAACAAAAAAGGAATCATAGATTTAAAAGTTTAATTTTAATCAACAGTTGTTGTTTTTTCTAAAGATTTTTTTTCTCATTATAGTTTTTTTTTCTGGTTCTCTACAATTATATTAATAATTATTTATAAATACTTAAAGAAAAGTGAATTGCATTATAATCAGTTTATTAAACTGCAATTAAATACATCTCCATTTAATTTTATATATACAGGTAACCTCCATATAATATGGTAGATAGGTTCATAAAAAAGACCATGTGTTATGCAAATTTATGTTATACTAAACACAAAGAACTAGTACAAAGAAAAAACAGACTTAAATTCCAAAAGATAAAAGAAAACTATAGTTGTTGCATTTTATAACTAAGAGAAATGTGTTTATTAAAACAATAATTATTCAAAAGTATTACATATTAATATTTCATAATGTTTTCTGTATCTTCACTACTAAACGTGTGTTTTCATACATACTCGAATGACAAATATCGATTGAGAGAATATTTGTTCTTAAAAACTTTCACCACATTTCCTGTTATACCAGATTTTCTCTAATTGTCAAAACCTGTATGAATGCTGCATTATAGGGGAGTTTCTCCAACTCTCAAACTGTGTTAGAGCAAAACAGTTTTTGTGGAAATGCTATGTTATAGAGGTATTTTCCCTAATCCTTTACCATGTGAGAATGAAATGTAGGAATGCTATGTTATAGGAGGGTTACATATTCCTTAGTAATATTACTGCTAAATCTCATATTCTGATATATAACCAAATCTAAATCTTGCTAACTGGAACTATACTTCAAAATAAACCAAATTTTCATAATAAATATGTGATCCAGACAGAATCTAGGAACCAAGTGATAGTGGATATAGATGCACTACTGTATTTTCTGAATGTTTTTCAAAAACAAACTTATCCAATATGATTTTTAAAACATTCAATATCTACTGGTAATAAGTTTTATTCTTAATTAATTTTTAAAAATGTTTAGATTTTTAAAATATCTAAAACTTTTTATTTATTTATACCACCCCCTGTCTGATTGATAGAAATTATTGAAAGTGAAGTTAGTTCATTTATTTCCATTTTTTAAATAACTTCAATGATATTTCAGAGTTGTATTTATATTTTTAATGTTTTTACTTGATAATCTTTTTTGTATTTCTTTTTTAAAAGTTAATTCATCAAATTCTGCTTTAAGTTTTAATATTAATGATAACTTATTCTTCTCTTTCACTTTCTTTGCATATCTTCATATAATCATATATATATTGCTTATAATGCTTCTTTCATATACACTTCAATGCAAACAAATTTTTTTAAAAACTTCTTTATTTTCCTTACAGTTTTGACTGTCTAGCAGTCTTCATCAGAGCTACAATATTTGAATAATATAAATACACAACCATCATTTCACATATATATATAAAATACATAACCATCATTTTACACACATCATTTTACACACACGCATGCATATATATATATAAGGAAAATAAAGAAGTGTTTAAGAAAATTTTTTTGCATTGAAGTGTATATGAAAGAAGTGTTATAAGCAATATATATATATATTAATGATAACTGCTAGTTTTATAAAAGTGTTTACACAATTTCATTAGTGACAACAGAACTGCAATTTTTCAAGAGGTAACATAATTTTCACCTATTAATCGTCAATATCCTTGATCATTTTTTATATAAGTTCTCAATTTTACAGCCAGAAAGTTATTTTCAGAGAAAATTGATATATCTGATAATATCACCTTGTTTAGCTTTATCACTAACATCAATGTAGTTTACATATAATAGCTTTATAAGTAGAATCTCAATAAACATCACATGATCACCATTTCTTATGCTTGCTTGTAACTGTTATTAAAAACATGCAAAACTCACTATATGTATTGCCACACACCGCAAGCTAGAGTAATCAATGATGCCAGAAGGCTTGTGCATAAAATCCCCATCTAGTGCCTACTCATCCAATATCCCCAGACTAGTTTCTGGCTTGTGGCCTTCATCAGTGAGGAAACAAGCCATCTGGTATCCATTGATTACTCTAACTTGCAGTGTGTGGCAATACGTATAGTGAGTTTTGCCTGTTTTAAGTAGGATCTCCACATTATTTGCATTGTAATATAAATTATAAATAATATTGATTTTTTGGCAACCGTTTATAATTGAATCCTCCATCTAGTATCAATTAACATAATGGAAGTTTGACATTTTTGATCTTTAGGCATATCATCATGTGCATTAAATGGAATTATTTAATGTAAGCACTGCATTTGTGTCATAAATGATATTTGTTGTAATGTATTTATGGCCTCATCATCGACTGAAGAAGAATTGTCTTTAGCTTCTATATTTGCATTGACAGGAGCTTTCACATTGTTGAATACAGTCCCTGAGGATTTAATAAGTATTAATTTGAAGCTGAATGTAATTAATATTATCAACTTCAGTAGCATTTAAAAACATTGTTCTTTTAAAAATGAAATTTCTAATGTAAAATTTGCATGTTTCTTAAAATTAACTGTTTTTTTTTTTTTATTGTCTTAGAGCAAAGTTCCGCTTAAACATTTGTTTTTAATATTGTTTTCAAGTTGTCAGTAATTTTAAATTTGTAATAGCAGTCTGTTGCAAGTTATTAGATTTTGTAATGATAATTTCGGTAAATGTTAAAATTCAACATATTTTTAAAGTGCGAACAATTTGGAAAAAATCCAGGCTAATATTGAATGTAATCTTCATGGTCAAAAATAATACGGATAATATGCCCACATAATTTCACAGTTAAGAAATATTAAAATAAAAATGGACTCAATAAAAAGAAAAAAAAACCCAAACAATTAACACACACTCCTGAAGGTTTGTGATGATGGTGTTTTGTTGTATTTATATATTGGAGTATTTCCGTCATGTAATATGAGTATTGAATATTTTTAGAATAATTTAACTTTGTTTAAATATTCCAAATATATTCAACTGTTAGTGAAAGTGGAGAAATCAGGAGGAACCTCATAAATAAATATATGAAATTTTAGTGACTTGCCTTTGAAAGGGTGGCTTAGTTGGTTAGAGCATTACTTTGAAATTTAATACTCAAGAATCTAAAAGTCCAAATTCAATTCCCATGCTAGTGCTATCATTTCTCAGGCCAGCACCACTTGAAGAAGGGAGAAAAATACCCCTGGAAACGTTGTTCATATATACTAACCTGTGTACTATTACTAACAGTTGGATGTATTTGAAATATTTAAATAAAGTTAAATTTTTTTAGGGCATTCAGTACTGATATATGATGATAGAAATAGTTCAACATATAAATACAATTAACACACACTGTACTTTAAAGAAATCGTTCTTTTTTTTTCATATGTCAAAGCGTTGACCGGGAAGCGAACCCAGGCCAGCTGCTTGGAAGGCAGCTATGCTAACCGCTACTCTATTGCTGAAACAATTTGAAAGTAAAAATAAATAAATTTATATTTAATCAAAATTTGTAATGACATTTAAAATCAATAATTTACGACAGAAATTTAATTTTGATATTAAAAAAAATTAAATTGGTTTTATATCACGAAGTATTTCTTTGGTCATTATCAGCCATTCATGAATGTATAATGTAAGAAGAAGAAAAAACTAATAGAGAAAGATGAACAAGAATAAAAAAAGGAAATGTGAAAGTTGCAATGGTATATTAATGAATCCATTACACATGTGTTTCTTTCTAGTCTTTTATTTTTTAATAGCAGTCTTTTTTTTCAGAAAAGAACTCAACATTTTCCCTAACAAGCTCTCTATTGCATCTATCATTAGCGTATTCTCCTGTTGGATGTAATTAATATTATTTTTCTTCCATAAATCTAGTCTGATAAAATTATATCATTCCAATTGTACATTCAATATCATCACATTCAATAAACCAAAAAGTATAAATACAATTTGTCCATCTTACTTCAAACATTTATTAACAAAATAATTTTTATTGTATATATACACATACAATCTGATGTTTCAACTGTCCTCCAGTCTTCCTCAGTATTATGATCTAATGACAAAATAAAAGAAATAACTGCACAGTTGAAAAGGCAGTTGTAGATGTAGCCACATTTGTGAACCAAAAAATATATCCAATGGACTTATGATCTTGCAATCATTTTTTAGAAAATTAATGAAACATTTTTAAATAAGTTTTTCTCATTGACTTGTGGTACAGATATTATGGATCAAAATCTCACCTTTTTATAATGATTTTTTAACAATTTATTTCAAGTTGTTATATCATTATATTATGTTACTCCATTTTTTTAACTCGTTAAATGCATTGTTGGCCTTTTGAATCTGGACTGTAATATTCAAAGCAATCATTTTATCTAAAACTACCAAGATATTTAATATAATTTTAATTAACAATTACCTTAGTCAAAAGTTGCTAATTTCTTCCCATTTTATTCTAATAAAGCATATGAATTTTTTTGAACAGTTATTCCTCAACCAAATTCTGTACATATTATATTTAGGCATAAAGAATATTTTTTAAATCAGTTTATGAGTTAAAAAAATAAATAAAATCTTCAAGATACATTTTGTAAGACCTATTTAAAATTTCTTGAAGGAAGATAAATATCTTCTACACTGGGCAATAATTTGCATCTGGTAATGTGAGTTCTACTTAGAATATGGTAATATTGTCCTTATTTATGGATTATGAGCCCCCTTTTTAGTATCAATTTATTCTGAAATTTGGTTATGGAAACTTTTTTAATAATAAATGTCATTCTATAATCAAATCAAATGAAAATTATAAAAAATGCAAATATAGTGGATTTGAAAGCAGACTTTCAAGCACCCTTCAACTCTCCACACTATCTCATACCACTGATACACATGCCCACACACATGTAGAAAAGGTAAATAATTACCAATATACATATTTCATGCTGAACCAGCACTCATCAGTTTTTCCAGATTATCATCTCTCGCACACACACACACACACACATATATATATTATATATATATATATATATATATATATATATATATATATATATATATATATATATATATATATATATATATATAATCAGGCTCAGCTTATATTAAGATAACAAATCTTCATACTTTAATGAACAGGCTTCAATCTATTCCAACTCTTCAACCATTCATACCATTGAAAATCTGAGCACTGATTATATATATATGTGGGAGATGATAATCTGGACCAATTGATGAGTACTAGTTCAGCACAAAATACATATATTTGTGATTATTTGTCTTTTTTACATATGTGTGGTCATGTGTATCAGTGGTATGAGATAGTGTAGATAGTTGAAGGATGTTTGAAAGTCTATGTTCAAATCGTCTATATTTACAATTATGCTCCAGGTATATGAAGAATGTATTTCAAATTTTAAAAAATGCAAAAGTAAATATTATAATGCCAACGTTAATGTGACATTTGACATAGTGTTTTGCAACTGAAGATAACAGTCATTCACAAACGTAGACGCAAAAGTTTCTTATACCATTGATCAGTATTCATTTAATAACATTCGTAGTCAAATACTTTTGTGATGGTCTTGCATTGTTAGCCGAGAGATATCGCAGTCGCCATGCAAGCAAGTAGTTGGTTGCAGACGGTTGTGGGTTCGCGTCCCGGCCGATGCTATGACACATGGAAAAAAAAAAAATACTTTTGTGATAAGTGTGTTGAAGTAAAACAAGATAAAAAAATGTAAGCACCATTTTTTAAAATACTATTTTTCTCATATGCAAACTTCATTCCTAGACTTCAAATATAAATTATTTCTGTTTCAATGTCACATTGAAATATATCAAACATGTGAAAATATGATTTTAAATATTTGTACTGTTTAAATTATTTTAAATAAATTATTGAGAAAAGAAATAAGGAGTTCAATTTATTAAAATCTTTAAATCTGGAATTAATTTCATTCTCAATTAACTTTGTCTATTTTATCAATGCAATTAATGATGTCAAGATTTTAAAAAAGATTTAACATACTTAGAAAATGTTTATATTTATGTAATTTAAATTTAATTTGAACATTTCTAAGTATTATTGAAAAGTTTCCATTGAACATATATACTTATAATTATAATAGTGTTTTCATTTGCAGCATTTAATCCATGAAACTATATATATTGGGGAAAAAATTTAAAAAAAAGAAACGAGATAGAAAGACAGTTATTTTTACATCCTGAATTGCACATCATATAGCGATTATAGCTTAACTGTAAATTTTACTTTGACCGGGTTTAAATTTATATTAAAATATTTTTAAAAGATTTATTTAAAACTATTAACGGGATATTAATTAAAAGTAATATTATGATCAACCATAAATAATTATCATCACGTTGAACACCGTATGTTGTTTTTTTTTAATTTTTAAACTTAAATCATAGTGTTAGAATTATTATTAAAACTTATTATAAGTTAATAGTATGTTGATGGTAATGGAATATGTATTGTATGTATGTTAGGTCCTTTGCTTGTAGGTGCCATAATTATGCAATAGATTACTATGAACAAGTGATAATAATTTATCATTAATACTAATAGTCAGCTGTTGCTTATCATATATATATATAATGTAATTATATTCCAAATAACGGTAAATAAAATAAATTCTAATATTAATTTTAATCAATAGTAGTACTTTCAATTATATTCATAAGCATTTTCAACTAAACTGACTTAATTTCAAATTAATATTTCAATTATATTCATAATCATTTTCAACTAAATTGACATATTTTCAAATAGTTTAGTTGAAAAAGGTTATGAATATAATTGAAAGTATTACTATTGATTATTGGAATTTATTTTGTTATTTATCATTATTTGGAATATAATTACATTTTATTACAATATTTTTATTAGTGGACATTTATTGTGTTGCACACACACACACACACACACACACACACATATATATATATATATATATATATATATATATATATTGAAAGAATACAGACATAAAACTTAATATTATATATATGAAACAATAAAATAAATATTTATACCATAAGAATAATTTACAAATTACATATTCTAGTGTCATTTTAATACATTACCAAATAACACTTTCTTATCAGTGCTAATTTACAAGTCAAACAGAAATGGTCCATCTTTGTCTAATTATATTTATGCACACACACTTTAAATCATTGTGAGCAATCTGCAGTATTTTCTAAACTTCTAAATGTTGCATACTGAGGGAAATTTTGACCACTTTTTATATGATACATGTTTTGAGCACTGTCTCACCAGATGCCTTAGAAATGATAAACAATTTATCAATGTAGCAATATTAGTTTTATCATAAATTCTACCATTATGCTGTAATTTATATTGAATTTCAGATGTTTTCTTCTGTTATATATTTAATGTGGTCTTATTTTTAATAGTTTATGTAAAAAAGTCTATGCCAAAATGTGTAGTTACTAATAATTATGTATTGACAGTATTAATGTAATGATATATTTGCAGTTTGGTATATTGTTATTTACACATTTAGACATTTACTGGTGTACTAAGTTTCTCACAAAAAAATGAATTTAAATAAGTTCTATAGTGTATTTGTGTTTATCCATTATATTATGTTTGATTGTTTCTGGTGCCTGATGAAGTTAGAGCCAAAAATAAATGTTATAGGAATAGAGCAATTTTTCATCAAAAAATAATTTTTAGTTGTTTAGAAGAAAAAAAAAACTGTTTGGCATGGAAACAGTTTATATCTTGTCAAATAATTATATTTACAGTTCTTTCTATACATAAACTTTTCTCAGCAGTTAATATTAATTAACACACTAGATTAACATGCCAATATTAATATATTAAGTAAATGACATATTACTAAGCATCATTGTGTTTTCATTTTGGACTCAAAACTTTATAGTTAGCTAATAAAGTAAAAGGTGGCTGCTGGAGGGTTGCATTTGATCCTAAGATATAGATTTAGTGCTCTCAGATCCAAGGCTCCTTACTGATGAAAGCCACAAGCTGGAAACTAGTCTGAGATATTGGATGAATAGACACTAGATTGGCATTTTATGCACAAACCTTTTTGCATCCATGGATTACTCTGGATTGCACTGGTGGCACTACTCTATGAAGAGTTTAGCCTCTCTGTAAATGAAATATTCTCAATCCAAAGCACACTATAAAACTTCTTAAGAGAAAGATATGGACTGTCTTATTTCTTTTACTTAAATTCATTTATATAGCCAAATCTGAAGCACTTTAGAAAGAAAACACGGATATCTTAAATTGATCACGTTACTTCTTTAAAGCTATATTTCAAATTGCTTTATATTATTTTAATTGCCATTTTTGATATATATATATTGTGTGTGCTAATATCTCTAAACAAGCTTTTCCGCTAAATGCTATTTAGAGCTATTAACATAGTCATTATATTACATTTCTAGTATAAGCTCATTAAGTTTAGTCACGTGATGTATGTCTTAATTTTATATATATATCATTTGCATTTATATATTACATTGATAATGTCAAATGAAACATGGGTTTATTCTATTATTAAATAATAATTAAAATCGCTATTAATTCTAGTTTTTCATGCTATATTTTAAATAATGAATTTATTTTTTGCTTAAATTGATATTTATTTCTGTTTAGCATCTAAATTAATAAATAATAATCTAAATCTAATTTTAACTAATGAAAAATGATTTTATTTTCACATATTTTAGTATCCACCTGGTAATGTCCTTACTTCTTTGAATGATTTTTACTTTATCTGCCTCGTGTTGCCAGATATTTAAGTACATTTTTTTTTTTTAGAAATTCTTTTTATTTTACCAATTGATGAATTAATACTTCTTTATTCTTTTTTTAATAACATTATGTTCTGTTAATATTGAACGATGTAAATTTATAAATATGGCCAGAGAGACTTAAACAATTTAATAGTAAAAAATTGAATTATATTTTAATGCTGATAAATAATAAAATAGAAATTTATTTAACTATGATCATCATAATATTATTGTCATTATCATCATCCTTATCACTCTTTACTATTTTCTTAAACAATTTAATAATAAAAAATTGAATTATATTTTAATGCTGATAAATAATAAAATAGAAATTTATTTAACTATGATCATCATAATATTATTGTCATTATCATCATCCTTATCACTCTTTACTATTTTATATTAGTATAATATAAAAACCAGCTGCAAATGATCTAATAGTAAGTGGTTGATAATTTTAATATGGCTACGACATTTTTTTATGTTAATTGATGCTGTAATAACTAAAAGTTGTTGTTTTTTTCAAATAAATTAAAAAATATGAAATTTTCTAATATTATAAATACGGTGTAACTACTTTTAACAGTTCTTTTTATCATTTAGTATTATACCTTCTGGATTTATTTATACTGAGTAAGTTTATTTTAAACAAAATTTGAACTCTCACATTTTTTAATTGTTATTAAAATACAAGTAATATTTATTTCCTAGTCGAAATAAGTCATAGATCAATTCATAGACCACATGACCCTATCTCTTAAGCTTGTAAGTTATAAACAGTGAGGATTGCCAATTCCTCTACAAGCTTTATGATAAATGCCTAGCCAGAGCCAGCACTTAAAATATCTCTGTCAGGAACCCCCCCCCCAAACCCCTGACCATGGTTTCATGCTTTGGCATTCCTCAGAGAGGTGTCAGGATAGGTTCAGACACTAGATCTAAAAATACCAACCCAAAGCTAAGCACTTAGCTAAAAGTTATCTATTGAGTGGAAAATCTGAAATTTTCAGACATCTACATGTCTTCAAACCCAGCTATCCAACTCAAATAGCTATATGAGGCTGATAAATCTTCAGCCATACCATATATTATTTTCTGTCTCAAAAGTTTATAATACATGCTTTTAAATTTTTTTAGTGATGTTATAGTACAATTTTCATTTCATCTACTTGGAGAAGAATTTACTGTATGCTTATGGAGCTTATCAAAGTTTTCTGATTGTCCAAAACAGATAAACTAATAGGGATGATGACGTTAAAAAAGTATTTTCAAGGAGGGCTAACACCCTATTTCAAATTCGAATTATTTTTGGAACAAATGGATAATATGATAATGTCTTACAATTGTCTCAATTGGAAGGTTTCTATCAAAATACTTATCTATTAAAAATATATGAATTGTTAATGAAAACATACTTTATGCATTATCTTTATCAGTGACCTTTTTGCTTTTATATTGATGCATAGTACTAAAATAATTTGAGTACAATGTCTACCTCTTGTGCATATTTAAACACAATGAATTATTTATGATGTTGTTCTCCACTTATTCTATTATCTAATATTAACTAATTAATGTCTTTAGAAAAATACATACTTTATTTAAACTTCTCAAGTATATTCAACTGATAATAATAGTATATAGTTTAGTATATATATGACATTTTCAGTAATATAATTCTCCTATTTTGATGCTCTAATTTCCTAAAATATTTTGCCAAAAGCAAGTCAATTGAAATTTCAGATCCTTATCTATGAAGGTTCTTCTGATTTCACTTTTTTCTAAAAGTAAGGTTAATTAGAACCTTCCAGACCTTGTGTATTACCACATGTGGTTGTCTTATGGAGTCATGTGAGAAACTTATTTGAATTTTCTTTTTTGTACTTTTTTCTCTATCCAATATTTTTGTATTTTCCCAATCAAACATATATCCATCGGTACATATATTTTTGGCTACTTTAGATATGTTTGTTTTCTCATTTTTAATCATCAGATTATGCTCTTTTAATCACTTTCAATGGGGTGACTAGTCTCAACAATATACATTTTCACACATTCTCATGGTTTTATATATATATAGTTTTTGTTTTTGAGTATTTCAATCTTGCACTTAGGAAGAAGTGGAGAAATCAGGAGAAACCTCATAAATAAGTAGAAATAATTTCTACTAATTGTTGTTTTTGACAGAAGAGCTCAGTTGCTTAGAGCATTACTTAAAATTCAATATTCATTTAATCTAAAGATCCATGTTTGATCCCATGCTAGTACTCACTGATCAAGCTATCAACACCTGAAGGAAAAAAAGAATGTCACTTGAAGTTTTGTGTTGTATACTAAAACAGTCAGATTTATCCACCCACCTGTTTCATGTATTCTACCCCACATCTATCCATATGCCAGGTTTAAACCCTCTCAGAGTAACCCATTTAAATAACCTTAAATTACTATATATGCAAAATCATGTATATATATGTGAACGGTAAGTCTGTAATTTAATAGTATATGTATATATTACAGATATGTATCCATTTTATAAATATTTCTAGTTTAAGAAATATTTTAGTTTAAATTATGTTATTGAAATTGCATATGTATATAAGCCATTTCCGTTGTTATTCTGCATGTATGGTTATAAAATTAGTTTTCTACTAATTATCAAAGTAACTTTTCCAATATAACTTTTGATTTTGTAAACAACTTTTAAATTAGGTCACGCAATTGTCGCAATAAACAGGAGGGGAAAAAGCAGAAAAACAAAATCTAAATTAGTTGTCATAATTAAAAATGTTTTGCTAAAATAAATAAATGCGGACAAGCTTGGAAAATTAAACAGGTGGCCAGAGTTTGAATAGTATAAATACTTAAAGTTTTGTCGCCAAAGGTGGATCATATATATAATAATTGAATTGTACACAGAACCCATGCCCATTTTATCTTCAAAATTGGTGGGGTAGTCAGCAATAATTCACCTCTTTCCTTGCCGGATGGAAAAGAACTTTGGTCCAATAAAATATAATGTTGTATACCAGCAAAGCAGCCCATGGAAAAACTTCCATTAACTTTAAATCATCGCAAAAAGTGTCAACTTATTATCCTTCCAAGTGCCCAGAACTAGTTACAATGAAAACAACGAACTGGTAAATTGATAAATTTTCTCTCAGAGCTCTGCTTATAAACTGTGACTTTCAATTCTTTCTTTTAAAAGCTAGCTATTTATTAAGTCTACCTTTCCCAAACACCTTTCCTAAAATCTGCAAAGAAGATTGTTAAATGCTAATGTTTAAAACTTGTCTGATTGTAAAGCTTGAATTCTCTTTTAAAATGTAAAACTCTAATAATCTATTTTAAATGTATAATTTTCTGCGGTCTTTTATGCCTATTTCTAATCTATTCAATTTACTCTATGATTTTATCATTTTAATATTATATGTGTTTAATATGCCAAGTAACTCGAAACCGCAAGTATTATAAGTATAATTTTAGCTTATCAATCTGTGAAGATAATTTCAAATCTTTGCTATAATAAATATTAAATAATTGAATTATTATTTTTCTTTCTCACTCGCTGTTTCGAGATCATGTTATTATTATTTTACTGATTAATTTTGGGTATTAATATTACAATAATCAGTCATTCTCTAGTTAAAATTGTAGTTTGCTTAACTCTAGTTATGAATTATAACTATTTATATATGTAACTCGTACATCATAGGAACTAGCCACAGAGATATTCTCAAAGCATATTTTAATGTTTTATTCGTAATTATCCTGCAAATATGCTTTGTCCTCCTTAGATTTATATATGTTGAGATGCAGGTGATAATATTAAACTAGGTTACTAATTAATTTAGTCCCTAAATAGTATATTTGAAATACTAAATTTGAGAACTGGATTGTATAGATATGCAAATAGATGCTATCTAATTTTAAGGTACGCTAATATAATTTTACGTATTTACGTTATATATGTATAAGCTGCGGATGTGTCCTTACTAAGTACGCAATGTACAATTATCTGCTTGCTGCATGATTATTGATGAGTTGCTGGCAGAGGCCACACTTATCCACTTAGTTCAGGTAAAGCACACACTTTTAGAACTAGGGCACAAGGACCTATATTATTAATAATTAATGCTTATCAGACTCCCTGAACTATTAATGTTCCTATTCATAGCAAGTTGAACAGTTTTAGGGCAACCGAGCATTCAATGCTGAAGCCTGTGAATAATGACCCATTCGCACCTTTTAGTTTATTAATATTTTAATATGTGCCATAGAGTATATAGATAAACCTATTATAAACCAGTTTTCTCTCCTTTTATATTAAATGCTTATCTAGCATCAGTGTATACCCTAATCTAGATTAACCCGCTAACCTGCATATCTGTGAGCCTAATTATGTGCTCGACTTAACTTGTATAGATAGACACCATAGGAGCGCTATTAAGTTAGTTATATAACTTTGGCTATAAAGTTCCATATGATCTAGCAGATTATATAAGAGCTAGAAATTTGGCATATTAATATAGGCATAAACTCCAATACTGCACTACACTTTATTAAATACTTATAATGAGATATGTAACATTAACCTCATTGGTTATGCAATGCCTGCATGTGTAAGCTTTCATGTTCTCATTCCATAATTTTGTATATTTTAAGTTTCATTATTAGTTATTGTTTTATTAAATTAATATTTAAAATATAACTCATTTTCATATTTTATTGTCCATGAGTTCATTTTATCTGACTAGATTTAATTGCACATACATCATTATATCTATATGTAGGGCATTATATTGAATTTCATAAGCAATCATTGATATACTAATTAATCACTTAATCATGTGTGTGTATACCTGACCAAATCAGTGTTAAATTAGTTAATTTACAAGTCTTTTGTTTTACACCGAGTGACTACCGGACCGTGGTTAAATTAAAGTTCTGTGTAAGTTGAGAAGTGTCATCCATAGGGTATTAGATCGTTGAGCAGAGGTGAAAGGATTGAATGTTGGTCAGATTCTGGATCCCAGTATCCGTATTCGATCAGCTTTAGTGTATTTTGCCTGTGTTCTAGATTTTGTTACGTGGAGGGACAATTCTTACTGTTACATTACTAATCAGTACACTATTACTAACAGTTGATGTATTTGGAAAATTTAAAATAAAGTTTAAATTTTTTCTAGATGATAGATAACTAAAATTTTACCATCACAAATCTTTAGACAAACAATCTTTATATAATATTGATGACAAGAGGATAAAAAGTAGTAAAATTGAAAAATCTTTATCCGAATGTGAGTAATTCTGTCTTACACTAAAGTAATTACTGATATCAGATGATTGTTTAATTTCAACAGTAAGATCCTTCTCCCACAACCTCCACTACCACTAGCAATAAACTTCTTTTTTTATATATATAAATATCAAGGTATCTATGAAATTTTATCTATTTCCAATATTCAAGAAGCTGTCTTGGTCAATTAAATAGATATATTAGTATAAGAGTTATAGAGCATTAAAAAAATTTTTTTTTTAAAAGACAAAAATTAATTATATCAACATATTACATTTTTTTAAATATTGAATGATACCTGAGTTTAAAAACATTAAAATATTAGCTGTATTGAAAAAAGATAATTTAAAAACTGTGAGAGAGTCTGTTAAAATACCGAAATTTTGAAAAAAACTAAGTTTAAATAAATGTGAAAAAAGTCAGAGTATTCCAGTCTTATGGAGATCCATTTTTTTATCTCTTGTTTTATTTGTCTAGCCATATTTTTTTAAAAAAAGGCATTATTAATGAATCAATAGAAAATACAAAATCTTTTGTTAACCTTTCACCAACTATAACTTACAATTACACAATAAAATATTTAAAGAAAAGATTTCAATTCTCCCATAGTTTCATGAGTATTTAAGACATAGCAGTTCTTTAAGCCAACATAGCTATGGATAAATGAGATTTTATTAAAATGTTGGTAATTATAAATTTCTTAAATGCACATTGATTATGTAAGTAATATTTACTGAGGCTGTAACCTCGAAATATGCGTGTAAAATGCGATAGAAGGGACCTCTACAGGTGTTTAACCACAAGCTAGGGTTCTTTTTTAAAACTTTAAGTCATATTTGTTTATCATTGATCTTAAGAATTTTTTAATTCAGTGTACTGAAACATGATAAGTTACAAAAAAAATTTTGATTTTAACTTTTAACCGATAACTATCTTTTAAATTCTATTAATATTAATCTGCTACCCTCTTTATTAAACTGGCAAACTAATATAAAATGTCATTTACTTATGCTAACTTGAATTTTATACAATGATCAAATTCACATAATCACCATCTCATACTAGCACATAATTGTATCACTACTGTATGGAGAGTTTTGCCTTTGTTTAATGATCATATTGTTGTTATTATTATGGCAGAATCTTACATTAAACATAGATTTAAACAAAACCTTTTTCATAATGGTGGAATTTAAACTTTGTGTGGTATAGACAATTTCTACTTATTTTTAACCCATTGTGAGCATATATGTCCTAGTAATACATCATAATAAATTTATAAGAATATTTTATCTAGCATATACACTTCTCTGGGGAGATAATTATTATTTACAAGATGTTACAAGAAAATGTGATTTTCCCAAGTCCTCATATTTTTAAAAATAGCTATGTGGTTTTAAATCCATATAACAATTTACTGTTAGAAATAAAAGACGTCCTTTTCTTTCTAATTAAATTCAAAATAAAAAAAGCAATTACTGATTGCTAGAACAAATTAGTTTAGCCCTACAACCACCTGCCAATGATAATTGATGGTTTTCTGCTAAAACATATCCTTAGTTAATTACATGAAAATAACCTCACACTTTATATCACAATAAATCCATCTATCTTTTCAACCCCAATGTTTAAGTATGGGGCAATCTTAAGTATTTGGAGATGAGATCGTGAAGATATTAAACAGTCACTTTAAATTACTTTATTATGCTTGAATGAATGACGCTTGTGAAATTATTTAAAATTTACTATACATTATTCTTGGTTGAAGTTAAACATATATATATATATATATATAATAAGGTATTTATTTATATAGCACTATGTTGATAAATTGTAATTGTAGATTAGCGATCAGAATGTGAGTATTTATGTATAGTTTAAAATCTGTAAAGCGCATGTGCATTAGCCTGATCGCTAATTTACAATTAGAATTTATCAACATAGCGCTATATAAATAAATACCTTATTATATATATGTTTAACTTCAACCAAGAATGACTTATAGTAAATTTTAAATAATTTTGCAAGCATCATTCATTCAAGCATAATAAAGTAGTTTAAAGTGACTGTTTAATACCTTCACGCTCTCATCTCCAAACCCTTAACATTGGCCCATACTTAAACATTTGGGTTGAAAAGATAGATGGATTCATTCTATCTTTTCATAAAGACTTTATCTTTTGTTTGAGAATGTGAATATTTATTTATATATAGTTTAAAATATATAAAGCCCATGTGCATTGGCCTAATCATAAACTTAATATATCAAGAAATTACTACTATAATGATGATCTTACAATATTTTTATAGTTTCTTTAATTTTAACAGTTGTACATTATGCACATTGACATTTGGCAGACATATTTCTTTTTTTTCTTTATCTCTTATATATAGTAAATTTACCAAGCCCAAGAAAATTATTTTCATCAACGTCAATTTGTTTTCTTTATTTTTGTTATTAATTTCTAGTAATTATCACTAATCCAATGCTTTGTCTTTCATTGTTCTTAATTTTTATTTTTATTTTTTTGCTAGTAATTGTCATTAATTATTTGTTGTTGTTTTTTGATAGAATTTACTTTAATTAAATGTTTGAATTATCTCTAATTAGATGTGTTTTAATGACAGAATTCGGATTTTGCTTTCATTATATTAAATAGGTTTACAATATATATATATATATATAGTACAAAATTCATTTCTTATCTTTAGAAACTCATGTTGAAATTATTTCATTTTTATCTTATATATACATTCTTATTTATACATTTGTACTCTTCTTTATCTGGCTTTGGGTTGGTATTTTTAGATTTAGTGTCTGAACCTATCCTAGCACCTCTCTGAGGAGTGCCAGAGCCTGAAACCATGGTCAGAGGTTTGGGGGAGGGGATCCTGACAGAGATATTTTAAATGCTTTCTCAAGCTAAGCATTTATCACAAAGCTTGTTGAGGAATTGGCAATCCTCATTGTTTGTAAATTATTTGTTTCTAATGCCTCATCTGATAATATTCAATGAATAAATATATGGCTAGGCCTTTGTAATTATATATATTATTTTTAATACATAAAGTTTTACAAATGTTTAAATTTCATAAAATCAATTTTATAAATAAAAAAGGTGATTTTTATTTATTTTATTTAAATTGTATACTCATCTTTAATATAGATATATATCATCAATTGAGAAAATATTTTCTTTTCATTATTTTCATTTTGTGAAACTTAAGACTGTCTGGTCTATTTCTGTAAATAGTGTGGTTTGTAATATACAACTATGCCATACATAGTTAAATTCATATCATTATGATATATAATTGTAAAATTAGCTAAGCATGGGTATATTTTTTTTTGTTTTTTATGTTTATTTATAATACAAGAAAAGGAAAAAAACAAATTAATATTTTAATGATTTTGATGTTGGTTTCTTTAGTAAAAACAAAAATAATAAAGATAAAATATATTACTCTGATAATTATACAAATTTGTAAGTGCAAGCTATATATAAGTCATGTGACATCTGACTTGTTATTATTACTATTATTATGATATATAACAAATATTAATTATTCAGTATTCAAAACTATCATTGCATTATTTATAATTTTTTTCAGAATTCGGTCAATTTTAAGATTTTAGATCTAATGTTATTTTTAAAAAATAAACTGTATATATTGCTAAAATACATTTTTTTATTAGTACAGTTGTCCAGTACATTATTTTACTTAGTACTGCTCCATGTGGATAAATTTGAATATTAGTGTGATTATTATGGAATATATGTATATTCAATTTTTATTTGGCATATCTTTGATTAAAGTAGATTGAAGTGTTAACTTGTTTTATGCTTTAAAATCATTTAAATCTTGTTCTCAACAAAACTTTTATTTAAAAGCATTTATTGCATGAAATATGTATATTGGTGATTATTTATCTTTTCAACATGTGTGTGATCAGGTGGGTCAGCAATATGCGATGGCACTGAGAGTGGTGGGTCGTGTGAAAGTCTGAGTTCAAACCCTGCATATATTACATATATAAATGCAGGTTTAAGCCTGTACAATGTATTAACTTATATAAATAGTGTGTAAAAGGTCTGCCCATCTCTCACATATGTATGTATAAATGGATTATTCTCCTGTACATGAGGGGTCAGAATGACTAATATGTCAACATGGGTAGGATGACAACCTTGGCACTAACAAGGGCTTTGAATGTTCCATCATCAGATTTTCAATGAAATGGAAGGCTAAAGAGTTGTGAGTTGGAATAGATTGAAGCCTTTCCGTTAAAGTATAAAGATTGGCTATCTTAATATAAAAGCTGAATACTGATTATGTATATGTGTGAGGATAGTAATCTAGACCAACTGATGATTGCTGGTTTAGCATGAAATATGTTTATTGGTGATTATTTATCTTTTCAATATGTGTGTGATCAGGTGGGTCAGCAATATGAGATGGCACTGAGAGTGATGGGTCGTGTGAAAGTCTGAGTTCAAACCCTGCGTATATTACATATATAAATGCAGGTTTAAGCCTGTACAATGTATTAACTTATATTTAATACCATAAATTATTTTTAAGTGTAAATTATAAATGTCTCAATTATACAACTTTTACAATCAAATAGCTCAAGCAGTTTATAAAATTTCATGCCCAACCAATGGATGTAGAGCAGCATATTATGGAGAGATCGACACCCACCAGAACATCTCAACATCACTATTTATACAGGAGAGCTCTAAAACAATACTGAAAACAAATCCATATTCTTCCCACACCAAAAAACAACAGGCTATGTGTTCGAACTCACTTTGGCTAGGGCACTGTGCACTGAGTGTAATGATACGAAACGAAAAATAAGGTAAGCTTGCTTCATTGCAAATGACAATTACGCAATAAACCGCAATAAACCGAAAAGTGGTCTATATAAAAGGAAATTTGAATAAAATTTTGCATAAATTACTGCCAAGCTTCGCTTAAAATCTTAATGTACGCCTACACTTCCAAGATAGGCTATGAATATGGAGACCTTAGTTCCCCGAAAGCGCTAAGCCGGATAATTCTTACAATAATACTAAGCTTCACTTTTTTGCGTAAAGCGCAATTTAAAACTTATCAGCTTTATGTTAATAATTTTATATTTATTAAAAATCACTGCGATTAATTATATTATAGAAGCCTAATGAAGATATAATATTTATTTGTAACATTTACTATACATTTTTTAAATATATTTATTAGATAATCTTATCCCTAGTCTTAATACTTATAATATGTGCGCACGCACAATAGAAATGTTATAGATATTATTCAGGAATTTATATTTTATGTCTAAAAATTAACTAACTTAAATTATAACTGTTAAAATATTTATACCAACCATTATTTTTAAATAATAAATAAATTTATTGTTGATACTCTTATTTTTTTTTTTTACTATTACCGTTTGTTCTTCATTCTGGAGAGACTGAAATTGCTCCAGGAGGATCACATTACTTTTTCTGTGTTCAACATTGTTAGTATTTTTTTTTCTTTTTGTTTGGTATATAAATTAGTGAAAGTTGTATGTTCCTAGAAGCTGAATGTTGAGTGTGTTTCTGAAACATTTTCCATAACCCAAAAGAGACTAATTTCGTTAATGCATTTTTTTTGCTTAAAATGTCAATTTTGGTTACTTACTTTTTCACACTTTTTTAAACTTAATAAAATTTGTTAAGAATGTTTTTTTCTTCTTGTTAAATAGTGTGACGGAATTTTATATACATATTATTTACAATAGACCTAATAATAAAATGAATATAAGGAGGAAAAAATAGATCAATGTTTTCCACGGAGATCAATTATTTTATTTGCTTCAGAATTCTATATATAGATGCTACTACTCTCAATATTGATTTTTATCCTGATTTAATCAGTGTAAAAAAAAATATATACAGTATATATAAAGCAAGAAATCTCGCTTCTTACGTAAAACAAAATATAATTAATAAAATTAAAACTAATAACAGTCATAAAATATATAGCTAGTAAAACAACTTTAATAGATATCAAAATCTACATTAAGTCTTAACCATGAAAGTTATTATCAAGGAGTTAGTCCAGAACACATACGCTGATTATCTCAATAGGAAGTAGAAATTAAATAATATATATAAAATATTTAAATACAAGAATATTGTCTATACTGAACTCATTATAATTAGAAGAGATTTGAATTCAGACTTTTAAACTCCCTACAGCTATCCACCCCTTTTTGTACAATCGATACACATGTCCACACACGTGATAAAGATAAATGATCTCCAATATATGTATCTGATGCTGAACTATCACTCTTTAGTTGGTCCAGATCATCATATCCCACACATAATCAGTACTCAGTTTATATTAAGGTAGTACATCTTCCAACTTTGATGGACAAGCCTCAATCTTTTCCATCTTTCAACTGTTTAGCCAGCCAAATCATTGAAAATTCGATGATGGAATATTCAAAGCTATTGTTGATGTCAATATTATTGTCATATCCATGTTGACTTTAATCATTCTGACTTTCCACATATATATCCATTTAAATACAGAGAAGAGGGATAGGCAGAATACAGACTTTTGTCATGTGTGTCAATTGTAAGATGAAGTGTATAGTTGTAGTGAGCTTAAAAATCTGAATTCAAATCCCTTCTAATTACATTGAGTTCAGTAAATACCATATTCTTGTATTTAAATATTACATATTGAGCTTATATTCTGCCCATCCATCTTCTATATATTTAAATGGACACATTAAGATTCTATATGTGAGGGGTCAGAGTGACTTAAAGTCAACATAGGTATGACAATAATATTGGCATCAACAATGGCTTTGAGTGTTCCATCATCAGATTTTCAATGATATGGATGGTTGAAGAATTAAAGGGTGGAGAAGGATGAAGTCTGTCCATTAAAGTTGGAAGATTTTCTATCCTAATATAAACTGAGCGTTGATTATATATGTGTGTGCAATCTGGACGAATTTATGAGTGTTGGTTCAGCATGGAATATGTGTATTGAAGATTTTTTTCACATGTATGTGATCATGTGCATTGGTTGCATAAGATGGAGTGGATAACTGTAGGGAGCTTAAAAGTTTGAGTTCAAATCCCTTCTAATATATATATATATATATATGTGTGTGTTAAATTAAATAATCATCTGAATATGGTTTTATGTAACAATAGAATGTTGACTGTATGAACTAAATGTTCCAAATTGGTAATTAACAAAGTAGAATAAAACTATCATAATATTACTTAGATCTTTTTTTTTTTTTTTTGGTTTTTATTCTTTTTTCCAAATTAAGTCATAGGCTTGCTAAGTTAAACTGTAGATTAATTTAGGGCTTTAATAATAATTATTTCAATTTTTATACTAATCATTTTTATAAGTATAAGGGACTTGAACCCAGACTTTGAAGTTTCATACATCTATTTAATCCATGGCCACATACATGGAAAAAGATAAAATATATGTATTTTGTGCTGAACCAGTACTCATCAGTTGGTCCAGATCACAAATCAGTGCTCATTTTATATTAAGACAGCCAGTCTTCAAACTTTAATGGACAAGTTTCAATCTTCTTCACTTTCCAACCCTTCAGTCAGTCTGTGTTCAAGTCCTTTATAATTACATTAAGTTTAGTATAGACAATATACATATATTTAAAATAATAATTTTTATGTATTATCGAATACATGACAAAGTATTAATGTGTTTCTGCTTACATATGGATATTTGAAATGTCCCGTAACTATATATCTATCTATGTGTGTGTGTGTGTGTGTTCTGTGTAAACAATAAATAACTCATATTATATGTAACTGAACAAGAAATAACTAAAGCTTTTAATGAATTATATAATGTAAAAAATCTCTCCAAAAGACAAATGATATAATTTGTTTTTTATAGTTTGTTCTTATATGTGCTTGGTTTTAACTGACAGTCATTGTTCTCATATAAACAAAAAAGCTAAACATATTTCATTTTAAATTGAATCCTTTTCTTAAATCCTGTTATATATTATAGCTCTTAAGAAGATAACTACAAACAAAAAGCAGAGAAAAAGTAAAAATGTAGCCTGGACATAAAGATGTGAATTTGAAACTGAATTGAGAAAGAAGAGCTTTCTTTACAAATGTTAGAGAATAATAATTTTTCTATCATCACATTATGACATGTTAAAACAAATTCATGGTTTGTGCTTCCTCAATGCCATCTCATTATCATTTCTCCTCTATTATGTAGCATTGTAGAAGAAGGAAAGTTCCAGAGCCCAACCTTAGTATGAATAAAAATGATCTCCACCATCATCAAATATGTTTTTCCTTACCTTACACAAAGTGATAATAGTCAACCTGTAAATGGGCAGTGATGAAGGAAGAATAATACTAGTGCTGTCTAGTTTAAAATATTTGAAGAACGTGCTAAATTTATTATTAATGACCAGCCGTCTGAAGATGGATCAACCAAGTATAAATTATAAATGAATTGTCCTAGTAATGCGTATAAAAAAGTATAGAGAATCAATATTTGACTGCCTATGGACATAATCATAAGGCACCTAAATAGAAACTTGGTAAAGTTGATTTAATATACATTATATGTGAAATAATCATAAGGGTTTTAAATTATAAATTCAATGTTTTGTTTAATTATGACTATTCTTATTATATGGTGTTATTATTTTCTATTTCCTTTTTAAGGATTGTACATGTATATATATCTTTTCAGTGAGTTGTATATTGTATATATTTCTTACGGAAATTATGGTTTATTATTTTGAAATGCCCATAGTTGAAATATCGATCAAAAGGGGGGGGGGGTATCTGTAATTTAGTTTATATTATTGAGAGATGAAGTACAATGGAAATATTATAAAATATAATATTTAATGCCTGCTCAATGGTATATTTTTTATTTAGAAAATTACAAAATCAATTGTAAATTATATTAAATAGCCTCAATACTAGCGCATGTTCTTTTAAACTCATATAAATAAAAATACAATAAAAGACATATGGCTCCCAAGATGCATTTCGTGCTGAACCAGCACTCATCATTTGGTCCAGGTTACCATCTCGCATATATATATATATATATGAGAAATATTTATCTATATTAACTAATCACATTTTTAATTATAAGTGTCAAACTACATATTTGATGACGTCAAGCGTTGTTAGTCGAGAGGTCATTGCAGCTGCCTTGCAAGCAAGTAGTTGGTTGCAGACGGTTGTGGGTTCGCCTCCTGGCCGATGCTATGACATATAAAAAAAACTACATCCCTGATACCATCTACTTTAGATAAATACAGTAATGAATGGTTATTAATTCAAAATGTAATTATTTAATGTTCATAAATATTTTTTATATAATAGAGATTTATATGAGAGATGGTGAAAACTGATGAATGCTGGTTCAATACAAAATGCATCTTGGGGGTTATGGCTTATTTGTCTTTTATTGTGTCTTTAGTTATATGAATTTAAAAGAATTTGTGGTAATAGTGAGTTTATTTTAAATATTTATTATGATATTACACATGGGAAAGAGAAATGTGTGCATTTAATTTTAAAAAAGCCAATATATTAATCTTTAATTCAGTTTTAAAGTTTATATTTATGCTAGTGCTAGAGACAATCTCTAGTTTAGAAAATGATTAGTAATAATCATTACAGTATTTATCTAAAGTGGATGGTATCAAAGATGTGGGTTGAGTTAGTTTGACACTTGTAATTCAAGATATAAACAAAATCAATTACATAATATGGAGAGTATTGACACAATTATACTTTTATTACTGTCTAAAATAAAGTATTAAATTTTAAATACGGTTTCAATTTCCATTCTTATCTTGCTTCAATTAAATAAGTGATTTAGGTTAGTTATTTAAGTTGTGTAAGATTGTGTTTTAGTCTAGTGGGTCTGCAATCTACTGTTTGATACTGAATCGGATTACTAACACAAAAAGTGCTGATTTGAACCTAGGTTTCTGGATATTTCTCAGAAAAATAATGATATGGAACCGAAAAGGATTTTGGTTAATTGTACTAATCCAAAACAAACGAAAGAGTTCCTAGGAGTGTAAGATATTTTAAACAATACTATATAATATATATATATATATATATATATATATATATATAGTATTGTTTAAATATATATATATATATATATATATATATATATATATAATGATATGGCAGGTGTAAATACTGTCATGAACGATGAATTATTTATTCTAACAGATATCAGCAATAGATTTATTAAGTAAGTTCTCATTATTTTGGAAATTTCCATATATATATATATATATATATATAATGTTGAAGTTAATTGTACCTATAACAAATCTGATGGTAGTCTGGATTGGTTATACTATAACAATGCTGAGAGAAAAAAATGTGTTTAATAAAAGCTCATGTGAACTGACTAATAAATATATAAACTGTTATTTACGTTTGTGAGAGTGTGCACTTATATGCATGCCACTTGAGAAATAAAAGTGTAAACTGCCTAAAGATTAAAAGAAATATTAATTCAAGCACATTAGATGAAGTATTATTTTGTAATATGTGAGAAACTGAATGATAATGACATTGTAAAGAAAGATAGAAAAGTAGTCTCCGTACACACAAAAGAATTGCTTAATTTCTAAAAAAAATAAATTAATCTAAATTTGAATCTGTTCTAGTTAGCCTTTGTTGAACTGAGTTTTAAATAAAATTTCCCATATTTCTTTAGTAAAACTAGATGACAAAACTAAAAATAGACCCCATATGCCCCTTATGTGGAAAAGAAGAAGAAGAAACATTCGATCATCTCCTTAAAACATGCACGGGGCTCTGGATATCGAAAAAACTCATCATAGCACAAAAATAGATCATTACACCATCAGATCCTTGAAAGAAAGTATCAAAACAATTCACGATCATAAGACTCTCAATATTTTTAATATACACCCTTTGGTCGACTAGATATCACAAAGTATTTAACCATCCACCTACAGACGAAAAACAATACTTCCTAAGAAAGATATCAATGATTAAAAAAAGAGATGAAACCTAGCATCAACAAACAAATATAAAGACACATGGAGCCTTCTCAAAATGCAGGAATCCGAAACAGATTGACCGGAAAGAATCAAACAAATTAAAGAAAAAACAGACCCAATAACACTGTATATGTAGAAATACATACGACAAAGAGAAACGTTATAACCCAACAGAGGAACTGACTAAAGATTCAAACTACTCCAGATGGCTTAAACTCTTACACATCACTAATAAAGCTTAATCTTTGGTTGATATCATATCTTAGTATTACATAGTTCGTCTGTCTAATAAAAACACTTCATGATCTCCTATTACTCAACTGTAACCTGCTATAGCCTTCTTTCTATACATATGACATCAATATGTAAGCGGTCTATATCTAAGTATGTATGTCACTTGAAATTTGCCCCCACTGTAGCTTTTGTAACTCATTGGTGTAACCTTATATTTTCGATCAATAAAGTTTACTTTGAAAATAAAAACTAAAAATAAGATTAAAATTTTGGAATTGATAATATTTTGGAAGTTATAGTTAAAAATTTTAAAGTCAGCAGTGAATTTTTCATTTTCCTATGAAATGTAAATAAAGAGAGACAGAAGAGAACTTTTTTTCTCTTCTTTTATTTATAAAAAAAATATGACCTAATGTCCATAAAATGTGTATTTACAACATCTTTTGAAGAGAGTAAACAGGGTATTTCTCAAAAAATATATTATTGTAATGGTGCAACGATCATATTTTTTCTAGCTCATGACATACATGTTGTTTGAAAGCCATGTTGTTTGAACAATATTAGTTAGGTATAAATGGGTTGAAAACAAGCAATTAGGCATTATTATTACCATTAATTCTCATTTCAGGAACTCCAGCAGTTTATTCCATGTTTTTTTGCATTAGAGTGCAGTCTCCTATTGAACCTGTGTTAGCTTGATCATAATGAAGACAGAAACAACCGCTGATTAAAAGTCTTTTTCCACAACCATATTTTACTGTCTGTTTCAATATTTAACATGGTATGATCTTATCATTATAAATACCATATGGCCTTAAATTTGAACCATAACTTTAACTTGAAATATTGTTACTACAGTATTTGTGTGTGTGTGTGTTGATAGTTGTGAGTAGATATATATATATATATATATAACAGTTTTATTTGTTCATTATTAATAAATTATTAAAAAAAAAAATTAAGCCATTTAGTTTGTCTTTGTAACTCAATCCAAATATATTCTTTTTATACACATATTCTAGTTAGTATCCACAGTCCCTAGAAATTATGCAATAGACTGGGAGACATGCTGGAATGATAGTAATAATTGATGATGATCATTCCTTTAAAAACTTTTCTTAAAAATAAACTTTCTTTTTAGGAGGTTTCGCACCTTTGGGTTTCTTTTTATTAAAACTGAAAAACAAATAAAATACATTTGGGAATATTTGTATTTTTAAATTATAAATCATCATCACCACATTGCATAATATTATATATTTGAATCAAAATTTTTATTCGAATTTAACTTATTATTTATTGAACTCAAAGTTTACAATGCACATCTTATTTATTAAGCGCACGCAAATAATATTATAATAATGTGAAAGGCTTAGACCTTCAAAACCTGTGCCTTAAACATGCTAACGTACAGCCAATCAGATGTAATAATAACGGCACATGGACCTCTTAATTCTCAAACACAAGTCAGAACTATAAGAAAAAGATGGCACCCACCTTCTTCTAGGCCTAAATTTATATATAAATAAACCAGACTCAAGCATTTAGAACTACGGGTGTGAAACTTAAAATACCTTCACATTTAATTCACTAAATATTATATATAAATAAACAACCTGAATCTTTCGATTTACTACGCAGTAATTTTTAAATCTAATGAAATGATAGTAACAAATGTAAGGTCCACATGCAGTTATTATTACATCTGATTGGCTGTACGTTAGCATGTTTAAGGCGCAGGTTTTGAAGGTTTAAGCCTTTCATGTTATTATAATGCACATCTTGAAGATTTCATTATATATATATGAGTGTGTGTGTGTGTATCTTTGATATGTAAAAAGATATGGAGAATTAAATAATTTTGTTTTACTTTAAATATAAATATGATCATTGTAAAAAAAGTTTTTTTTTAAAAAAATATTATCTGATTATTGATTGTGGGTGAAATAATTTATCCTTTTTTTATTCTGGCTCTAGTATATATTTAAGAATTTATTTTCTCTCTCTTTTGTAGCTCTATAATCTTTTTAGAAGTATATTCATAAATATTAAATTATATTATTATTTATTTTTTAGTTGTTTTAATTGTTAGACATTTTTAGTGCTCAAATTATAACGCAAACATAAAGATATATTTTAAATAAATTAATTATCATTTTATTGGAATTCCAAAAGAACAATTGTCGAATGTTACAAACTTATTATCTTCATGGATTAATTATTATGTACGTCCCAAATAATATATTTTTTGATATTAAGAAAATTTTATAGAAGAAATAAGGATACTGCCAACTATTGGAAAGCATTGCAAAAAACAATTTTATTTTATATATGAATATATATTTTTAAAGAGTCAAAGTATATAATGTATACTATTATTTAATACACTATACAGGCTTAGAAGGATAAAAATACAATAAGCTACCTACAGAGACATTTACAGTTAATAAATAATAATGAACCTAATAACATAATATTTGATTTCAGATTAGAAGGATTAAAAGAAAAAAGTAAAACAATTTTATCATGTAAATGAATATATATTTATAACAACAATAAAAATAATAAATATAACAGTAATTAACTGTTATATACAGTCTTAATCAGCAGAAGTACTTTCCATTAATTCCTTAACCTTCCTTAACCTGCCTCAACTGCTGTTAAATTCAAAAAACAAAACGGAAGCAAATGTCATCAACTCAAATCCCATGAATCCCAAATTTTAAAGTACTGTCCTTCTGTTTTGTTTTTTGAATTTAAGAGCAGTTGAGGCAGGTTAAGGAATTAACAGAATGCACTTCTGTCGATTGAAAGACTGTATGTAATAGTTAATTACCTTTATATTTATTATTTTTATTGGTTATTATAATAGTTTTTTTAATTAACAGACATTTTATTTGTGTGTGTGTATATATATATAATGTTTTGAGGTTAACTCATTGCAATTATTTAAATATAATTGACACTAGAAAGCTATTCAGTTATATTTAAATAGTTCCAATGAGTTAATCTTAAACCATTTTATACAAATATTTAGCCTTAATACACTGTACAGGCTTACACCTGCACATACAGATATATATGTAATCTTTAAGGGATTCTAACTCAGACTTTCACACAACTCTCAACTCTTCAAGTCATCTCATATTGCTGACCCACCTGATCACACATGTGTTGAAAAGATAAATAATCACCAATATATGTATTTCATGCTAAACCAGCACTCGTTACTTGGTCCAGATTACCATCTCCACACATATATACAATTAGTGCTCAGCTTTATATTAAGATAGCCAATCTTTATACTTTAATGGACAGGCTTCAAACTACTTCAACTCACAACTCTTTAGCCTTCCATTTTATTGAAAATCTGATGATGGAATGTTCAAAGCCCTCGTTAGTGCCAAGGTTGTCATCCTACCCATGTTGACATTAGTCATTCTGACCCCTCATGTACAGGAGAAAAATACATTTTACATACATATGCGAGGGATGGGAAGTGGGTCAGCAATATGAGATGGCTTGGAGAGTTGAGGGTTGTGTGAAAGTCTGAGTTTGAATCCCTTATAGATTACATAAATATTTAGCCTTGTAAATTATTATTTATTATATATATATTTGCTTCTCAGTATACTCAATAATTTTGATCTGTATATGCAGCAATAATTTCTGACTATCAATATTTTTTTCATATTTTATTTACAACATTTTAGAGTATTTTAATTTATAATTAAATTTAGTTTTAGTACAAATATTTCTTTTTTAAAAAAGATTTTTTTTTTGCATAAATTTTGTCCCATTATATTTAATGTCAATAGAAAAAAAAAGTCAAATATTAAAAGTAAAAATTAGGATATACAATTTATAAAATTAGGCCAATTATACATATATGTTTAGCACAATGTAAATGTTATACCTGTATATCAGATGCATAGGCAAATGGTAATTAATGAAGGTATTAAAAAATTACAGATATGAAGTGATATGATCACTCAAAACCAGTAAAGTGAGGATTTAAGTGATAAAACAGGTAACAATACAATTTCTGATGCTGCCTAGTTTTGGTTACACAAGCTGTGCTCTCAACGTTTAAAAAGAAAGTGCTTTGTTATCTGTCTATATAAAACTATGAATGTTTTTGACTGTGTGTAATAATGATGGAAACATAGCAAAAGTACTCAGAGAAGTTGCTTTATTGCTTGTCAAATAAAATTGAGTGCAGCAATTTACTTCTTCAAACATTACCATATTTAGTTTTTTCAAGAATATTGATTGATATATCAGTCCCGTACAATATCTTCATTTTGTAGATTTTTTATTGTTGTGATTAGAAAACAATTAGTCATGAATAGTTTTAATCAGTAAATCATATTTGCATTTTTATTTATATCTTTATTTTTTTGCTGCATAATTACAGTGCCATTTAATTATATATTAGCAATAATTTTATAATGATCAATTGATTTTGTATTTCAGATGGATTTTATCTATTATTATTATTATTATTATTATTATTTTTTTTTTTTTTACATTGCATTAAATCTTAACCCTTTTTTCCTGTTTAGCTAGCGACGTATTGTATTTGAGCCATTCACAATCTGAAGATTGTTTTTATTTAACTTTGCCATCTGTTTTTCATTGTTTTTATACAAATACCTATAAAGTAAAGAATATTTGTAAGATTTCTCTAGGAAAACAAAAGATATCAATGTCTCTTTTGCTGTTTTGGAATATAGTGTAATAGTCAAGTTTTGTACATTCACATAAGAGAATCTAGAATCCAGGCAAAGAGACCCAAGCTGACCAGACCAGGAATGGGATGTCCTGAATCCAACCATGCTTAAACTCGTTTGCCAGTACTTCACAACTCAACACCCTATGAATGACCACACTTGAAGTTACACATAGTATACCCATCTTTCATGGCTAGCATATGGCAGGGAAAACAGGAGACTCCGGACTTAAATATATATATTAACTAACTTAATTGCTACCAGCATGAAATCAAAGATAACATTTAGAAATTATAATCAATGCATAAATGGTTATATCACACACACACACACACACACACACATATATATATATATATATAAACTAAGACTGAATTGGATTGAAATAGGAATGAGAAATCACACAAAACCAGAATAAATTTAACATATATTTATTAAATAAATAGAACATAAATTGATGTGGGAAAATCATACAGGCTTTATAATATGAGGATTTAGCATGTCTCCCCATTAAATCTTTAATTATTAATATGAATTGATATATTTACAAAATCACTAAGTGGTGCCTACATTAGATTATGCCAATTCCTATTGAAAGTGGTAGCCTACTATTATAAAAAATGATGTACCAATCTTAGGCAAAATATTTATTATCTTTTCTTTTTAAATATTGTATTTAAACATTTAAAGAAATATTTTAGGCAAAATATTTATTGCGACATTATTACATTAATCAAGTATGAGCATATAACTCAGCTCAGGGTAGAGATTGAACCCAGAAACCAAAGATATAAATTTCAGTTTAATACTGAATAATTAAATTATGGGACTCAGAATTGGCTATACAAGATCACGGACATGCTATAGCATTGGAAAATTACAATAACAGAATGTCCTGTGAATAGATTAGAGTCAATGGTTTTCATGGCCAACACTGGTACCCTGGGACTGAGCGTTGTGCTGCTAAAATGTCAGGGTGTCTAACACAACTGCCTGGAATTATATGTCAGGTCTTACTAGTGTGCACCCCAAAAGAAGGTAAGATGGGGTGGTCTTTCCCGAGATCCCATCTTAAAGAATAGATGCAGCAAAACGTTAAACATTGAATGTGAATTTAATATATCTAATCCGCCAAGCAAAAGTATGACGTTAATTATTACAAAAATATGGAGCAATAGTCCAGACAGTATTACTATTATGAGCCAATTCTAACAATGCTATATAATCAAGTGACATTAGGGGGATAAATAAAATATATTTAAACTTTGGTTTATAGGTTTTAATGTATACATAGAAATTATTACAAGGGAGGGAAGTATATTTGATCAACTTGCCATTACTTTATTCAGGAATCTCAATAAGACAGAAGTTTAACAGTAAGCCACAATTCATTTTAAATTAAATAAGAATTATAGGAATTTGAACCAGCAAGCATGGAGAATGTCATTAAGAAAATAGTTATGGGAAGTTATTTGCAATTATATCTCTGAATATTTATTACATTTAAATGCTCACTGCTTAAGCATTGGTGTATAAATAACAAAAATAACAGTAAAGAAATATTATAAGCACAATGCCAGTGATAGACAAAGAAATTAGCATAGGTTACATTTACTTTAATTAAGATATTTGTAAAGATATAGGCAAGTTATACAAATGAAATAATATTTACTTTAATGAGAATTTATAATAAAACAGTTATAGGATTTAGAAAGGTACATTAGTTTATACTTTGCTAGCTTTGAACTTTTAAGTAGAAAATTTGGATTTAGAAATAGTTCGTTAACACATAGCTCTGCGGTTAGAGATTTGACATTACTGATTAGTTTCTGGACTGGATAAGCAGGTATTGGCTTTCATGTATTGTGGTGGTCTTCTTGAGCAGGTGTAGCATCTACATTAGGGAAGTAGGCTATTGCTGGATGGTTTCATGTTGCAGCTCCAGTAGTTGAAGCATCATCTGGCAGTGGCACACCCTTATTTCTGTGGGTTTTGAAGCAGCTATCACCTATTCTCCAGTCAGACCTTTCAAAGATCAATCTGACATGGATTAGGTATGGTTATGCTCTTCTAAAATGAATGACTCCCCCTCTCAAGCTCAAAATATACCCTATTTATACTTTTATTTCAAAGTACTTAACTAGAAAAGAACCTGCTTCACCTGGAAACCCATTAACTCTAAAATGTCACACTAAATTGTATTCCCAATTTGATCAAAGTATTTTGTTTAGGCTTCGATGGCACCGCAAATCTTCTTCTAGGTGTCAATAGTTTTGCTCCAGTGATTTTAATGAATATATTTTTGCCATAAACAAATTTGAGTATAGCAATTATCAACTTTCAAATATTGATTTAGCCACAGGTGTGGTGGACTTAAATGCAAATCTGTTTATGGCTAACTTTTTATTTTTAACTAATTTAACTAAAATTTTTTTGCTCTTTTACAAAACTAAATCACACCACTCTATATATATATATATTATTATACACATACAAATTTATATTTACTAAATTTAATAAATTGACATTTCTACTATTTAAAATTATAACAAATCATTGCTTTATAAAATATAAAATTTAAACCATTATATTCGCTGTAACATTTACTAGCCTATGTATGTACAGTATTTTTTCATATGTGCATATATAATGCTGTGCACCCAGCCATAATAGAAATATTTATGTATTAAAATATTCATTTTAATAGGGTTTGAACCCAGCAGATAGGTTTAGTGGTTAAACTAAACCATGCAATGAGAAGGGCTTGAATCTGAGCATTGCAATAGATGCCATGTTATATATTATTTTATTGAAGATTTTATAAGAAATGTAATGAACTTAATAATAATTTTAAAATGTATCTATTAAAATTTAGAATTTATAAAGAAACAAAAGCATTTTTTTTTAAATATTAAAATCTTGTTTTTATTATTATTTTGAATATGTAATGACTATTTTTTTAATTTTGTTATTTTATTTTCCGAATGACATATATTAATTGAATTTTGCATAACGTAAACTGGTGTTTTTTATATAGTGTCTTTATCTAATTTTCCCAAAATCCAATATGGCTATTTTGATAATCTAGAGATTAAAAAATCAATGTTGTTTATGGGCTTACTGTCTGAAAGAAAAGTTCTTATCCTGATTGGAATCTGAAAAAATTCCCCAAGTTCTATTTAGTCGAGATTCAAACTTCAGGTTATGAACATGTTATATGCATGAACACATCTGCATTACTAGACTTAGCTTATCATCATATATATACATCCCAATATACAGAATATGTAGGATTTATAAAAGCTTTGTATATTATTGTGTTTTTGTTTATATATATATATGTTTTATAAAAACTTATTTTTATTTTAGCTAGGTTTAAAAATATTTAAAAGCATGTCTACTGCATGTTTTCAACATGCATTAGTATGGAATCTTGAAGTTACTTACTCTTCAGTCAAAGTTAGATTTTTCATCAATCTGTCATCTTTTTTTGAAATAATGTTGATATTGGCCTGCTTTCCAAACAATCAATTTAAGTGTTTCTGTCTTTGTCATATTTGTTAGTGGTATTTAATTTGTTATTTTTTTGCCCACAAGTCTTGTAATATCTGGCCTCTTTATATCTTTTTAATTGTTTTCATTTCTCATACTTCTAATCTATCTCTCTTTCAAAAGTTTTCATTAATTGTTAGAATTTATATCAAAACTAATCTAAATTGATCTGGTATTTTTTATATATTGACACATATTTTCTTTGTTAATACTTTTATAAACGAAGATTCGATAACTTTTATGTAATGCATAATAAATTTTATTTTTGAATTAAAAATTTTAAATATTTTTTATTGAACTGTTTATTTTCAATAATAATTTTAACATATAAAAATTGTTTTTTTTTTTAATATTTATTTTATAGTCTTGATAATACTTATTAAAATAATACAATCAATAAATTGAATTTTATTATATTAATAAATTACTAAAAGTCATTTTAATAATAATTATTAGCATTTTTCAAAAAACACAAACTCTATTTTAGTTTTATTTATCATGCTGAAATTATCTGTGAATATGGGTAGAGATTTGAAGAGAATATTTTTAATTAAAAGATTTATTTTTTTAATGTGTCAAACACGTTGACCGGGAAGCGAATCCGGGCCAGCTGCTTGGAAGGCAGCTGTGCTAACTACTAGGCCACCAACACTTGACAAAATTAAAAGATTTATAATTTATCTTGCGGCAAAACACATTTTTTGTCTTCTATGTTTTTCCCCAAAAAAAGGATGTTTTAAATTTAGATTTTGTATTATGTTTTAATTTTAATCTCATCAAATTATATTCTAAAATTAACTGTGTGATTTATTTTATAAATTGTACATTCTTACTAATTGTTAAATTATCTTGGATAACCCTAACCCTCCTAAGAATATCTAACTTTACCGTCCAAAAATAACAATATCCCTGTTTACCCTATAATAGTAGATAATTAAATGAATTAGCTACTATCCAATTACTTAAGCTTTTTTAAGAAATCTTCAACTATATGATAATAATTTCGAGCTTTAACCAAGTTTGAACTCTCACATTATGAATGTTGAATGTGCTAGCATTACAATATTATTTCTTTTTAAATGAACTTTTTAAGACTATCTAATAACTTTTTTTTTACTTTTATATTTTATTCCACAAGTATGAAATAATTATTTTATTTATCTCATAGTGTGTGTGTATATATATATAATGTACGGTAATCAATTTATATATATATGCAATATACTTTATTTATATATATATATATTGATAAGCCAATTACAGTGTCTTGTGAGGTGGACATCCACCATATTCTAGTCCAATGCCAATAATGGGAGAAGAAAATGTATTCCTAACAGACACCATCTCCATTATAACACATTTTTTCTTACAAAGCATGATAATCAAATTCAATGAGACATAAAATTTAGAAAATTTATGGCATGCATACACACATTGATGGGAATAAAAACAATTTGACAATTTATTTAATTTTAAATAATTCACTTTTTATTTCATATTTATTTTTTATTAATAATTAGCTAGTATAAAATGGTCATATTTTCATTACATATATATATGTGTGTGTGTGTGTGTGTAAATATAATATTCAAATATTTTGCCTCATTGATTTATTTCAGTGTTTTGCACATTGGGTATGTAGACAATGACTGAGCACACTTTTAGCCAATCCAAGGCAGGGTGCTGTGAATCTGTCTTCACTGACTGAAACTGCACTCAACCATTGTCTATTACTGAATAAAACAATATATAAATATATTATTATCATATGTGTAAGTGTGAATGCAATGATAAATTTTCAGTTAAACAAAGGTGTAAAATAAGTCAATGATACTTTTTATTGAGATGTGATCTATATTAAAACCAAAATTTAAAACTCAAAAATCCAATCTTCCAATTGTCTTTTCAAAACTAGTTCAGTTTATTTTTTAAAATATTCATAATATTCTGAATTCATACTTTTATTTTATTATCTTTGATTTATTTTACTGAATACATACAAATATTAAAGTGACCAATATTTTGATCATTTTTATATGGATTTTGCCAAGAGACTTAGAATAATTAGTTTATTTTAAAATGAAAAAGGGCAATAGCTATATCCTGACTTATATCTCTTTTAATCTTTTAATTTATATTTTTTAATTTAAACATCTATTTTTTAATTTTTATTTATATGTTTATTATAATCACTAAATTAATTCCTTAATTAAATTAAATTAATTAAAATTAAATCCATGTCAACAACTTACTAATCTTTTCACTTTCATTTGTTAATTTTTTTAAAAAAAATAGATATTTCTTTTTTAATGCTTCATTTATTATTTATTCTTAATAACATGTCAGCATTTATGATATAATTACAATGTTTAAATTTTTTTTTAGAGTGATCAAAAACATTAAATTTTTTAGGTACTTGTATATTATCCTGTCTACCAAGCTTGACAGCCTTTTCTTTTTTGAATTATACAAGTTCATGGGCATACAATAAATATTTAAAATAAAATGGCTGGCAAGAAACAGTTCTATTTAACATTTGCAGTTTTAAAAAAAATTTCTGCAAAAAAAATTTATAATATTTACACTTTATTATTATTTTTGTGTTAAATCAACTTATTAATATAAAATAATAAAAATATAAGAAATGTAAGTACATACCATGCTCATTATTTTTGTGGGAGCAGAATCCTATACTTTTGGAAGTACTCGATTGCATGCTGTTATGTTAGAAAAAGATTCCAAACTTTCATTATTTTTTTAATATGTCAAATGTATTGACCTGGAAGCGAACCCAGGCCAGCTTCTTGGAAGGCAGCTATGCTAACTACTAGGCCACCAACACTTTATAGTGACAAAAATAAAGATACAATGTAAACAAACAATGACAATGTTTGGAGCATGTTGCCATTTATATGTTATAATATAAATATTTAATATATAGGGTATATGAGCACAGACTTTCACATGACCCACCACTCTCCACCCTATCTCATAACACTGATACACTTGAACACATATATGTTGAAACAATAAACAATCACTAATATATGTATTTCATGCTAAACTAGCAATCACCAGTTGGTCGAGATTACCATCTCCACACATATATGCTATAAGTGCTCAGATATATATTTAAAAAAATTGAAATAAACCTTCTGAATAGAATTTATAATTGATTTATTAACTTTTTTTAAACTTAAATATTAAATAAAATAAAAATGAAAAAAAAAATACTTATGTAGGACCCTGAAACTGTATAATTAAAAAAATAGATGACAATGTACAGGATAATACACCAGTACTAAGTTTTATATTTTAAATGTTACCCCATATTAGATTTTATTCTGTTTTTGTGATATCAATGTAATTTATCTTGTTATCATTACTAAACATTATTGTATTCTATAAAGTCTCTTCACATTATCTCAATTATTTAATTTATTATTTTCTTATTTAAAATATTATTTAAATTAATTTTTGTTTTAAATATTCAATTTAAATTCATTATTCATTATATATTTTTAGTAATCTAATTATTGTCATTTTTAACATGTATTGATCCTCTTCATATTAACTCCAGCTTTTTAAATCTCTAATCTTTCTTCTCCTTATTATCTTCACACTTTCTTATTTCATCCATCTATCTCACATATGGTTACTTTATAGGTCTTTTACAGTCTCTTAGAATCCAATTTACAATTTTATCTATCCATCTATAATTTCTTCTAGCAACATGCCCTTCTCAGCTTCAGTTTAGTCTTTTCATACTTTCAATGGTGTTAGTAATATCTGTTTGTTCTCTCCCTTATGTATTTTGTTTTTAATTCCTTCTTGTTACTACTAATGTATATTTTCAACACTTCATTGAGTAATTTGAAGTTCTTGTAGTGCTCCCAAGTGTTTAAATCTTCAACCCATAAGTAAAAACTAATAAAATGCATTTATTAAAAATCAGCCTTTTCAAAACATAGGCATATTTATTAATAATATTACATTATTTTTACCAAAAGTAGTCAGTCCAATTTTAATTCTATAATTAATTTCATCCATTATGTTTCCATCTATAATGTAATAAAGATATTTGTAATTATTAGCTTCTAATTAATCATTCTCAATCTTTTTCTTCTTTTGAGAAATCCACTGAGCATTAACTTTAGTGTTTTTGCGTTTATTATTAGTCCTACTTTCTTTCTTTCATCTGATAACTTTTGTCATATTTTCTAAATCTCTGAAGCATTATTTGTGAAAACAGTCACATACAAATTCTAGATGACTTTAAAATATGCATTTACTTTTATTCCTTTAGTTTCCCATTTTAATTCACAAAATATTTCTTGAAAAACTGCTATGAAAAGCTTTGCAAATATGGAGTCATTACATAATACACACTTCCTAATGTTATTTTTCTTAGTATCACTATCTAATCTAATCATCGATGTTGTATTTTGATAAATATTCTTCAACATAATATTCTGAATCTATATCTCAATGATTCAAAGGTTTAATCATTAAAGAAATGCTTATAGAATTAAATGCCTTTTCTTAATCTACAAGTCCAAGAGTATAATAGCAACTCAAATTCACTAAATCTTTTTATAACTTCTCTCATTACTTTGATGTGATTCAAAACCACTTTTAAATCTATCTTGTTCTTTTGGTTGTTTAAAATTCAAAGTTTTCTGTAGATGAGTTGCTATTATTTTGGTAAAAAATTTGTATAGAACTGATAAAAGAATCATAGGTGTGCAATGTCTATTCTCTTTTTATCATATTTTTTTAAATATTAATATTATTACTGTATTCTTCCAATTATCTGGTATGTATTTTAGATATTTAGTACTTAACTTTACCAATAATTTTTCTATTTATTCATCTTCTCCTTTTAAAATATTCATTATAATTCTATTATAACTTGGAGCTTTCTCTTTCTTTATAGATTTAGTTATATGTCTTTTATTTAATCATTTAAAGTGCTGTAAAATTTTTAAGAAATAATAACTGCATGGAGTACTCTATTTTTTTGTGCTATGTAATTTTTTATAAGACTTCCATATATTTCTTGATGCCATCTTCCTTGTTAATAATAATTCAATTTTTCTTCTTTTTACAAGAATCTTTTTTATCAATACTCAAATGTTCTTTTATGCTTTTGGCATTTTATTTTCTTCTATATTTCTTCTTGTTAATTCTTATTTATATTTTTTATATTGTTATTAACACTTTTTTGTAACATCTTATCAAATTTAGATATTCAGTGTTTTTTAATGGATGATTATTATAAATTTTCACATTCTTTTTTTTATATACATTGTCTTGACTCAATAGAAAATATACTACTAGATTATTATTTTTTTATATCAGTTATTTTTGTTTCAGTTCTTAATATTGCATTAGCTAGCTTTCTATTGATTTCATTTAAATGTGAACAATCTTCAACATCTGTTGGTGTTTTAAAATGATTTGCAAATTATAATTAAAATTCATTGGAACGTTTCTGAAAGTTAGAAATATTAATTGTGAATACTGATCTTAATAATTTTTGTTATTCCAGTTTTGTATGAATTGAAATCACTTTTCATATTGGATTTATTAAGAACATTTCAATCTTGAAATACACATTTTCTGTTGTGAAAATGAAATCCAATTCTGTTTTATTTTTATTAGGATACTTCTATATCAATTTCCACTTAGTAGAATTTGTAATATATAGTTGTTGTTTTTTTCAGTGAACTCCTCAAGTTTCTGTTCTCTCTCATTGCCATTACCATAACTAAATTCACCTCAACACTTGTGTTCTTTAATAATTGACCAAAATAGGCATTTCAGCATCACAGGACAATTTTAAAATTATATGGGTCTGATCAAAAAGGTATTTTGTATATCCATATAAAAATCATCTCACAATGAAACCTTATTGTGACATAAATCGTAATTATCTGCATTTGACATTTTAAGTTGAATGACTAACTAATCTTGCCACTCTGTCTAATATCCCATCAAGCTCCACAATAATACTGTTTTTCCACATATTAATAATGAATTCAATTCCATTTATGCTTCCTTTATTTGCTCCTTTGCAGCAAAGTTTATGCTCATTTTTTAAATTAATTACCTTTTCACTATTTGTTTTCAACTTTACAAAATCCTTATGTGGACTTAATATTAGATAGTTCTCTTCCAATTTGTGCAATCTTCTTTCACTTGAAAATGATTTACAATTGTTAGTACCTAATTAAAAGTTTATCATTGAATGGTAGTCTAGGTCTGCAATCAGGGAATTTTTAGCACCCTCCATTTTAGATGTCAATCATTGCTTTGGCTATCAGCTTTCTCACCTTCTGAGAGTACAGGCCATTTCATCTACCATAATTATAAATATTTATTTAAGAAAAGGTCCATTCACACACATATACTTTCATAAACATTCATTTGATATTTCAGTTAAGTACTATCAAGCAATTAAGAAGAAAGTCATGATGTTTCTTGATGTCAATTACAAATAAAAAGCCTACTTGTAAATATAGGGGATTTGAACTCAGATTTTCAAGCCCCTTCAAATCTTAAATAAAAAGCTAATAATCTCATCAAACTAGCTGATGAGTGTTGGTGAGCATCTCATCCAATATCAAAAATGTATGGAATTGACATTAAGAATTTGTCTGTTTTTTATGACCTCAAAGAGGAATCAAAGGGTCTCCTTTCAGTTATCAGCAAACTTTTCTGCAGTTTTTATCAATATACTTTTCTTTTAAGTTTATTAAATGCTTTTTTCATTTACTTTAAAACTTCTATGATTTTTTTTTTTATCTTTTTCATTTTTTGTTTATTTTTTTTTAATAATTTATTATTTAATTTATTAAAATTTTTATCTCCTAATAATTTATTTACTAAACATTTTAAATAATTTTTATACTCTAATCTTTTTTAAATATATAATTAAATTTAAGTTGTAATATTATTTCATCATAACACACTCTTATTAGTCTGATGTTCTTAATATTTTCTCCAAATAAGAATCAGTGTTATCATTGCTTTAATTTATTTTTTATTTACAGTATTTATTTTATACTTATCATCTGTATCAAATCTTCAATTTTTTATTTATCCATAAGTAACCTCATTTTTATCTTCTTTTTTTTTCATTTTAAATTGTATACAAAAATAAATGTTATATATCAGAGGTATGTGATTATGGGTGATTATTTTAAATAGAATTTTTTAAAAAAAAGTTACACTAATAGAATTGATATTATATACAAATAATCACTATTTTTTCTCATATGTCATAGCATCAGCCGAGAAGCGAACCCGCTAACCCGGGACAACTGCTTGTAAAGCAGCAGTCGCTGACCTCTTAACCACCAATGTTATTTTTTTTCCATTTTTAAATAAGTTGATATACATTGTAGCTTTACAATCCTTACTTTTATAACTATATAAATGTAAAAATTTGTTTGTTATTAAATAACTCAACAAATATTTTACCAATCTTGACGAATCTTACATGATTTTCTTACTCTCTTTTTTTTCTTGGAGAATTATATAAGCTATGGATTTTTGCTTTATGATACTTCATTGTTTGAAAAACTTTGGTAATTTGCAATATAAAAATGTGTTGAAATTCATAACCATTTTAGAATGACTTCATAAAAATGCAAAGAAAGCAGTACTGATTAAAAGATTACAGACATTGAATTTTTTTTAATGGTACAAAGGATGTTGTTGCCAGTGTATTGAAATACATAATACAGAAATGGAAAAAATTATAGTTTTTGGTAAAATGATTTCATAAATATATTTTAAATTAACTAAATTTTATTTCTACTATCTATTTCATTTCACTGGAGCATGAACATATTTAAATTTCATAGCTATTTGTGAAAATTAGTTTATCATGAGAAATATATTTGAACTAAAACCCTAAAAGTTGATAAATTACATAGTATAACTGATTGATAAAAGTTATATTTTTGCAATACTATTGTTGATAACTCGTATATTATTATTTTATATAAATAATATGTAAATATATAAACCGCTGGAACAGCTACATATTTGCAACATATTTATAGAATTTAATAAAATCAAGCAACAGAATTTTTAATAAACTGGATTATATTTGGAGAAAAAATTGAATGGATGGATTTTTGGAGTTTTAAATTTGGTTTTATTATATATATATATATATATTTTGGTTTTATTATAGATCTATGCTTTGTTGATTTATTTTATATATTTATGTAAATGACAATTTATTGTATATTAATAGTTTAAAACAATAGAATTAATATTTCCAACAAAATAATGTTATCATAATTGTTTTATTTATTGGTATATTTTCAGATATAAATATAATTTTACACACATTTGTATGTAGGATTAAGATATATTTACATATTTACACCTAATATCAATGTTTAAAGAAAATTTAGCCATTGTATATTAGTTAATTATTAATGGTCAATAAATATGAACTAAAAGAATATTACTTTAAATGGCCATTAGTTTGTGTGTGTGCACGTCAATTGTCCCGGGTTCGCAGGTTCGCTTTCCGGCTGATGCTCTGACACATGAAAAAAAAAACTAAGCTTAATTATACATACAAACAGAAAAATATGATGAAATGAAAGTGGTATCTATTATAAATAAACATTCCTCATTCATCATATGGTCTTTGGACCTTAATCATCATCATAGACAATATATGGTGGCTGCTCAGATCTCAAAATACTTCCATTATGTTACTAGCTTACCAATGTGTATAGTATGTTCACTGTTTATACATATCATTATATTCTGTGTGTGCAATAAATTGACTAATGCACTCACAAAGACATAACCATAAGAATTATTAAATATTGGTACTTATTTAGAGTGCTCTTTCCACCATTTTGGTTTCTAAGTGGAGCCCCAAATCCACTGCTGATACATTCAAACCATAAATGGGATCGAATAATCCACACAGGATCACAATAGGCAATGTTCCAATTATTTTGATCATTTTGTTACAACATCACAATTTCCATCGGTAATTAAAAAATTATTGCACAAATTTTGTACAATTATGCTTGACCAAATCATATGACTGAAAGATTAAAAAAAATGAAATTGCATAAGCTCAAACTAAAGTAAAATAAAATTGCATTAAGCTAAAACAAAAAATGTGCATAAGATAAAATAAAAATTAAATAATAAAATTGCTCAAACTAAGCAAATACAAATGGATACAGTCAAACAAAAAATGTGTGTAAAGTCAAATTAAAATATAATATTGCTGAAACCAGTAATACATAATACGGTCAAACAATGTGGCAGTAAATGTGCTGAATATAATAAGCATTTGCATACTCAAAGTAATTAAAAAATAAAATTGCTCAAACTAAACTTATAATTAATAAATACTAATGCATACAGTCAAACAAGAAATGTGCATAAGGTAAAATTAAAATATAAAATTGCTCAAACTATGTAATATAATACAGTCAAACAATATAGCAGTTATCACATGTTGAATATAAGAGCATTTGCATACTCAAAGATAAAATGTGAAAAATAAAATTGCTCAAACTAAGCATATAATTAATAAATACTAATGCAATTTATTACAATTAAAATATATCCATAATTATGTGTTGAATATAAGAGCATTTGATACCCACATGTTGAATAAACATAAAAACTCCAGAAAAAGAAATTGCAGTAAAGTCAAACAAGCAATATACTAAGGCAAAATAATCTAAAATATGACAGCTAAAAGAGAAATTGCCTGTTATAAAATATATTAATTTTACAATTAGCAGTAAGTCAGATTTTTTTCTTATCAGAAAGGTACTGTTGTTGCATGTAGATAGAAAAAAAAAATGGAGATAAGAAAAAAATAGCATTGTTCATATTTGATCTCATGATGTGGATATTGGATCTAATCAGCAGATTTTATACATGATAACATGAACAAGAAATCTTAACATTAACTGAAAGAAAAATTGTATAAACTAAAGAATAATAATTTTGCAATTAATAAAAAATAATAAATCACATTTTTTGTTCTTCCCAAAATGTGTAATGTGGTGCACTGTATTTCTCACGTATCATTATGAAAAAAAAGGATGGACATTAAAGAAATTTAGCATTGTTCGCATGATTTGAAAATGAAAATGTCTATAAAAGACAAATTTTAATCCAAAATCTTAGTAGGAAAAGTAACATCTTTGTGATGTAATTTCTTTTATGTATCTTTTGGACACATTTTGTAAGAGTAATTTTATCTGAGAGCATCCTGAAATATTATCCTGGCCCTAAAATCATTTTATTTCAATATTACAGCTATTGTGAACCAAGCTCTTTACTTTTTAAATCAGCTTGATCTTCTCAATGAGAAACTCATGACAAAACCTTGCACAAAGTGCAGTGATCTCATGGTTGAAAAGTGAAGGAAGAACCACAAGAGTGATTGGGTTACTACTATATGCTGTTGTGGGTGCCAGACTACCCATTATACCTGTGCAGTAAATCCATTTTTTCATTACATGGATGCTAGTGGCTGTGTAGCATGTGTGAAATACTTGGAATTATTTTTTTCCCTTATATTGGATTTTCCAGTGAAAACAGTGGTAAAGATGAGCAACAAATTTTTGACAACTGTGGTGGACTGGTTGAATTTTTATAGAGAATTCTATTCTCAAGCTGTGTCTGTTGATATGAGGGGACCCTTTGTTGGGTTAGAAGAACCTATAAAAATTTAGGAAGTCAGATTTTCTGGCCACCAATGACTGCTAAGCAATTACTCCAATAAATAAGAAGAACCATGGGGCCCAGCTTGATGAACCTTGGGTTTTTAGATTGAAAAGGGGTCCAATTGCTGCCACTTTTAAGTGCCACATTGAGATAGAGCTATGTTAATTCCCATTATTGAAAGAGAATGTGCAGCTAATTTTGTCATATATTTAGATGAGTGGCCAACCTATGCAGAACTCAATGATAAGAGATTTAAACACTTCACTGTCAACCACCAGCAAATACTTCTGGTGCTACGCACTCTTGTGCAGTCTATAGAAAGATCTTACCTTGTAGCAAAAATTAAACATTTTTAAAAAAGATGAGAGACACATCATTGGACCTAGTGCATACCCACTTGGATTCTATTTGCAGGAGGGTGAATCAAGGATTCTAAATGAGAGAGATTTATTCATTAATTTTTTCAAAGATGCTAATAATTACTTACTTACAGTGAAAAGATTAGTGTTTATCTTATTTAAAAACTGATATCTCATTTACATTTGAAATCATCAGCAAATTTTAAATACTTAATTTACTATTCTTTTTTATTTTCTAGTTTCAATGTAGCAGCTGTTGCATCCTTAGCTTACACCTCTCTTCTTAAGTAATTAATAGTACTTGAATTTGTAGTATTTTTAAATAATAAAATATGTATCTTTTTAAGATATGCTTTTGTGTTCATTTGTTGATGATAAAAGTCACTTTGATGTTAATAGATAGAAAATTATGTAAATAGATTTGTATAAATTTGAAGAGTTTGTAAGGATCTCACATGATCAAGTATAAAACTGCTGCTTAGATCCAATATCCATATTCATGAGATCATATGTGAACAGCACAATTTTTTTTCTTATCTCCAACTTTTTTTTCTTTCTACATTCAACAAAGGAAGCATGCAACCTTTGTCCCTTTCTGGTAAGAAAAAATCTATTATTACTGTAATTGTAAAATTAATAAGCTTTATTCTATTTCTTTTTCAGCTGCCATATTTTTAGATTATTTTGCATTACATACATTGCCTTTTCAGCTTACTGCAATTTCTCTTATTGCAGTTGTTTTTAAATTTATTCTACACATAGGTATGCAAATGCTCGTATATTCAATTTGTGGTTAATGGTATATTTTAATTATAATAAAATGTGTTAGTATTTATCAATTATATGCTTAGTTTGGGCAACTTTATTTTTTAATTTTTATCTCTGAGTACCCAAATGCTCCTATATTATATACATGATTACTGCAATATTGTTTGACCATATTATATATGAATAATTTGAGTAATTTTATTTTTTAATTTTACTTTATGCATATTTTTTGTTTGATCGTCTGCATTAGTATTTATTAATTATAAGTTTAGTTTGGACAATTTTATTCTTAATTTATCCTTGAATATGCAAATACTCTTTAGGTAGTTGTTTTTACATTTATTCAACATCTGGTTATTTGCGTACATTGTAATAATATGCATTAGTATTTATTAAATATGATTATTTTAAGCAATTTTATTTTTTAATTTTACCTTACACATATTTTTTATTTGACTACATGTATTACTATTTATTAATTATAAGTTTAGTTTGAACAATTTTATTTTTTAATTTTTATTTTACCTTATACACATTTTTTTGTTTAGCTTAATACAATTTGATTTTAGTTTAGTTTGAGCTTATGAAATTTCTTTTTTTTTTTATCTTTTAGTCATGTGATTTGATCAAGCATACTTGTATGAAATTTGTGCATTAATTTTTCAATTATTGATGGAAATTGCGATATAGTAATTTACTTTACACACCTTTTATAGAAAATCTTTCGGTCGGTCATGTGATTTGTTTCGATTTTTTTGGTTCAGCTTAGTTTGAGTTTAAGCATTTTTATTTTTTCATCTTTTAGCCACAAAATTTGATCAATCATAGTTGTATGAAGTTTCTGCATTAATTTTTTTAAATTATTGATGGAAATTATATTTTTTTAACAAATGGTCAGAATAATTGGAACACTACTTATCTCAATTCCATACAGATAATTGCATCTCATTTACTCTTTGGATGTGTCATTGGTGGGTTTGGAGCTCCCCTTAGAAACCAGAATGATGGAGAGTGCACTTAAAATTAGTACCTAAATATTTATAGAAGAAATGTAAAATTATAAAAAAAATTATTAGTCTTAAGAAAGAATGCATTTGAAGAGAAATAGGATTGTATGTCAGTACTTTTACTCACTACAGTTATTATCTGAGAGATTAAACTTTGTTAAAGTTTGAAATTTTTTTGCATGTAGATTTTTTAAGAAAACCTAGGTGGCTGCTAACTAAGTCACTAATAATAGTGAATAAATGTCAATATTCTTAAATGGAGATCCAAAATAATCCACAAATAGGTGTCAGTGCACTAATTTGAAATGAATTGCAAGGTTGATTTTAAAAGGTAATTTGAAGAGAGTAAGACATTATGAAATCTAGATTTAAGTTATAAGAAATTTCTTTTGGAAAGAAACATGCAATGATGAAATGTTTTAGAAATATTCATCAGAATAAATGATGGGAGATAAATTATAAATCTTTTTATTAAAAAAAATGTTAAATAAAATTAAAAATAAAACAATATATATGTTTTTGAAAGCTAATAACTTACAATGATACTAATAATGCATTATTACTTTAAATATATTTATAACTTTACACATATACTTTAATCACATCAATAAAGATGCCAAAAAAGAAAAATAATCCCAAGATTTATTTCAAGATGACTAGCATTCTTCAATGGACTTAGATCATTTTTCACTTATTTTCATTATCTTTGCTCAGTATTTATTGACATCATAAAATTAAAATTCATGGGATATCAAACTTGTTATCCAGGTAAATAATGATCATTTATTAGGCTACAAATTATATTTTTGAATCAGATATACACTTGAAATTTTAATTAAACTTTTATTATTATTATTATAGGTAACAATTTGAAATATTGCAAAACCATTTTGTTTTTCCCCCATTTGTAATATCTTAAATACATTTATAATTTTCTTCATATATAATTGAATCACATCAATAGATATCTGAAAAGGATAGATGAAACACAAAATGCATTTCATGCTAAACCAGTACCTTTCAGTTTACCCAGATTACAACCTTTTACATCTCTCATTATCTTTACTCAATATTTATCAATGTCAAATTATTAAAATTTACTCTAAAGGTACCAAAAATCTTGTATTTTTAAATGTGATATCATCTCCTAATGATTAATAATAATAATTAAGGAATTTATCTGAGGAAGAATGCATGTATTCAAAATTTTGAAATGATGATAATAATGAAAATTTCTTATTTTTTTTTTCAAAAGTAAAAGATAAAATTATTTGTTTGCACAGGATTTAGTTGATCATACATTTCATGATAACTTGTTTGGAGTGGACATAAAATTATGTTAACTTTCTTTTTTGTATGAATGTGGCTTTCTCAAAAGTTTTATTTTCTTTATATCACTTTGTTGTTTCTTGAGGGAGGTTGATTAAGGCAAACTATAATATACAAGACTTTGGTGAGACATTTGCCCAAACAATTTTAAGTTGTGTTGACATTTTCTTCATCAGTAAGTTTGCTTGGATATGACAAGTTTTCCTTTCTTGAGGAAAAGTTTACAAAACCTGTCCTTACTTTTGCAAAATATTTGTTACTCAAGAATAATCAGAAAGTAAGATAAAAAAGAAATGTTAACTGCTTTTACTTGTCTTTTGTAAAATCACTACATTTTCTTTGTAGAAAAACAACAAGAAAAAAAATTTAATGAATGTATTTTTCTTAAAAAATTATCTCCTGTAAAATTTTCATTGGCACTAAGATTACACAAAAATTTTAAAAATGTATATGTCCTGTACGTGAGTAGTCAGATTGACCTTAGGTCAACATGGGTGTGACAAGAATCTCAGCCTCAGGGTGGCCTTTGAGCATTCCATCATCAGATTTTTAATTGGATGGATGGTTAAAGAGTTGGAGTGTGGAGTAGATTGAAGTGTGAGGATTGGCTATCTTAATATGTATCTGAGCACTTACAGCATATATGTGTAGAGATGGTAATCTGGACCAACTGATGATTGCTGGTTTAGCATGAAATACATTTATTGGTGATTATTTATCTTTTCAATATATATATATGTTCAAGTATATCAGTGTTATGAGATAGTGTGGAGAGTGGTGAGTCATGTGAAAGTCTGTGCTCATATACCCTATATATTAAAGGAATATATTTTGAAGATATTCCTGTGTCTTTTTCTCTCTTTTTACACAATATAACAAAAAAAAACAATTATGTTTTTAACATTAATGTTAATCACTTTTGTTTAGTAATATGTGACATAGAAAACCAATTAATTCCAGAAGGTTATTCTTTATGTCTTCTCTTCATTGTATCTTACACTGGAATATGTTTTAAGGAATAACCCATTTCAGATCTAGACCAAAATTACTATCCAAAACAACAATTTAAGCAAGAAAATTACAATATAAAACCAAAAATGTAATTGTAAACATTAATATAAAATAAATTGCTGTTTAAGTTTAATTTGAAAAGAATATATATATATATTACAGCTTCAAATAGAAATATAAACCAACTTATTACAATAAAAATTCACAGAACATTGGTCTAAGCATAATATTTGCAGAACTTCCTCTTTCTTGCCTGAAAATAATTTTTTCTTGGCATTATATTTTAAGTCCGTCTTTTGTGCTACATTGAAAGTTAATTTTCTAAAAGGAAAAACAAACTTATGCAAAAAAAAGATGACTTTACTTTTGTTTTCTTACTTGGAGTTTATTTTCACAGCATTAATCACCTGTCTAGTTCAGCTTTTCAGTAAAGCTCTGGAATGCCATGAATGTGCATCCATTATGTTGACCAATGGTGTTTGGTTGTAGCATTTTCATTCATTGTTAATTCTACATCTTTTTTTTTTATGACAATGTTAACCAATTTTTTAAAGCATATTTTTAGATTTATAGTTAAATTTTATATATGCAGTAGAATAATAAATGGAGTATATTTTTCCTATAATAATACAAATAAATAGATAAGTGAATTAAATTGATGTTTTAAGTCATTTGTGACAAAGATGTCTGCCATTGCATTCATTTGCATTTGTGGCATAAATTTAAATTTAATGAGGAAAGGATGTTTTTTTCTACAGTTTGCTCTCCCTGTAGACCTCACTGCAAATTCTTGCATTATTATTCATTTTATTTAGAAAATGTAACCTTTTGTTTAATTAGAAAAAGAAGGGGAAAAAATCAAATATTTTTAATTGCTTTTTTATTTTTGACTTTAGAAGATTTATACACATATATGATACAAAATTTAAGCCAATAAACATCACATGATCACCATTTCTTATGCTTGCTTATAACTGTTATTAAAACAGGCATCCATTGATTACTCTGGCTTGCACTGAGTGGCAATAGTGTATGGAGAGTTTTGCCTGTTTGATATAAAATTTGAAATACAGGCATTTTTATACCTGGAACTTAATTGTAAATATAGGGGATTTCAATTCAGATTTTCAAGTAACCTCCAATTATCCACCCTATCTCATACTAATGATACACATGACCACACACATATAGAAAATATAAATAATTACTAATATATGTATTTCGTGCTGAACCAGCACTCATCAGTTGGTCCACAGTATTATCTCCCACACACATATATATATAGTCAGAGTTCAGTTTATATTAAGATAGCAAATCTTTATACTTTAATGGACATACATGATATACAAAAATCATGTTCCACAAGGACACCAAATAAGTAAACACACATTACAAAAAATAGTTGAGATAATCTTTTGATGTGAAGCAAGTTTTTGGTTTAAATATTTAACAGTTTTTCCCTCCAAATTTTCATTATAATCTCCTAATATAAGAATCTTTGATATATGTTATAGTTGTGTTTTTAAAAAGCATAATTTTTAATTATCCAACTTATATCAAATATCACTTTCCCACAGAGTTAATATATTATACTAGAATGATGTTCCAAACCACAGCATATGAATAAGAACTAGCAAAATTATATATATTATTTATTGCAACAATTAAATAATAATTAGAAAAATATACTATTTGCATTCTACTTTTCTTTTGAGGGGGAACATGTAATTATACATTTATAATTTGTATTTTTATATTTAGTAATTTTGCAGCCAAAAAGAATAATAAAGTATATATATATACTAATTCCATATGTATTTGTAAATAACTTGTTTTTAATTTATTTGTTAATGAATATTTAGATATCCTTATTATGTTGTATTAGAAATGATTGATATTTTAACTGAGAAGATGAAGATGCTTGTAATTGCTTTAAATTGTAATTGTAATCGAAATCACAATAATGAGGTGAAATCAAAATGTTAGCAATTGAAGAAAAAAAAGACGTTGAAAACACATTTCAATCTCAAATTGCCTTTTTTTATGAAAAATTGGTCAACCACAATTTTTTTATGTTATTATTATTATTATTTTACTAATAAATTGATTTGTTTTTCCAGACACATTCAAAAAATTTTCTTTGGACACTAGTTCTTTGTACTAGTGTAACCAAATGGAAAGAGTATTAGCCTAGCCAAATATTTGCTTTTCATCTGGGCCTGACTTGATTAGTAGGCCCATAACGATTCTGATGACTGAATGTATGAAAGAGGTGAGGGGGTATTTGATAATTTCTTTTAGCTCCATCAGAGAAACAACTGCATTTGAATAATATTTCAGACAAAGTAGATTTGCATGTTTCTCATAAAAAGGGAGAGGGAGAAAGAAAAAAAAACAGAAACCCAAAATGTTGGCTACATACTTCAGGATTGATTTGGTAAGTGTGGAACATTTTTACCTTGGCCTCTCTTGCCTACATTAAAGAGCCTCTTCAATTTTACACTCAGTTTCAACTTCAACATGGAATAATTAAAGCTTCTCTACCTGCCGTTGAAGGTTGTCAAGCTCCCTATCAGCAGACCTCCTCGTCTGCACTGAAAGTTGAGAGGTTTCTGTTGATAAGTTTTTTTTTTTCACTTTTTTTTCCTGTTTAGTTGAGTGGCATCATGGGTTAAAGTCCCTCTGGCTATTAAAGATGGTGAAAGGGGTGGGAGGAAAAGATTGAAAAAGAAACCTTCCTACCAGTTTTTGACAAACTTGTTTTGAACAAAATGATTAAATAGTTACATCATGGCTGCAAGTGGCACTAAATAAACCAGTTGATCTGAAATATAATTTCGTATATATACGAAGAAAAAAAATTTATAAGATTAAATATGAAAATTTAACATAAATGAAACCTTTAAAATAATCGATAATTTTCAATACACTTCACTTATTTGAATTGACTAATGGAGTACTTTGGAAAATGGAGTGAATTTTTAGTCAGCGCTCTGTTATTGTTTGTATATGCGTGTGTGATTAAATTTATTTCAAACATTTAAGATTGTGTATAATAAATATGCCTGTATATTTATAAATACTATATATTGTCTCTAAAAATACTATTGTATAAAATATTGATTTTAAAAAAATTATAAAGTTATATGACAATTTCTGAAGTGATCCTTTACTGATTAAGTTGTATCCAAATTATCTATAAGTTTATTTATTCTAGAGACCTTACTACAATAAGAAAAGTAAAGAAAGCAATAAAAAGAAATATTTGATAATTGTCAGTTATGGCTTACCATTGTCCATTTAATTTACAATTTCAACTTTATTACTGTATTACGTGTGAGAATATGGATGTATGTGTTAGGTAGAGAAGATTTTTTTGTCATTGACGTTCATTGATTTATAGATTCATCTATAATATGGATTATTTGTTTATTGTTAATGATAGTCTGCTGCCGTTTTCTTTGTGACTTTTAGCACGATTATTATTCTTTAAACTTCAATTCCAAATGTTTTTTTTTTTTTCCCCGATCGCATAAATATAATTTCTTATAAGATATAAATTATATCTTTTCCCTCTATTTTTTTTTATTTTTCAAAAATAAAAAGACAAACTGAAAAAAAGAGCAAATTCGAACGTGCATACATTAAAACAATAATAAAGCATGGCATAATAAGCGTAAATAAAATTAATTATAGAGTTTTAGCCAAGATAAAATAAGTAATTATAAAAAAAAAAATAAAGTATTAAGCATATTATTTTAGGATCACTAAGGATGGAAAACTAATAGGTCTTTTTAATTTTGATTTGTATTTAATATAAGAAAAATTAAAACAGACAAAAACAAGAGATAAACTGATAACCTCTGAGATCATTTTTTCTATGACATGGAATATGTTGGATTTAAACTCACCATGTCCCCAACCAATGGTAGGACGTTCCTAAGAGGGGAAAGAGAAGAATAAAAGGCTAAAATCCGGCAATTCCAAATGAAGGAAAATGAAACCATATCAAAGAAAATATATCCCAAAGATCTACATAGCGACTGCGCCATGACGAACAGATAAAGAGACTAATGATTAAAAGATAACATGATCAGCCTGGACAATTAAATTTAAAACTATATGTTAGAATATCATAACTGCTAATGTAATAACGTAATTATAATAAATTATTTGGAAAAATATATATATTTCAATTCAGTCAAAATTTTATTATTGTAAATCTATCTTATTGTGTTTTACTTACATCATTAAGAATAGAAGATAGACTTTTAAGTTTCCTTCAGCTTTCCACTCCATCTTATATAACCAATACACTGACCACATACATGTGAAAATTTAAATGATCTCCAATATACGTATTTTGTGCTGAACTAGCACTCATCAGTTGGTCCAGATCATCATCTCCCACACACATGTGTATATAATCAGTAATGGACGGAGTAGTTACGTTCTACGTTTATAACCAGCTAATTATTTAGTAATATCTACGATTTTTTAATATATATATTGTGTACTTAAATATTGAGTATTTAAATTGTGAGAAGCAGATGTGTGCTTGTTGGCTTCTTGCGTATAAATTAATAGTTATATATAAAGTGCTTGTGTACAGTGATAGAAGTCGTTTAAAATTTTCTTTTTATTAATATCTTACTAAGATTGTGACTATTTTCCAATGTTAAATGGGAAGGCATGTCTTTTTTTGACTGTGATTTTTATAGATTAGTAGATTATTATTAGTCATTATTATATATAGAGCTCGCAAAATAAGCTCTTAACAAACTTTGAGAATATCCTTAACCCCAGACCAGTTTCTGCTTCTGGCATCATCAGTGAGATGCCAGGATATTCAAGCATTAGATTAAAAATACTAGGACAAGCCCAGCACTTTATCTAATGTATAACTATTGAGTAGAAAATCTGAAATTGTCAGACATCCACATGTCTTCCAATCTAGCTATCCTCAAATAGCCATATGGGACTGAAATAAGTTCAGATACACCATATATTAATAGCTTTAGCAATATAAAATCACCAAAGCCTTAAAAGCAAAAAATAAAATGTTAAAAAAAAAATCAAGTCAGATGTCACATGACTTAATTTAATAAAGCTTGTATTTACAAATGTTATATATAGAGCTCGCAAAATAAGCTCTTAACAGGCTGCTCTATATATAACATTTGTAAATACAAGCTTTATTAAATTAAGTCATGTGACATCTAACTTTATTTTTTATCATTTTATTAGTTATTATGTTATTGTTATCAAGTTAGTAATCATATGATTACCTTAAAGCAGTTTACAGAAACAACAACTCCAATTAACAGCTAGTTTTTCTCTTCTTTTTTCACAATAATTTTTCCAAGCAGTAGATACTTTAGCAAGATACCTTATGGTGCTTCATACAGCATTTATGACTTTTCATATGACATGTTTAATATTAAGAATAGTATAAAACTAAATCTTTTAATTTGCATTAAGTGACTAATAAATTAACATTTGAAAGTTTGCACATATAGGTAGATAAATAAGTGTAATTTTTGATCTACATTCAGTGGGGGTTTTTTTTTAAGCATATTGTTCATTTTTCTTTTAAAAGTTTAAATTATAGAAGATAGTTTAAATAAAATGTCTAAAATAGAAGTATTCATTTACTCTATATAAAAAGGGAATATATTGCTAAAAAGAAAAGCAATATTTGGCATACTTTAAGATTTTGTGATCAGATATACAATGAGCAATATTGCAACAGGCCTACTGCTTGAAAGATTGTTCAACCAGATTTACATTATCTCATGATATGACTAAAGTAAAATTTAACTTGATCCCTTTTGCAAATCTTTGATTAATCTTTTGAGAATTCAAGGAGTCAAGAGCTATAGAACTATTTTTAAGTCTTCATTATTAGTTTTGAAATCAGCTACTAATTTTGTTATAATATTTATTTCATTTATTTTTAGTAATAATTCTCTCTTTTCATTTCATCTTTCAGCTTTCCTAGTGTAAGATCTTGAGATTGTAATGTGATGTCATCAGCGTATATAAAATTGATATATCTTTAACCATCTCTGAAATTATAATTTTTTTTCATGCAATCTTGTTTCTCTCATTACATATTCAGTATATAAATGAATAGGATAACAATATGATTTCAAGTTTAATTTCTTTACCTGTGTGAAACCATTCTGTTCCCCATAGTCCATCTTAATTACAGCTTTTATCTCATATATGGTTTCCTCACAATAAAATTAAACTGTTTAGATACAAACACCTCTTTTATAATCTTTCATACTTTGGCATGGTCATCTGAACTAGAAAAGTACATCTAGACATCTTTCTGACATTATGTAATCTTTTCATTTATTCACCTTCTATCAAGTTTCTCAATATTATCTCAAAACCATCTCATACAACATTTCTCCTAATAAGATTTAATCCACACTAAAAGATTTTATTGAAAGTCATTTGCATGTGGTACAGAGATATGTCATGATGATTTGCATACTTAAGCAGGATTACTTTCTTGCCATGAAAAAAAAAATTTTTTTTTAAATCTATAAGTCTTTCACAGTTTTCTACTGTAAATATAATCTGTTTAGTATTTTTATTAATTCTATTATTTAATTTTGAATTTTCTTAATATTTATTTCAGTATCTTTTCATATACATTTTGATTTCTAGTTGTTTTATTGAAACTTTTTTTTCATTTTACAAAAAAAATCAAATGGTTAATTGGTTGGGAGTTCATTGGATGTTTGAGCTTCAAAGTCTGCACTCTAACATGCATTAAACCACACAAAGCAATTTTTTATATTTCTATCATTTTCATTCAGTCCCTCTTGTTGCACCATCAATTACACCCAGTACCTTGTCATTTGGGAAATGAAACAGTGGTAGCATTGTCTTTCATGCAAGCAATAAACTATTTGAAAATATCCATTACTCAAAAATGGGTTTTCTAATGTTTCTGCTTAATGCATTAAATATACTTTCTATATCTAGAATCTTGGAAAAGGGTGTAATTAAGCTTTTTTTCAAATTTTTCATAGTCAAATTATGTTACTGCCTTATATATATATATATATTAGGAAAGAAATCAAGTCATATGTCACATGATCTAATTTAACAAGCTTATATTACAAATGTTATATACCCCTGGGTCTCGTTTTATGCGGTAGATAGGTTCCTCAGAAAACATGCACAAAAGAAATCACACAAAAATAGACTTAACTTATCTTGAAAAATGGGGAATAGGTACTGTAATTTTCCAAAAATTGCATAAAAGCAACAATGTAAAATTACTTTAAAATTTGCATAAAAAAAAAAATAAGAAAATAAAATGTGACTAATAAAAAATTTCAAATTTAAAAAAAAATTGATACAAGACAAACTTTTTTTACTTTTTTTATTAACTACAATATTTAATTTTATTCAAAACAATATATTTTTATGTGTAATTTACATTTTTTTTTCCATACATGTATGGTATTTTAATCAGTATCGCTATTTGAGACATCAGATTTATCATGATGTGATGTGATGTACTGTAGCTTCTCCTTAAATGAAGTCAAGAGGAAATACAACCAAAATGTTTTCTAATCACTGTTTATTCTTCCCATTTCACTAAGCGATCTAAAATTGAAATTTTTGTTTCCAAAGAAATTCATTTTCTTGGGTGTTTTTTTCTCTCCATTAGAGTAAACTAAAAGTTTAAAATAAAAATAAGAACTTAGACTTATGATAATAAAAAGACACCGACTCACCACTGTTGGGCAAAATTTAATTAAAACTGACAATTAAAAATTAAATTCTTATTTTTGTCTTTAATTTTTTAATTTTCAATTCCGTTTAAAAATCAAATTTCATCGTTTCACATCACCTTAATTTCAGATCATGTTACAATAATTTTTAAATTGTTAATTACAATTAAAAATCAGATTTTGATTGTCAAATTTAATTGTACCCACTGCTGTTACTCACCTTTTAAAAATAAACTGGCAGACACTAAATGACTAATTGATTACATACTCTTTTTATAAAAAGCAAAAATAGAACATAAACAGTGAGGATTGCCAATTCCTCTACAAGCATTATGATAAATGCTTAGCCAGAGCCAGCACTTAAAATATCTCTGTCAGGAACACCTCCCACCCCTGACCATGGTTTCGTGCTTTGGCACTCCTCAGAGATGTCAGGGTAGGTTCTGACACTAGATCTAAAAATACCAACCCAAGCTAGCACTTAGCTAAGGTTATCTATTGAGTGGAAAATCTGAAATTTTCAGACATCTACATGTCTTCAAACCCAGCTATCCAACTCAAATAGCATATGGGGCTGATAGATCTTCAGCCAACCATATATTAGTAGTCATAGCAATATAAAATTGCATAAGACTTTTGGCAGAGACTATAAATAGTTAAAATAAGAGTGTAGATCAATTCATAGATCACATGCCTCTCTATACTTTGCTGATTATAAACAGTGAGGATTTCCAATCCCTCTACAGCTTTATGATAAATGCTTAGCCAAGCCAGCACTTAAATATCTTGTCAGGAACCCCTCCCCAAATCCCTGATCATGGTTTCATGCTTTGGCACTCTCAGAGTGTCAGGAGGTTCAGACACTAGATCTAAAAATACCATTTAAGCTCCAAGCCTAGCTAAGAGTATCTATTAAGTGGAAAATCTGAAATTTTCAGACATCTACATGTCTCAAACCAGCTATCCAACTCAAATAGCTATATGGGGCTGATAGATCTTCAGCCATACCATATATTAGTAGTCATAGCAATATAAAATTGCATAAGGTATGGCTGAAGATCTATCAGCCCCATATAGCTATTTGAGTTGGATAGCTGGGTTTGAAGACATGTAGATATCTGAAAATTTCAGATTTTCCACTCAATAGATAACTTTTAGCTAAGTGCTTAGCTTTGGGTTGGTGTTTTTAGATCTGGTGCGAACCTACCCTGACACCTCCGGAAAAGCACGAAACCATGGTCAGGGGTTTGGGGAGGGTTCCTGACAGAGATATTTCTAAGGCGGCAATATCATAAAGCTTGGAGAGTGGCAATCCTCACTGTTTATAACTTACAAGCTTAAGAGATAGGGTCATGTGATCTATGAATTGATCTATGACTCTTATTTTGACTATTTATAGTCCTTGCCCAATTTCTTGCTACGTTCTAATATATGGTATGGCTGAAGATCTATCAGCCCCATATAGCTATTTGAGTTGGATAGCTGGGTTTGAAGACATGTAGATGTCTGAAAATTTCAGATTTTCACTCAATAGATAACTTTTAGCTAAGTGCTTAGCTTTGGGTTGGTATTTTTAGATCTAGTGTCTGAACCTACCCTGACACTTCTCTGAGGAGTGCCAAAGCATGAAACCATGGTCAGGGGTTTGAGGAGGGGTTCCTGACAGAGATATTTTAAGTGTTGGCTCTGGCTAAGCATTTATCATAAAGCTTGTAGAGGAATTGGCAATCCTCACTGTTTATAACTTACAAGCTTAAGAGATAGGGTCATGTGATCTATGAATTGATCTATGACTCTTATTTTGACCAAAAATAGAACATGATTTAAAATGCAAAAACAACAACATACATAGTATTTTTCATCTATAACATTTGAACAGATTTACATTATAGTCTTGTAAAATTTAATGTGTGTATATAAAATGGGGAAATCCTGATTTTAAGTGAATTATGAACTTCTTTATTGCATAAAATCTATTACAGTACTATTATAATGCACTGAAAATATTGAAATTATTAGATGGAAGTTGAACTCCGATAACACGCTATTACTTTAAATATGATGTGAGTGTGCGAAATTTATAATATTTAAAGTAATAGCACATTATTGGAGCTGGACTTCTGATCTAATAATTTTTATCGCATAAAAGAAAACCGCATACAAAGATATTAAGAAGAAACATGAAACGCATAACTTCAAAATCACATTAAATAAATTCGCATAAAACAAGATACGGGTGTAATCCCATTGTGGAAATTAATACAAGATATGGAACAAAAGAAACAATGCATGTTGTAAAATATAGTTACAGATTATACATAACAAGATTATAGTTATACTGTGATTAATTACTTTCTTGAAACTGATGACACAAAAACAATATATACAATTCAATTTCTTTCAAATTTTCTAATTTTTAATATTAAAATTAATTTAACTAAATATATTCTGTCTAATTTTAGTTTCAATTTAGGTAATTTTTATTCTTTTTTTTTTTAAATTCACTATTACCTTTGTTTCAATTTAATTACAACCTTTTTCAAAAATCTTTTTTTTTGCTTTGATTATATATATATATATATATATATATAATTATTCAAAACAATACAATAATTAATACAATAAAACAATATTTTAAAAAACAAATATAATAGAAGTACTTTCAACTATCTATGTAGTCATTATCAACTAGATTCAAATTGTATTAGACAAAACCATTACAAATGTAAATAAAAAGTAATACGTCATACATCAATTACTTTTTGTTTACATTTGTAACAGTTTTGTCTAATACAATTTGAATCTAGTTGATAACGACTACATAGATAGTTGAAAGTACTTCTATTATATTTGTTTTTTAAAAAAATTGTTTTACTGTATTAATTATTGTATTGTTTTGAATAATTATATATATTTTATTATAATTGGAATACAGACATTGATTAATAATATATATATATATAATGATAATAAACTATTATAAATCTGCAGAAGTAGTTTTGGTTAATTCCTTAACCTGCCTCAACTGCCATTAAATTCAAATAACAAAATGGAAGCAAATGTCATCAACTCAATTCCCATGAATCCCAAATTTTAATGTTAGCAGCTTGTCTATTAATTAAACTCATTTTATTCCTATTTGTAAAAACTGCCTCCTTAATTTTTTATTTTATTATGGTTCTCTCTTCATGAAGAATCTTCACAATTTCAATATCAAACTTAAATTTATATTTACATGCTCTTTCATGATCAAAGAAAACTAAAGCAGTCATTAAATCACTATTTTTTTGTTTTTCACATGCTTATATAACAATTCATGCTCCCTTAATCGTTTTTCAATACTGCACCTTGATTTATCTATATATGATAACATATATCCACCAAAGATTTGCCACACATACTTTTCTGTTTGACAGGGATGATATTTTTAGAATTATTCACTAATTTATTAACATTATTTGGAACATAGAATGAAATATTAAACACATTCTTAAAAAATTTTACTTGAGCATTTGAAATAAATGGAATAGATATCCATTGTTTACTATCAGTCTTCAATTCCTTTAAACCATTATTAAATTGATATAAAGTATTGTTAATCTGTTCCATCTTATAACCAACCTCAAGCAATTCCTTGGCAAATATCTCAATATGTTACACCTGACAAGCAGAAAAGTAATGTTGTGTTTCAAATTTTTTGTGGATGTATGTTATCATATATAGGTGAATTGAGTGCAGGACTGAAAAAAGATTAAAGGAGTATGAATTGTTATATAAGCATGTGAAAAGTAAAAATAATAGTGATTTAATGACTGCTTTAGTTTTCTTTGATCATGAAAGGACATGTAAATATAAATTTAATTTTGACATTGAAAGTATGAAGATTCTTCATGAAGAGAGAACCATAATAAAAGAAAAATTAATGAGGCAGTTTTTATAAATAGGAGTAAAATGAGTTTAATTAATAGACAAGCTGCTAACATTAAAATTTGGGATTCATGGGAATTGAGTTGATGACATTTGCTTCTGTTTTGTTATTTGAATTTGTTTATAATCGTTTATTACCATTATATTTATTATTTTTATTGTTATAACAATAGTTTTTTTATTAATGGACATTTTATTTTTATTACATATATATTAACAAAAACTATTTCTTTAAAATTAAAGCAAAATTCTTTATCTAAAATTGAATGTGTGTTTATACATATCTACTCACAAAATCTAATTGTACCATATTACATCTTATTTTCTGAAATATTTAGCAGGCTTTACTAATATGCTAGCTTTGATAGACAACATTAATTTAGTCCCTTCCTTTACTGACTGTATGAAATGTCCATTTCAATGCATATTGTGAAGATAACTCATAATGTGGGCATAATGATGAAAGATGGGAAAGAGAGGTATAAAATTATTAAGCATTTTAGAATAATGTATTTACACTTTCATTGGGAATTCAAAAATAATTTTGTTGTCACTCACCTATTAGTTTCTTTCTAAGAAAACTATTTATATAAATTAAACTTAGTTGGCAAAAGTAATTTGACAAACCTGAAGGGAAATTCATATTGTAATAAAATACAAACTTATCCAATAATTTCCTCATAACTATCTAACAATATAGAGCATGGGTATCATTCATTGAAATTTAAATGGTAAGGCATCAAAACACTTGATTTCAAATCAGTGAATCATCGTACTGCTATTGAAGTTACAACAAATCTAAACTGCTGAAACTTGATAGTAATAATAACAAAGGCTTAAAAAAAAAAATATAAATTTATTACTGCAATTAAAATAAAAATATCATAGTTTAGAATTAATTATTTTTAAGAAATAAATAAATGAAAAAATTATTTATCAATTGAAGACGAGAAAAATCATAGAGTAGCTTTTCAATAACGATAATAATTAAAACAAAATACTTATTGCCACAAGTATGATCAATAAAGCAGGACTGAGTTGGGTTCTATTGATAAAATCATTGATGATAATGCATAACAAATATTATATTACCAACTTTTATTATGTGGTGAATAAATCCCAATATATCAGTTTTATGCTGTTCAGACTTATAATTTTTAAAAAGGTTTTATGAATTTTAGAATACATTTTAATACAATAGAAAATATGTATGTGTATTACCATGTATGTATAAAACATTGATATGTATGTGTTTGGATATAGTAGTAATAGAAAATGAAAATAAAGTAGGATGGGGATATGTAATACTTAATTAGTTTAATAACTCTCCCACTCTTTTTTGAAAACCCTAGTTGCCTTTTGAGTTATATTTGCAATATTTTATTTTAACAATTCAACTTTTATTCTATGTTTCCAAGATTTTAATTTATTTATTACAAATATAGTCATAAAAGAAAAATTCTTAAAATAACATTTCAACATTGCAAATATATATAAAAAAGTGATAAAATACATAATCCCAACACTAAAGCTTTGTCCTTTTGCTATTACCAATAAAAATTTGTTTTTAATTTTCAACTTCATTTTAAAAATTCAAACAAATTATTGTTAAGATATCATAAAGCTAGAAAAATAAACTTGTACATATAATTATTAAAATATTGCACAAAAATAGCTACTATAATATAATAAAGAAATTCCTTCTTTAGTGAATCATAACTTGCTGTATGACATTGTAAAATTCTTTTGACTTGTCTTGTGTTAAATCAATACTTTCCAATAAAAATCTGAATTTAATCATAAATATCCTTGACATAAAGTAAACATTTTTTACATATTTTGAAATATGTAAATAAACAATGAATTATACAATTTTTCTTTTCAAAATAATGTGAAGAAAAGACTCAATAATTCTTGCAAATGCTATCCAGACTTGAGAGCAAAGAATCTTTCAGTCAGCACTATTGTTGGATACTTTGTATTAGCTTCTCTGGATGCTGCTGAGATCTTCAGGTTTTTTCTATAATTATTTAAGCACTATATCTTTTAGTTACAATTTCCCCTGCCAAATGAACACAAAGTTGGCAAATTAATGCAAAGCCAACAAACAAATAAACACTATAAATACCTCAAGAAAATGAAGTTAAATTGAAAGTAACTGCAGTGACATCAGAAAATACAGAATAAATGCTGTTTGTAATACTAAATGAGATTGTGTCTTAAATATGATGGACCTTATGGTTAACTAAATCATAAAAGCAACTTATTCCAGTCAAATAAATAAAGAAAAAAATATTATGTATGAACCAAATGTTATTTTAATAATTAGTTGATGTCATTGTAATCTTGTGAAGACTTTTTATCAGATATCTGTGACAGTGCTATGTATACTTATTCTTGGTGTTTACTATCATCTTTTATCAATGCTAGTCTCTGATACCACCTACACCAAAAAGAATAAAAAATCAATATACATTTAATTAAAATATTTCCCATATCAACACATCTATGAAATAAAAAAAACACTGTTAAGTTTCAGAAGTTGATGAAACATTATATTGTATTTACCCCGGCACAATTTGCCAATGGGAAAAAAAGGCAAGAAGAACCATGAGGATAAGGTGAGTGAGTCAAAAGATAAAGATAATAAGAAGGGAGCTCAATCTGTAGATATTCGCCCAAACAAAAAAGCCAATATTAGCATGGCAGAAAATGGTGGCTCAAACATTCAGCAGCCTTCTACTAATGCTAACAATATTAAGCTAAAATTAAGAAAAGTAATTAGTAAACCTGATTTAATAAGCAACTCTGAATTTAATACTTACCAAAATGGTGTAGATATGAAAATAATTTATAAAAAAGCAAGATATGCTACTTCATCCATTGTTGAGAGTGCTGGTCTCCTGGAGGTTATGAACTTAAATGGTAACATTGAAGCTTGTCAAGGTGTGATTGGAACGTCATCTCTCAGTGTAAAAAAAGAAAAACCGATAGCCTCAATGACGATATTCAACCTCAAACTTTGATTAACGAAAATCAACCTAACAGCCAATATGAAGCTAGCAATAAAACAATGTTTTTATATGAAAAATAGAATCAAATAAATCAGCCGAAAATATTAACAAACCGATGCAATTCGCCGAGCTAATTTATAATTTATCCCACACTCAAAAGTTATTGTGTCTACCCTCCAAAACGTTTATTATGTTAAACTTTTATTGGAAAAATTTTTTTATTAACTGCATGTTCCCTAATACTTCCATTTTTAGTTTGATTATGCAAACTAACGACAAAAACGGTGAGCATATCTTAGAGAAGCCTGATTTAAATGAATATCTAATCTTGTTGAGTAATAATGGTTTAATACAAACTATTAAACACACTGTGTTCTTCCCAGCAAGAGGCTTTATTTCTTTAGAATATTGTAACAAGGAACAGAAAGATCTTGCGGAGAGTCTAATAAAGGAGGTACAGGGTCATAAGATATATTACATATCAAAAGATCCTAATCCTTTAGTATTCGGTAGAGTTTTACACACTCCCCCTAGCTTTAACATTGACTTCTTTAAAACCCAGCTAAACAATTATGCAGAAGTAATTACATTGGAAAGAGAGATGACCCCTGGTATCTCTTTCCAAATTCCTTCAAACTCATGGAAAGTTGTCCTTAAGCTGGAAAAAGGTATCGTGAAAGATCAAATACCACATAGGTTGATCAAAGATCAAATGCCAATTGCTATTATTTTGAAAGGGAGACCCTCCATGCTTTAAATGCAACAGAGTTGGTCATATATTTGCACTGTGTGTTACTGGGAATTGTGCAAAATGCAATAAGTTCGATAGAAGCAATCATTTGTGTGGAACTAATAATCTTAAGACCTGGGCAGACATTGTTGATAATAATAATAAAAATATTGATAATGATTTTTTGTGATATTAATGACATTGGTGACAGTCCAAGCCAATCTTCTGAGTCCACTGAAGTATCATCTTATGTAAATAGTTATGTTCGGGAGGTTGATGAGGTTTGCCCCAGTGAGACTGAGTGTGTTTTCAACAATGTAAATTCTGATGTAAATATCAGTGATGGAATAAATATCAATAGTGATACCCTTACTGAGTATGTTCATATCAATTCTATTTATAGAATAAATACAGAAGAAGGAGTTGAAGTCAATTACAATGATATTAGGAATAACCCTATGATGCTAAATCAGTTTGGTAGTAACTCTGAGATTAATACTGAAATTGATTATCACAAGGATACAGATGAAATGATTAATGAAACTATAAATGATATTTTTGTGGATAAAGGATCAATTAATTCCAGTAATTATGAACAAATCCCTCAATATCTTAACTCTTAATATTAAAGGTTTAAATAGCCTAAGGTTGATAAAATTGTTGACTATTTATCTAAAGAAAAATATGAAAATTATAATTTTAACTGAGACTAAAATTAATCATAATACACCTGGTTATATTATTGATAAATTATCTCAACAGAATATTTTACTATTTAAACCTAATGATAGACCCGCCCAAGGTGCAGCTGTTTTAATATATATGCATTCTGAGATTGGAAGAATTCAGTTATTGTCTTTACAAACAAACTATATTGTGCTTTTCTTTGTTTATCAGGCCAACTTGCACTATCTGATTGCTGCATACTCTGTAGCTAAGGGTAATGATATTGTAAATATAATACATAATATTTAGAATAGATTCTTACAAAAACCAGGGATTATAATACTGGGTGGTGACCTTAATTGTACATTCTGATCTCTTCCTAGTGCATTACAAAATAAAATGAATGAAATTTCACTGTATCCATTACATGAAAAATATCCGGATAATGCATATACTTTTTTTAGTAGCAGATTCTCTTCTCTTATAGACCTTTTCTTTGTGTCTGGGCATAAGCTCAATGAGTCAAAGATAAATACATAACTGGTTGATTTTTCAGATCACCTCTGTGTAAAGTTAGTATTTGATAATTATAGTCAAATCAAAAATCAATATAGATTTTCTATTAGGAGAAACATAAAAGATCGTGTTTTATCCCCGATTGACCAATTATCTGTTATCTTAACTATCATTAATTATTATACAAAATGTTCAGACTTACCACCCTGTATTGCTTGGTTTAAAATTAAAAAATATCTCTCTAGAATATGTTACAAGAATGCGCAGAATACTTTATCAATGAATCAAATGAAAAATAGAGTCTCTGAAATTCAGAGTTTTACTTATATCACCTTATGCATCAAAATGAAATTCAGAGTTTTACTTATATCACCTTATGCATCAAAATGCTCATACAATATGGCTCAGGAAATTAATTCCTAACTTGAGTAAAGTATCAAAACCCACGTTAAATTATGCTAGATTATACATCCCCCCACTCTAGGGGTATTTCCAGTATAACCAAAGATGATGACAGCATTGCCTCTGGAATCTATGTTGATAATTATATATTTGAAAATTTTAAAATGAAATTTGGTGTTAGCACAGGTTTCATTGATCAATTCAGTAATATCATAACTGGGGAACAGAAAGAGTATGTTTCTAATAAAGATATTCAGGATGAGATTAATATCCTCAAGGTACAATCAATAATGGTGAATGACACAATCCCAGCTGCTGTTTATAAACAGCTTGACTATGCTCTCAGATTTGCAATGTGGAGATTTTTTAACCAGTTGTGTTATGAGAGAATTGCGTGGCCCTTTATGAGCTAGAATTGTCTTGAAGAAATTGCATCACCTTATTAATACTAGAATATCTTCCGCTCACCATGCCATTAAGGGTAGACATGCAGTAAATGCAGCCTTAAAAATTCATGAGGCTATTAAATATGCCAGGGATTTAAACTTAACCCAATATTACACTATTCAAATAGATTTTAGGGCTGCTTTTGACATGGTCAATTGGTCATACTTGATTCAGTCCCTCCACCTTTTAATTCCAGATCACACATGATTGGTGAATGCCATTGAAAATTATATTAAAAATAGTAGAATCTCTCTTAAAAACTTTATGAGAAGATCTGAATTTTTTATCCCTAAGAGGGGTATTCCACAGGTTTCTCCCTTGGTGGCTCTTCTGTTTGCACTTTATATAGATCCTCTCGTTCGTAAGATTGAGAACCTCGTTCCCGGCCTTTATCTCCCACATTTGGGATTACAGGTAACTGTTACAGCTTTCATTGATGATATTATAATATTTCAAAACAGCTATAATATCCAAGTTGTGATGAATATTTTAGAAAATGTTCAGGCTGAAACCGGCTCAGTTATTCAACCCATAAAGTCTGCAGCCCGGCAGTTAGCTACTGTTAAAAAAATGCCATGTAACTTTATGGCTCTCCCATCTGCTTTTTTGGGCATACCATTATATATGTCCAAGACAAAGATGTAACTCTTATTTAAATAAATTAATTATTACAAAAATTGAGGATAAAATAAGTAAATTTTCTTCACTTAAATTATATGAAATTACAAGAGCATCAATTTTTAATTCCATTGTTTCAGGGATTTTGGCATACTATGCACTCTGGGTATCCCTACATAATAAAACAATACTCCGAAGAAACCAGATTGCAAAGAAATATGTCTGGGGTAGAACCTCAAGATGGATCCCAATATCAACCTTGCAAATGCCAATAGAAAATGGAGGTCTTGGCCTGATTGATCCTGGGCTATATATATCTTACATCAAGGCAAGTACATTTATTAACTTATTTAAAAGTCAATTTATTGGACCTTTTGTTGATCATGCTAGCTCCTTTAATGAAATTGGATGTAAAGGAAGATCTTTTATAACTTACCTGTTCATTGCTTATAGGGATCTCCAGGATTATCTGAATTTGCCCAGTTTGGAAGGTATTAAATATAAAGACTATCATTTTAAAAGTCATGATAATGCATGGTTGGACATATCAATAAAAAATGTGTTGGAAAAAGTTCCACTCTATATATGCATTTCAATCCTACTTCAAATTTGTTTTCAAACTGACGAATGGCTTGTTTCCAACAGCTAAGGTTCTAAATGAAAGGCTACGTATGAACTTGGATCCGATCTGTCTACTATGCAAATCTGATGATGAAACTTTCCAGCATCTATTTGAAGAATGTTCAGCATTTGGACAGATAAGAGCTAGAGTATTCCACAGACCAACCATCAACTTAAAACTTTTATTTAGTCAATATTTTAAGAAATTTAACCCCCATAATGCAATGGTAATGGTGCATACCCTTACGACAATATGGTATATAAGATGTACTATGATATTTGACAATAAGAAATTCAACTGGCTGAGAAAACTCTACAGTGGTTGGAAACTTATTTCAATCAGTGTCAGAGATACTTGTCTAGAAAGATGATGACTCAAATCTGGGGTGGCCCTGGAATAACTCTATGTGAGATAATCAGATAAACATTTGTTTTGAGTAAAAGTTAGAATTCTACTAGGTCACTTATTTTTGAGGCTAATCAAACATTTTGTTACATGCTTCACCCTTTTGAGTTGCATTTGCTTGATGTCTTAAGACTCTCTTTCTATTACATTGTTACAGGTCAACCTCCTTGAGTAGGAATTAACTGTTTAATGGCCTAGAGTCTTTTTGTCTTAATAGTGAAATATTTCAATTTCATACTGTTTTGGTTATTATTTGTTTAACTACTTGTATAAATTGTAAAAATTATAAATATTTATGTTATTAATAAAGTTTTTATTATAAATTTAAAAGTTTGGGACCCTTCTGAGTAAAGCAACAATCTAAATAGTCATTTTTGTATACAAACCATGACACATTGTAATGATAATGTACAATTGTTTTAATAAATTTTATATTTACATGAACTCAACAATCTTTCATTGTTTGAAAAGCAGTTATTTTCACACTACTATTGTGCCATCTTCTAAAAGTTTGAGCATCCTGACAATTTTCAGTGCTATTTTATTATGCATGATAGATTGATGTGCCAACTATGAAAAGCTCATTCTGAATATTTCAAATATATATCACATATATCAAGGGAGTCTGAAAACTATTAGTTCAAGTACAATTAAAAGATTTCATTTTCATTCAAGTTCAAACACATTAATAATTATGATTAATGACAAAACAAGTTCTAATCTACTATGTAGTAATAATAAATATGATATTCTAAATACATTTGCTTACATGTAAAGCATGCATTTATATTTCAAATATGTGAATTTCATACTGCAAGAATTATTGTTATCCTGAGTGAATCATTAGTCATACTTTCATTAAAACAGCAAGCAAAAACACAATTCATTCTAAAGTGAACATTAACACAGGAGCAACTTTTTCCATACAATATTCCCATCTAATGCAATTCATGATAATCAGTGGATACTATAAGGTTAGTGCTGCAATGATAAAATAAATATTAATAAAATATAGGTAAACTACTACCAAATGCTCGCTACTACTACTGCCACTAATAATAATAATATTTTATAAAATATTCTTTCAATTAAGAATTTTGATATATTTTACACTAATTCATATTTCAGAGAACTTTCTCTTTATCATTAGCTTATTTCTCAATTGAAAATTAATAGAGCAATTTAAACCTTATGTCTCAGGCATCTTCATACAGTAATAATAATCATTATATCTACATATTCTTCCAGAATATGCAAACAAATATTGACTATTATGGTAAGAAATCTTTGGTACAAAACAATATTTGTTAACTTTGCTGAACTAGGCTTTCAGTACAGCATATCTTTGTCAAAGCTTGACTATAATGTTAACTATAGTCATGCTTTGACAAAAATACATTGCAGCAAAAACCTGATTCATCAGAATAACAAATATTATTTTGTATTAAAGATTTATTACCATAATAGTTGATAATTATCTACATACTCAGGTAGAATATATTTTATTGTATTTTTTATGGTATATAATCTAATAGTTTATGTACATAACTTTAATATTTAAATAAGATTTCAATATATATACTGGGTATTTGAACCCCAACTTTCAAGCTCCCTTCAGTCACCCACTCCATCTTCTATAACCGACATGGCTAATTAATTACCTGTGGAAAAGATAAATGATATCCAAGTAAGATGGAGTTAATGACTCAAAGGAGCACTTGTGAGTTCTAATGTACAAAAAACAATATAATTAATTATCTGTGGAAAAGATAAATGATATCCAAATAAGATGGAGTTAATGACTGAAAGGAGCACTTGAAAGACTGAGTTCTAATGTACAAAAAACAATATAATCATTTATTTATTTAGCTCAGGATCTTTGAATACCAATAAAAAGATTTCCCTAAACAATATTGGAATGATAGATTCTTTTTTTTCTTTCTGCTACATAGACAAATTGCAAATGACAAATGATTTCAAGATATATTTTTAGAACAACTCCCAAATGATTATTTAACCATAATTCATTTGACAGCCAGTGAAAAATAAACAAATTTTATTAGGAAATTGATAGTTTACATAGATGAAATAATTTAGCCCATATAACAGTAATATGTCAACCATTAAGAATCCATTTCACCAATAATAATGCTACTCTAATGTAGTCGAAATGATAAGAACAAAATAATTGGATTGTGTGTATTTTTCTCCAAATAAAATAGAGACTGGTAAAGGTGTATTGTATAAGGAAACATAAATGTAAAATACTTAAGCTAAAGTAAATTAGTTAAAAATAAAGAATACACAGCTCTTATATCTTTTAAATCAATTTTAAAACATGCAAACTATATGTATCGCCACTCAGTGCAAACCAGAGTAATCAATGGATGCCAGAAGGCTTGAGCATAAAGTCCCTATCTAGTGCTCATTCAATATCCCCAAACTAGTTTCTGGCTTGTGGCCTTTGTCAGTGAGGAGCCATGCATTTGAGAACACTGCACCTAGATCTTAGGATCTAGTAGGCACTAGATGGGGATTTATGCACAAGCCTTCTGGCATCCATTGATTACTATGCCTTGCATTGAGTGGCAATATGTTTAGAGAGTTTGCCTGTTTTAATAACAGTTATAAACAAGCATAAGAGGTGGTGATCATGTGATATTTATTGACTTAAATTAATTTTAATATTAATTAAATTTCATGAGATTTTTATAGACACTTATAAAACAAAGAAAAGAATATGACTTTATTGCTCAGGAGTTCATAAGAAGTTTAAGCACCAGAATAACCAGCACCAGAATTGATTCTGGACTTTTGAATTCAAACTCAGATGCTCTACTAACTGTGCCAAATCACACACAGTTGGACGTGATTGATTTATAATATATGATAAAAGTTTTCTTCTTCCTTTTTCTATGTATTGATGTCTAACTTTAACATATCATACCATTTACGACTTTCTTACACACTTTATCAATACTCTTTATTTATATCAAAACTAACAGTTTTGACTGTCCTGCAATCCTCATCAGAGCTCTTTACAATCCTATTTTGTAAAGAGCTCTGATGATGACTGCAGGATAATCAAAACTGTTAGTTTTAATATAAATAAAGAATATTGATAAAGTGTTTAAGAAAGGTGTAAATGGTATGATATGATAAAAGTTTATAAGAAAATGTTTAAAATTTGGATTTAACTTCAAAAATAGGTAATTATATAATGGAAATTAAAGAAAAGGGCTAATATTGATAAATTCAAAATTCATAAATAAACAGTTTAACACCAATGCATATGTAGAGAATAGAACAAGCATGGTAGGTTTAATGTTTCATAATATATACAAAATTAATACCAAAATAAAATGATATATGGATAATCATATAAATATTTAATGATCTAATTTAATGAAGAATATATACTAAAATAAAAAGAACAAAACAGTAGATTTAGTGATTCGCAATACATATAAATTTAATAGTGAAGTTAAATAATACATAAACCAACATGTCAAATACAAATATTTGAATTCACATTTTAATGACATCTATTTAATTACTTCCCAATCAGAAATAACTAACTCATGCATTTTGTTGTATTGTAATATTATTTCTATCCATTCATCTTTTTTATGGTTATTTAACCTGTGTTGTCTTTATATGTTTTTATTAACAGTTGTTTGTATTTGGAAAAGTTTAAAATTTTCTAGACATTCAACATTTAATAATAGATGATGGAAATAGTCTAACATAATTATTACATCTGTAATATTAATTTACCAATTTGCTTTTTGTGTGTGATAGAAATTGGAACTTAAAAATTTTAATTAAAAAAATCTGAAGATGTTAGTATCATTCAGATATTAGACAAATTTCTAAATTCAAAGGAAACTAACCATGGCATGATTGATCATATTATAATACAAAGAAACTCACTACACCATTGATTCATAGATTATTTGGTCTCAGATTTTTGAGAATGTGTTTTTTCATTTAGTATTGTGTAAATAAAAATTGTAATTTTCAGTAATTTATTGTTACATTTATGCAATATATTTATATACATGATTACAATTAGGTAAGGTGGAAGTTATTATTTATTGAAAATAACTATTTTTATAAAGACTTAGAAAACTTTTTTGTGAAATTTTAATATTAATAAGTGTAATTTAAAATTATTAAATATATTTTCATTGATTTATGATGTGTCAATTAAAATTTCATTTTTAAAATGAATTTAAATAGGAAATATTTCATGCAACAATTTTTATAAATAGGGAAAGGTTATGATACAATACTAAAAGAGTCATTGTTTATTGATACATATTCACTTTAATACTTTGTTTTTCTATTTTGTAAAATTTAATATTAATTTTTAGAATGTTTTTTCTTTATTGACTTATGTTTATAGTAAATAATATAATGATTATCAAAATATGATATAGAATAAAGATGTAATTGTAAAAATAAAATATAAATATGGTTGATACTGGGTTTTTTATTAAAAGAGTGGCAGATGTTATCAGTGAACAACTTAAACATAATGTAGAAAATGGAACAGAATATGGCAGAAGTCATACTTTACAATGAAAATTCAGCAAGTACAAACATGTAACTTCTAAATATAGTGTAGAGAATGAAATAGAATATGATGATTTAGTAATTTGAACTATTTATCAATTCAGAAATTGGGTAGGATAATATAAAAACAGAAGAGAGAGATATAGATATTTAATTTCTGAAAAATTAATTGTAAGTAATTGTTAAATGTGACATAGAGAATGAAACAAACATTATGAATTTTATCATCGCAAGACAGAATGGTTTATAAATATACATTAAACTTTCATTGTAAATAATTTTTAAAACATAATGTAGAAAATGGAACAAATAAGCAGATTTAATAATTTATAATGCATAGGAATTCAATGACAAAATATAGTAATACATAGAAAATATGATAAACTTCAATTTATTATTAGAGAACTCAAAATAACATCTTACTTTTTTAGTTGAGTATAAAATATATAAAATAAATATTTTTTTACTTATGAGCATAAATTTCCAAATGACCTTTTGTTCACAGTATTAGGCAGACTTTAACAAATTTGAAAATAGCAGCTACTTCACTTACTTAACTTTTTATTTAAAATATAATTAGAGGGAATTTGAACCCAGACTTTCAGGCTCTCTTTAATCATCCATTCCATCTTGTACAACTGATAAACATTACCACATTCATGGGAAAAAGATAAATGATCTCCAATATATGTATTTCATGCTGAACCAGCACTCATTAATTGTTCTGGATCATCATCTTCCACACACATATATAATTAGTGTTTAGTTTATATTAGGATAGCAAATCTTCAAACTTTAATGGACAGGCTTTAATCTTCTCCACTCTCCAACTTTTTAGCCATCCATGTCATTGATGATGGCATGTTCAAAGCCCTTGTTTTTCAATTTTGTTGTGTCATATTCATGTTGACCATAAATCAATCTGACCCCTCATATGTAGGACTTTAACTCATTTTATATACACAGAGGATGGATGGGCAGAATACACCTATCTTTATATATATGTATATGCTAAAAGTTAAACTTTTTGCGAGTGCCTGTATTGGGTACAGAGTGCAAAATTATTAATAGTAGACAAGGTAACCCCAATGGATTGTTTCCTGAATATAAGGAGTACAAAAAGTAAAAGAATATATATATATATATATATATATATATATATATATATATATATGCTACACATGTAATTAAATATTAAAATATAATTGTAGTTTGAAAGTTATAATTGACTATTTATTAGTTTGCTTTCAGAACAAATTATAGTTACCTGCTTAATGAGGTTCATTTAAACTTCTTTGAATTAATAATTTCATTCTTTGTAATCAAGTTGCAATTTGTAATATCTACATAGATATATTAAATCATATATAAAGGTAGATTTCCATCTTTATTGTTTAAACAGGTTGCCCTGACAACAGATTGAGATTATTGATTCCTATTGATATTGTTTAATTGTTGACTGCTTTCATGTATATACGTATAATATTTATAGTAACCAATTATTGACTAAACAAAAAAGTCAATATATATATATATACAAAAAGTAAGTTACAATCAATTTTGGGAAAAATGTATTCAAGCGTTGTATCGAAGGAAAATAAATAAAGAAATAAAACCCATTACAATAATTCAAAATACATCTATGAATTTTATTGCTGTTATTTATATCCACTATTTAGAAAATTTAAAAATTAGCATGGAAAAAATGGAATTCCATTCTATTATTTGTTTTCATTCACATGTGTGTGTTTGAATGTACATGTGTAAGTATGGATATACAGAGAGAAGTATGTAGAGTGTTAATAATAGGTGATTATACAAATGCACTATATACAAAATTTACATTTTTTAATTTAGATTTTTTCCTTTGTTTTATTTAAACCTTTATCACTAAATTAATGCTGATTAAACAAGAGAGAGAGAAAAAATATTTCAATTTAAAACTGTGTATTTTATAATAAAATATTTTTCCTTTTATTTATAACAATTCAAACACCTCTATTCTTACAATACATTATGTGCAAGTATATATATATAATATTTAAATACATGTATAGTATTTATGCTTTAAGCTAGATGTAATTAGAAGGGATTTGAACCTAGACTTTCAAGCTCCCTTCAGTCATCCACTCCATCATATACAACTAATACATCTGTCCACATACATGCAAAAAAGATAAATGATCTCCAATATATGTATTTCATGTTGAACCAGAACTCATCAGTTGATCCAGATCTGTCCATTAAAGTTTGAAGATTTTCTGTCTTAATATAAACCAAACCCTAATTGCATATATGTGTGGGAGATGATTGTCTGGATGAACTGATGAGGATTGGTTCAGCATGAAATACCTATGTTGGAGATCATATGTGGTCATGTGTATCAGTTGTACAAGATGGAGTGGATGACTGAAGAAAGCTTGAAAGTCTGGGCTCAAATCCCCTCTAATTATATGTATATATATATATGTGTGTGCGCATGTATTTTTTAATAATCATATATATAAGTTGAATATATCAAATTATTGTGAGAATCATAGTTCTTAATGATTAAAAACAGTCAGTGTATCTCATTTCCACATTATTGACTTCCCCCTCCCTTTTTTAATTGTAGCACCTTAGGCGATTTAATTTTTTGAAAACTGAGTGCTTCTAGTCGATGTCATTTATCACTTGCATGTGCCAGCAGTGTTTTTGTGTGTTTTAAAATGTAAAATGACCACCGGGCACGTACTATATCAGCATCTATTTTCATCTGGAAATTATTTGTAACCTTATAATAATTACCAAGAAAACTTTAAATTAAACATAGTTCACTATAGATGTAAACAAAAGTAGTAAATCACCCCCAGGCTATGAATTAGAAGCTCTAAGTGTTGTAAAAAGGGATGGATTAAGAATAGAATAAATCCACCTATTCTTTGAGCTCTGATGTTAATAAGCATACCTCTGTCAACATTGTTGGTAATTCAGTGTGAAAATAATTTATCAGTCAGATTAAGAATTATTAAACTCATAATCAGTTATATAAGACTGGAGATAAGGTTTCACTTTTAACACCATGATTGTCATAAATATATACAATCCAATACACAAATTTCTTTATAAATATTAATTTATTATAATATGAACTATTATAATTATACAATGAAATACTCCAGCGTTTCTACTATTATATAGTCTTTATCGAGGAATAATATAGTCAAACTGTTGGGGTATTTTATTGTATAATTATAATAGTTTATATTATAATAAATCAAGATTTATAAAGAAGTTTGTGCATGGCTTGTATATATTTTGAAATTAATTACTCCGTTTTTTATAAAAAATCTTTATTCTTTGTACAATGCTTACATAACACCCATCAACATCAACAGTTTCGATTGCCCCTGCAATCTTCTTCAGAACTATAAATTAATTAAGGCAATGCAATAAAGGAACAAATTAAGATTAAATATTTTGAAATTAATGAGTTATTTTTAAAATAGAAAACTTTGTTGTTGTTTTTATCATGATTGTTATAATTAAATAAGATTAAATATGTAAATTTTAATCATAGATCAATGTCTATTTTAACAAAGGTAGTAAAACGCTGTCTCTCCAGACTTTGAATTAAAAGCACTCTAAATGTTGAACAAAGAATCAAGAATAGAATGAATCCATCTATTTTTGACACTTTGATGTTTCTAAGAATATCTTTGTCAATATTATTGGTTATGCAAAGTGAAAGTAAGCTATCAGCCAGATGAACTATGGCACTAAACTCATAATCAATTATATGAGGTTGGATACAGAATCTTTTAATACCTTGATTGTAATATTTACTGAGGCTATAACCTCGATAATATGCATGTAAAATGCGATAGTAGGGACCTCTACAGGTTTTTTAACCACAAGCTTACGCTATGGAAGAAAAGATGGGAACCCAAGGGGAACCCTTCTTTACTTCAACCTACTTTCTATTTAAATAGGTGAAGCTGAAGCGGTTAGATCTGTGAGCGTGAAGCTATTCAGTACTTCACTGATTAAGTCCACATTTCTTATTACACATTAATACTCGCGAAATCTTTCGATTTACAATAAGTCAATGTATTGAATAGCTTCACACTCGCAGATCTAACTGCTTCAGCTTCACCTATTTAAATAGAAAGTAGGTTGAAGTAAAGAGGGTTCCCCTCTTTTCTTCCAAAGCGTAAGCTTGTGGTTAAAACACCTGTATAGGTCCCTACTATCGCATTTTACACGCATATTATCGAGGTTATAGCCTCAGTAAATATTACTTACGTAATCAATGTGCATTTAATAAATTTATAATTACATTGATTGTAATAATCAAATAAGATTTAATATGTAAACTTTAAATTAAACATAGTTCAATGCATATGTAAACACAAGGGAGTAAATTATCCTCCCCCAGCCTATGAATTGAAAGCACTCTAAAGGTTGAGCAAAGGATCAAGAATAGAATGAATCCACCTATTCTTGCAGCTTTGATGTTTATAAGCACACCTTTGTCAACATTTTTGGTAATTCAGAATTAAATTAATTTATCAGATAGATAGAATATGGCACTTAAGAGTTATTAAACACAAAATCAAGTATAATTTAAAATCATCTGCTTTAAACTTTTTATTATTTACAAGCATAACTTAATAATTTAAACATCCTGAGAGATATTACTACCCAAACAGTCTTAAACATTATGCTCATTGTCTATAAGTTTACCTATTGTAAGTTAAGATTATTTTTAAAAACCTGAATCTTTTAAACTAAATTTATAAAAGATATTATAATATAAAAGCAAAATTCAATTTACTGTTATAGTATTCACTAATTATGTGGGAAAATCCTTTTTGCGCACAGTTCATTTTATTCAAAAAACAGCAAAGTCTGGTCATTCTAAATGCTCAGATATATTATTCTAACTTAATCGTTATTTCAGTATCCATGAAGTTAAATAGATGGGCATGACAGGAATCTTGGCCTCAGGGTGGCCTTTGAGTTCCATCATCAGATTTTCAATTGGATGGACAGTTGAAGAGCTGGAGTGGATTGAAGCCTGTCCATTAAAGTATAAAGATTGGCTATCTTAATATATAATCTGAACACTTATTGCATATATGTGTAGAGATTATAATCTCGACCAACTGATGATTGCTGGTTTAGCATGAAATACGTGTAGTGGTTATTATTTATCTTTTCGACATATATGTGTTCAAGTGTATTAGCGTTATGAGATAGAGTGGAGAGTGGTGGGTCATGTGAAAGTCTGTGCTCATGTACCCTATATATTATATTTTGCTTTTTAAAATTATTTATCTTAAACTGTATGTGACCATTTTAAAGAATAATTTTTATGACAATAATTAAAATTTGATCTTTTATTTGTTTCATATTTATTATTCTATAAAACATCATGTGATGTTCTGTGCTCACATCTTACAACTTTTCTTAAGAATCATCTATTTATAATCTTGAATAATTAATGAGTATTAGATAGTAGTACTGTATCCATATATCTACCTGTCATGTTTTTTTTTATACTATTTTCTTTTTAATGATATTTTACTGACTACAATATATTACTACATTGTTGCCCTGTACAGTTAAATGCTGTGACTGAGAGATGGATTCTTGAGCTAAAAGCACTTGGATTGACGTGCGTTTATATTAAATATAAAAAAAAATCTCAGCTTAGTGAATTGACATTAAAAACAATTGATGGTAGTCATTAAAAGAAAGGCAATCTATAATAACTCAATAGGTTCATGAGACATTCAAGAATTCAAATATTAGGCCAAATCTTGCGTCACTAATAATTCTAGAGATATTAAATAATTTTCTCTCTTCCTGTGTTGGTGATAGACTTGCAGACTCCGGAAATGAAGATTCGTATAACAATTGTCAACTAAATGCAGTATTAAAACTGTTAAGTCAATTGAATAGAATTATGTAGAATTTATCTATTGGTTGCTTCATTGCTATGTTTAGTTTTATTTATAAAATTATTAATCATTATAAATTACTAACTCTCTAAAGATGACACAATTGGGAAGATACTTTTTATATTCTTTAGTTAAAGCACAATCAACGTTTTTGTCGTCTGTTAAATATCAGTTTTAATACAATACACACATTAAAACTGATATTACGATTTTCTTTTGTATGGTTTTTATTACAGTAATTTAAAATGCCTATTTTCTTTTTAATTAGTCATTATTAATCCATACCTTAACACTGTATTATTGCAAAATTTAAATAAATGTCCACTAGCTGTGTTTTATTTTCAGAATAAACTATAACGCAATGTTGCGTGGTGTTTTGAGGACAGGGGAAGGGGGGAGGGTATTTTATTTTTTAGTATCGCTTTAATAAATGATTTTCCAGCGCTAATTGATAAGAGTGTTCAACTTCTATCGTTAAACCAACCCTATAAACAGAGATAATATAACTCAATCATTGAAATGCCCAAGGCAACCAATAATGATTAGCTTTTCATTCATGAAGACCGTACAATTACCTGTTTGACAGCTATAGAAAGAAAGATTTCAAGATAGACTTCTTCTATGCAATAAAACTTTTTACCATTTTTAAAAGAGTGTGAAAAGGGAAGATTTACTTGTCAGCAAAGCAAAATTGTTGCAGACATCTCCACAGCTGACTAACCGTGCCTAACAAATTTGCAATTTATTATTACATTATTATGTGACGAAGCTGTGAAAGATATAGATTCCTTAAGCACATAATTAATATTAATATTTAGAAACGAAAATTGAAAAGATTTTAATTAGATATTATACACACATACTTATATACTATACATGTGAAGATGGAGTCCGTAAATTTTGCTGCTTTAAAAATTACCGAGTCAACAGATTCTTTAACACACTTTTTCTTTTCAAGTCGGGGCGGGGGGGCATTTTTCAAACTACCTTTTGCCATATAATTATGGTCATTTTAATATCGTCAAAACGTTAGAATGGAAAAATGAAAATTAAAAAATTTGAAAGAAAAAGTGTTTTAAAGAATTTGTCTTCGTAATTTTTAATATATTAACAGACGATATTTATAAAGGACATGTTGAAACGATTAATATTGATTTTATTAAATGTTGGTACAGTGAATTAAACATTCCTATCAGTGGCTTGGACAATAACATATAGTTTATTTAAACAAATAAATGCTGCAAACTATAATAGACATTGATATTTTGATCTTTTCATGAAATTTCTACATTGCTACAATATATATATATTGTAATGTTAATTAGTACATTTTGAATTATAAGTGTCAAATTTACTCCACCCACAACTTTAACACCATCCATTCTGGATAAACACCGTAATGATTACCACTAATCATTTATTCAATTAGAGATTGTCTTTAGACCAAATATAAATTTTAAACCTCAGTTAAAGATTAATATCTGATTTTTTAAAATTTAAATACACACACACACACGGAGTATTTCTTTGTCCCACATGTCATATCTTTATATGTATATTAAACAACCTCCACACTACAATGCATTCCTTTCAAACCATGAATGTTGTGGTGTTCAGATTATTTAATATATTTATATTGTAATGTGAACAAGGCCACACACCTTTGTGCAAGGTAAATTTTAACCCATCCACCCCCGCCTCATTTTATGATATGAAATTTGTAAATTAAGACTTTTTTTTTAGTGCTTACATAAGAAAAACTTGAAAATATAGCTTTAGTCATTTAATATATATAAGATTTGAACTCAGACTTACACAACTCTCTACTATCCACACTATCTCATATTGCTGACACATTTGATCACATATATGTTGAAATGGTAAATAATCACCAATATATGTATTTTGTGCTAAACCAGCACTCGTCAGTTGGTCCAGATTATCATCTCCACACATATATACAATCAATGCTCAATTTATATTAATATAGCCAATCTTCATAATTTAATGGATAGGTTTCAATCCACTCCACCCCACAATTCTTCAGCCATCCATCTCATTGAAAATCTGATGATAGAATGCTCAAAGCCCACATTGGTGCCAATCTTCTCATCCTACCCATGTTGATGATAAGTCACATTGACCCCTCATGTACAGGACATGTATTTGATAAATACCTTATGTGTTTTATTTATTTATTGCTATAAACTAAACATGGAGAATAAAACACATGCTAAAATAAAGTATATTAACCTCATTCTTGCTAGTTATGGCTAAAAACATGACGGCTTCCAGTCACTCTAAATCAGGCATTTTTAATACTACTGTTAAGATTTTGTGTTATTTTTAAAGGTTAAAAAAGTTCTGTAAGATGCTGCCTTCCCTTGAATTATTTTACAAGTAAAAAAATCAATAAAACTGACGTTGAATGTTTAACAAAAGAAAAAGGCTGTCTTTTCTTCAATCTGATTGGCTGTTAAATTTCGACAAGAAAGAAAATGGTTGTCAATAACTGAAGAATTACGATTTCTTTTCTTTGATTTCGAAAATGATAAACGAATGTTTTAGACCATTTTAAAAGTATTTTTTGACAAATTATAAATTATTTTGATAAAATATGCTAAAAATAAAATTATTTTAGAAAAATAGTTAAGACTTTAGCAAAAATTATTTACTTTTCCGCAACATAAAATTGGGAAAGAAATCACTGATGTCAGCAAAACTTTTTGATTGGTGAGTAACATTCATTTTAGATTTGCCGCTATCGAATATTTTTATAATTATAAATAAAAATTTATTTTTGAAAAAACTTTTGTTCACTTTCATAACCTGACAAATTATTAATATACTTTTTACAAATGAAACTAACGTGACTATAATATTAAAAGATGAATATATTTTGACGCTTGAGTTTGTGAATTGACGTTTGAGTTTGTGAATTGACCAATTAAAAGTTTAGACTTTTACCTCACTTGACCAATAAAATAATCAGCAAAAAAAAGGGTTAATATTTAAAAAAATAATTTTTGAAACAATGATTAAATGATACTTAAAAACAAACATATTTATTTAGTTAACCTATCCATTCAGTTTAGTGGATATTTTTTATATAAGTAACTAGAGGGATTTGAACTTAGGACTTTTTAGCCTTATATCTGTTCTCTATTCCATCTCAAAAATTAACACACATAACCACATACATGTAAAAAAGATAGATGAATGTGGACATGTGAGTTAGTTGTTTGATGTAGAGTAGAAGATGAATATAAACTGAAAAATCTTAAGTTCAATTTCTACTGTTTTAAATATTTATTTATTAAATTTGGAATTTTTAATTGTTTTTTTTTTAAAGTTTTTATATTATTTTTTTGGACAAACCTGCAAAATTCTAGTAAGATAGGAAATATATATATATTTCTTATAATACTTCTTTCATATACACTTCAATGCCAACAAATTTTTTTAAAAAACTGCTGGACAGTCAAAACTGTAAGGAAAATAAAGAAGTTTTTTTAAGAAAATTTGTTTGCATTGAAGTGTATATGAAAGAAGTATTATAAGAAATGTATATATATGAAGATATGCAAAAAAAGTAAAAGAAAAGAATAAGATAGGAAATATCTGCAAATAAGACAATTTTATAATATCTAAGTGTTTTCATTATATTTAAAAGGACCACCAATACCATACATCCTGCAAAACCATTGCACTACTCCCCTTTTTGGATCAGCTTGGATATTATATAAGTAATTAAATAATATATAAATTACTTACCAAATATTATCTACATCCACGATATAATTCTTTGGAATGCTTCACTTCTGAGCTACATCCTGCTGATCAAAAAGAACCCACTTCATTAGAACTTAATCCTTGTTTGTTTGAAAACCCATTGAAAATATTTCATGCTTAAACTTATTCACAATTTCTATTATCAAAATTATATTTCTTTAATGATAAAATATTTACACACTATTATTTAATTTTTGATGTGATTTTATTCCATTATTGGTACTTTGGAATTAACACTGCTGTGATGCAATCATCTGGCCATAATTATTCTTTTTTGAATATATTTTTATTGCATGAAAAGTATCATTTTATGTTTGAGTTCAAGTTAAAACTATAATTTATTATATAGTATATAGTCTGATATTTTAAATTTTCATACTTACATTATTAGGATCACCAAACTAGTTCAAATTTTTAATATCATGGCTGATAAAACTTTTACATCCCATTAGCATCTTTTTGTTAACATGTTCTTTATTTTAAAAATCCATTTGTTATTTTTAATTCACACAAAACTTGTTTGTTTTTTTATTAATGAAAATAGTTTCACTTGTTTTCATTCAATAATAAAATGTTTGCAATATTATTTAATTTTTATGTGTTTTCCACTATTAACTCTTTTCTGGGTTTCTCCGGTTTAAAATGGTGTCAGCTTCAAGTTGTTCAAATTCTGTCATTTTTAATGCTATGGTAAAGATTTTACGGTCTTTTTAAATCTTAAACAAGGTTCCATAAGATGCTGCCCTCTCTTGAATTATTTTACAAGTAAAAAAATCAATAATATTCAAATTTTAGGTTAACAATGGAAGAGGGCAGTCTGTTCTTGATGCTGATTGGTTGTTAACTGTAGAGGACAAAGAAAACCACTTGTCAATAATTTTTACCACTACAATTTCTTTTGTTTCATTTCAAAAGTGATAAACAAATGTTTTAGACCATTTTAAAAGTATTTTTTGATATATTATAAATTATTTTGATAAAATATGCCAAAAATAAAATTATTATAGAAAAATTGTTAAGATTTTAGTAAAAATGATTTACTTTTCTGCAATGTAAAATTGAGAAAGAAATCACTGATGTCAGCAACACTTTTTAGTTGGTTACTAATGTTCATTTTAGATTCATTTTAGATTTGCTGCTATTGAATATTTTTATAATTATAAATAAAAAATTATTTTTGAAAAAACTTTCGTTCACTTTCATAACCTGACAAATTATTAATATACTTTTTACAAATGAAACTAAAGTGAATTTAATATTAAAAGATGAATATATTTTTACAGCTGAGTTTGTGAATTGATCAATTAAAAGTTTAGAGTTTTACCTCACTCAGCAATAAAATTAATTGTCACCATAGAGGTTAATAACTATAATTTATTACATATATAATCCAATATTTTAAATTTTCATACTTACATTGTTTATTGATCACATAACTTTAATATTTTATTACGGCCACTACAGTAAGTCAATTTTAAATACTTGACTGATAAACATCTGACATCCCATTCATATCTTTTGTTAAAAAGTTATTTGTTTTTAAAATCCTTTCATTATTTTTAATTTACACAAAGGTTGTTTACATTTTCTATTAACAAAAATACTTTCACTTGTTTTCATTCAATAAAAAAATATTTACCTCCTATCTTATTTTATTTTTAACATTTATTAATAACTAAGTGATATTATATATATATTACACTTTATTATGTGGTTTGACAATTAAGGATTTAGCCAGGAAAAAAATTTTTTTTTCTTACTTAGTTTGTTGTTAAATATATTTTTAGAAGCCATTAAAATTCCTTGAACTTTATTTTGTTTATTTATAAATTATGCTGGATAACTATTTTAAAAAAATCAAACTTGATTTGTTCCACTAGATAGATTTTTTTACACTATGTCAATAATAAAGTCATGAAGGGGTTTTATTATAAGAGAACTCCATTAAATAATGCCATTATCATGAAATTTGTTAAGAATTAAATATTTTGCATTGTTAGCCAAAAGGTCATCGCAGTCACCTTGCAAGCATGTAGTTGGTTGCAGACAGTTGTGGGTTCACCTCCCAGCCAATGCTATGACATATGGGGAAAAAAATTAAATATTTTGGTGTGCAAAAAAAGCTTTTTAATAAAATGTGCAAAAAAAGCCAAGATGGCATAATTTAAAAAAAGAGAGAAAATATAATTATTAAAAAACTTTCCACAGGCTAGAAATTGATCCAAGAACCTCACATTTGATAGGCAGGTACACTACTACTAGGATAAATTGTCTGATACATACAAACTCTGCAAAATATGATTGATAAACTTAATTTCCTTGCATGCAAAATTACTCTAATTATGAGGTAATTTTTTTAATAAATTTTATTTTTAAAAAAAATTATTAATAGCAATGTGTTACTTTTTGTATGAATTTGTGTTTGGAAAATCTCAATATTTTCATTTACATATAAATTTTATTAATTATAGTGACAAAAAAATGTTGACCTATCAGTTTTGTGCAAAGGTAAAGAATATATTAAATATATTTCGAAGCCCTGACAAATTATCACAAGTCTACATAAAAAAGTATTCCTTTTATATTTAAATAAAAAATATTTATAATCAGAATGTGTTTCTAACAATAAAGTAATTCAGAAATTTAAACATTTACATATATAAGTTTTATTAATAATCATAACAAAATGGTGTCACCCTGTTCGGTTTAGCATAATGATAAGAATAAATATGTAGTATATTTTAAGTTTCCTAATTTGAGGCTTAGGCAATTGTCAAAAATAAATTTAAGTAAGGAAGTATTCCTCTCATATTTAAATGAAAATATTTACATACATGACATATTTCTAACAATGAAGTGATTTTAAAATGCAAACATTTACATATGAATTTTATTAATTATCTTAGTGTTTTAGTGCCTTCTGATAAAGTGCCTTTGTGCCCTACACAAGCTGCACACCCACACACAGCAGCTTTGATTGTGAAAAGCAGTACATTGATAAATGTATAAGCAGTATATTGATGAAGTACTATACCTTTAGTGAGCTATTAAAAATTGTAAAAATAATAATTAAATAAATGGATTAATTGCATGTACTTGCATATATGATATATATTTACAAGTGTATTATCACATTAAATAAATAAAGAATTTGATAAAACTTATTAAAATAAATATAAATATATAAATATAATCTATGTAATGTTATTTAATAAAAGACAAAATAGCTTGAAATAAATTTAAGCTATATAACTATATTAAAAAAAATAAGGAATTGATTAGATTTGTAGATAATGAAAAAAAAATCTGCAAATCTATTATGTGATATTAATTAAACTAAAAATGTAAGGGGGAAAAATGTCAGTAATCTGTTATTCAATATTAAGATACTTTTGAAGAAGCGATAATATGGAAGTTAACCAGCTATGTTTGTTTTAATTATCCATTTACAGGGGCACCAAAAAATCTTGCAAGCAATATGGCTGACTGCAGGCTATCGTATTTAATATTATTTTTTTAGTATGATTATAAAAAACAACACACACACAAGACTACAAATGATTAATGTAAATACAAAATGAAAAAGCTGGTGAAAGAAGGTTTATAACAAAAGTGTGTTCTGAACATGAGTTCTTTATGTCGGCAGGCAGAAATTTTTAATAGCATTCATCATGGCCACAAATACTTTTTTATCTTTATGCAGTCACCGCCATATAAATTTTGCTAAATAGAAATTGATGTATCTCACAATTTCTCTGTACTTTTTGTTTTTCTACTGCATTATATGTTCTTCTGTCCATTGGAACATCCCAAATTTTAATCATTTTGTGTAAATTTTCACAAAAAAAGTAAAGTACAAGCTCACAAAAAATATTACACTAAATGTAATAAAATGCTACCAAATAATGACAACAATGTTCACAACACGTTTACATTTGTACACTATTATATACATAAAAAAAATATTAATTATATATTTTGAAATGAAATTTATAAGCTATTTAGTAATATTTTTTAACAGTAACAGTAACTTACAATTTATTTTCTCAATATTGTTTTATTTTAATAAGTATCACATGTTTGACAAAATATTTTTGAGAATATAAATATAAAGAAATGCTAGAGGTCCCTAAAATGGATAATTAAAACAAACATGGCTGATGAACTTTCATATTGAATCTTCTACAAAAGTAGCAATATTAATTAAATAAGAAAACTGTTAAATATTTTTTAGAAAGATTCAATAAAAAGAATGAAAGGCCCACATTCATTATCATTGGACAGTGTGGTTAAAAAAAATCAGTCTAGAAGTTGATGTGGATCAAACAGGAATTAAAAAAGCATTGCCCAAAACTTAATTTATACTATTAGATTTAGGAAAGTATATTTTGTGCACTTATATATGGTATGTGGCCATCTGGGAAAGAAATATGTAAATAAATATAAGTCATAATTACAAGAATTAAAAACTTTTTATTTATGACTAGTTACTTTGTGAAAAAGCTACAGAATATATGTTGCTAATTAACCTAAACGTGCCGCCATAAATATATAGCCATCTTGTGGAATTGTTTGACCCATCCATAATATCATAACATCTAGATCAATTACAACTCATCTATGCCTACAAAGAATGTGTCCCTTATCATTGTTTGCAAGGTAATATTTAAAAAAGAATATTTAACAAACAATTTTTCAGTCAATGGGAGAATAAATTCACAGAATGTGTTAATACTTATCAATAATGAAAGTTTATAAGTATATTTAATATAACGCTAAATCATTGCTTTTTAAAATTAAAAAAAAAAAAAGACATTACATACATTCAAATTTAGTGTATTGTTTTTTATATTAGTAATTAAGTTATTTCTTTTGTTATTTTTTCCCTTTGTTTTATCCTTTGTTAATTTTATTTAATTTATTCTAAATTAATTTTTACTTTGTGTATGTGAGTTAATGGCATACATTAAAGAAATAGTTTTTATTAATTTTATGAAATTCAAGTTGTTAATGCCATTTTATATCTCAGATTTCATTTCAACTGGTCACATCCATATATTTTTAATCAATCAAATTGTAAATAAATTGACCTAATAAACAACTTGTTTGTTACACAGTTTAATTTCATATTATCACATTGATTTTCATTCAAATATAAGCCTTTTCAAGATGTCATTTTAAAAATTTCTACAGCTTTATACACTCTCTAGTGGTCATCACTAGAAATAAACTCATGGAAAAAAATTACTTTTTTTTAATAAATTTACATATATACACATCCATTATACATTCTCTTATTCATCTTTTTTTCTTGCCTTATATCTACTATCTATCATCAAACAAACAATTCTTGTATTATACTTTCAATACATATGTATACATACATTTATATATATTATAGCTTCCAATTATCTGTGACCATTTTTTTCCCAATTTTATCAGTACCATTGATTGTATTAATATATTTATGTTTTCTTCTGTATATGTTTCATAATATTTTCTTTCTTTAGAATTTTTACTATACTTTATTATCTTTATATTTTCCTCACAATTTATTATATGCCCTGTTTTTAAATAATGATTATACAGTCCAGACTTAGTATCTTTCCTTTTTATTGTTCTATTATACTTTTTATCATTTTCAATTGCACTTTTCCCTCATTGACCTATGTATATTTTATTGCATTTGTCACATGTAATTATATAAACCATTCCTTTTCTGTTATCAATACTATTATTCACTTTTGCAATTTCATAACTATTTTCTTAAATTTTTACTATTTTTCCATCATATATTTACTTTATTATTTAACTTATTGTGACAGTCAGATGATGTGTGTAGATTTAACCCAGTTCGAATACTAGGCGAAAGTACCTCAAGGCCAACCATACGCGAGATATAAATCAAGAATACATATGACCTCTGCCCATTCGCCTGTTCTCGAGGCCTGATCACAAACAAACAACACCATCTGAGCCATGCATAAATTATTTTTCAACCGGCCACAAAGCTTAGCAACAGCGGTAGAGACATGGACGGGAAATCCTAAAGAGCTAAAAGCTAAATGTGTAAAGTACATAAAAAGATGTGTTGGTGTTTGCGTTTTGCGTGCCTGGATCATTGAAAAGTAAAAATAAAGCATTTAATATAACTAAGACACTCAAGTTTTTGATAATTAAATAATGTTTAATTAATGGCTTTAGAATATGAATAAGGCTTTAATGGGCCTCCGCTATTCCCCTAAATTACTGCAACAAACTAATTAGACAATAAAAAGAAAACAAGTTAATAGGTTTGCGGTCAAATTCTTTTCTTCCCAATTTTATTAAAAAAATTCCAACTCGATCTTCTCGATAAAGTACGATAGATAATAAAAACCTTTCGCAAAGCATTTCTTATGGCTTTGCGCTAAAAACCGTGTTTAAAATTGACTTAGAACGTATATAGCTAAATCAAATATACGTGATAAGCAAATGGCGGACAAAAAGAGGTGTTATCAAAGAGATCAAGTTGGCACACAAAAGAAACTGACTTGGATTTAATTAACAACATAAATAAAATTGGAAAGAGATTTCAAATGACAAAAAGTTAACTATTAAATTTAACCGCAACGAAATACTAAATATTTACAATGGTTAGTAAGGAAGAATAGCGAAGGTAAAAAGGTTACATATAGCTAGATGATCCCAAAATATTATTTAAAGTTAATTCAAAAAAGGTTTACATAGCAAAGACATATATTTCAATACAACAATAAAACAATATGAATCAAAAGTAGCATACGAGATAGTTTAATATAGTAGATACGATACCGTCCTTTTTCCGTGATGTTCCCCACGGCGTCCGTGGCTTGATCCGACCGACGATAGGTGTTTGTCCGGACAATGAAAATATGAAGTATGGCTTCCATGAAAAGTTCTCCAGACACGGCATAGAGTTCATATGGTTATTGATTGGATGTTAAGGCATTTTTGGATGGTATTTAGGAACCTCGGCGATAGGCAAAGCTATGATTTGCCTAGCCAAGCATATCCATTTTCCTCAAAATACGGTTGGTTTTAACTGGAGCAGGTTCCAACTTCTCCATTGTTTGAAAATGACAGCTGTATAACTTTTTTTTGAAGCACAAGCTAAATGTGAAGCAAAATCTGACGGATTTCTCCCAAGAGAAATCTGAATGCACTTTCCAGAAAACTTGGAAATAAAACAGCAAGAAAAATCTTAATAAATCGCCTTCACAAGCAAAATCAGAATCAACTGACTCCTTCAAAAAGAAAAGTCTGAATAATAAAGTCTGAATGAATCTCTTTTGTTCTCCCTACTATTTATACTTTCTCTGCCAGCTACCTTCCATTGTTTGTATGATCTGAGATCTTGATAAGCCCCCCCCTTGCTGCTTTGTTTCAAAACAACACGTTCTAAAAATAACTTCAATTTTTTTACTCTAACTTTCTTACTTTAAAGTTGGAATTTTATTAATTAAAAAGCAAGAAAGAAAATGCCATCTTTAATTAGACTTGAACGGCTCACTAATTAAAATATACATTCTTTCAGAAATGTTGGTGGGCTTATCTCAAAATCAAATCATACTAAATATTTTAATAAAATTTGAACAACAATATATTATTATTTTACAATAGAATAAGCATTTTATTTCAGCAGAATTTTGCATTATCTCATATATATATACGCTAGATGTATATATATGTTTGACTAATAGGTTAAGCAATTTTTATCAATAGAATGAAATTTATTTAAAATAAAATATTTAACTGTAATACACATTTAATAAGCATAATTATTTTTAACTCTAATGCAAAACCCTGCTGATATTGAACTATAAACTTAATTTAGGTCTACAATACTAATTAAGTTTATAGGAAGATGTGAAGCATGGATCGGACTTCAGATCCATTGCTTCATTTCCCAATAGTTAGTGAGCAAAAAAAAAAAATGTTTTTAAAAAAAAAATGCTGTTGCTTCAGGTCAGAGGTAAGAATTTGTACCAGGTGAGTTCAAGCCTACTCTTTGTTCACTGTAATGTTTAATTTGCTACTACTAATAATCTTTCTATATGTTACTATAAAACGGTTTATCCATCATTCACTCTCCTATATTTTAAATTAAGTCCGTGTTGTTTTAGTCTGACTAGCTATATTTATGTTTTTAATTTCTAAACTTTCCGGGATCCGGTGGTATATACTGCCTTGTATTTTTGGACGGGTTCATGACCCTATCATTTTGGTTTTCTTCTAAGTTCCCATAATCAATGTCAGTTAGTATCCGAATCGTGCCTTGAATATCCTGCATTTGAGTGCCTATTAATATTTTCCTAATCCAGGGTGGCATGTTGTGTGTAATCATCCTTACTATCTGCATTTCTGGATAATTGAATGCAGTTAGGGCTTTAATGCGATTTACTAAATTTGAAAGTTCTATTAATCATCGAGTCGAAAGAAAATATTACATGTTTATTATTTGATAATTGGCAAATAATAAACTATTAGTTTCATTTTTCACCTATGTCCCCAGCTACTAAGTTACAATTGTTTATATACTCACAAAATGTTATAATATTGATTTCTTGTTCTACTAATATATATTTATTCGAATATAACCTTAAATGTTTTTATTGCCAAAAAGGATCGGATAAAGGGTTAAATGTATTTTAATTCCATTTTTGTTATTTTAAATTGATATTCAGGAAGGGCACGAATATTAAGGCATAATTAAGATAGTTTATAAATGTTTTCAAAATAGTTCGATAAAGCTCGTTTGACTTTAATTAATTGGTCAAGTCATCACGTAGAGCATTCTACATGGGTTTTATTCGGAAGAACGATGACTATCAAGTCATCATCATCAAATGTTGCTGACGTAGGGCCATCTTCCGCTCCGTTAGGCTGGTCGGTGATCATATTTTCGCATTTAAATTTCTCGAGGAAGAAAATACTTCCTTTCCGTTCCATTAGTCAAAGGGCGTAAGACTTGCCAAATGCAAGCCGCCATAGGACTTCGACCATCGACTAGCAATCATCTTTCAATTTTACTCACTGCCTTGTAATTCGTCAGTACCATTGCGTCCTTGTTTCAGTAAAACCCGCTCCGTGCTCGTAATTCGTGATGGAGTGATTTAAATTAAAGTCGAACCAATCCTCAAGTATATTTCGTTTAAATCAGTTTTCAAATCAAGATTAAAGTTATGCCTTGAAATACGTTTTGCTCTTCAGGAATAGATTTCCGAATGTGGGAATAAATCTCACATTCCACCGTAATAAAAGTAGAATACCCATTTCCGTTCTTAATAAATACCTTTATCTGCCCTTATATTTCTCGTTGGGGGCATAGACATAGAACTCCATGTTGCGTAATACTGGTTGGCAGAAAAAAAAAATCTACTGTGACAGTCAGATGATGTGTGTAGATTTAACCCAGTTCGAATACTAGGCGAAAGTACCTCAAGGCCAACCATACGCGAGATATAAATCAAGAATACATATGACCTCTGCCCATTCGCCTGTTCTCGAGGCCTGATCACAAACAAACAACACCATCTGAGCCATGCATAAATTATTTTTCAACCGGCCACAAAGCTTAGCAACAGCGGTAGAGACATGGACGGGAAATCCTAAAGAGCTAAAAGCGAAATGTGTAAAGTACATAAAAAGATGTGTTGGTGTTTGCGTTTTGCGTGCCTGGATCATTGAAAAGTAAAAATAAAGCATTTAATATAACTAAGACACTCAAGTTTTTGATAATTAAATAATGTTTAATTAATGGCTTTAGAATATGAATAAGGCTTTAATGGGCCTCCGCTATTCCCCTAAATTACTGCAACAAACTAATTAGACAATAAAAAGAAAACAAGTTAATAGGTTTGCGGTCAAATTCTTTTCTTCCCAATTTTATTAAAAAAATTCCAACTCGATCTTCTCGATAAAGTACGATAGATAATAAAAACCTTTCGCAAAGCATTTCTTATGGCTTTGCGCTAAAAACCGTGTTTAAAATTGACTTAGAACGTATATAGCTAAATCAAATATACGTGATAAGCAAATGGCGGACAAAAAGAGGTGTTATCAAAGAGATCAAGTTGGCACACAAAAGAAACTGACTTGGATTTAATTAACAACATAAATAAAATTGGAAAGAGATTTCAAATGACAAAAAGTTAACTATTAAATTTAACCGCAACGAAATACTAAATATTTACAATGGTTAGTAAGGAAGAATAGCGAAGGTAAAAAGGTTACATATAGCTAGATGATCCCAAAATATTATTTAAAGTTAATTCAAAAAAGGTTTACATAGCAAAGACATATATTTCAATACAACAATAAAACAATATGAATCAAAAGTAGCATACGAGATAGTTTAATATAGTAGATACGATACCGTCCTTTTTCCGTGATGTTCCTACGGCGTCCGTGGCTTGATCCGGCCGACGATAGGTGTTTGTCCGGACAATGAAAATATGAAGTATGGCTTCCATGAAAAGTTCTCCAGACACGGCATAGAGTTCATATGGTTATTGATTGGATGTTAAGGCATTTTTGGATGGTATTTAGGAACCTCGGCGATAGGCAAAGCTATGATTTGCCTAGCCAAGCATATCCATTTTCCTCAAAATACGGTTGGTTTTAACTGGAGCAGGTTCCAACTTCTCCATTGTTTGAAAATGACAGCTGTATAACTTTTTTTTGAAGCACAAGCTAAATGTGAAGCAAAATCTGACGGATTTCTCCCAAGAGAAATCTGAATGCACTTTCCAGAAAACTTGGAAATAAAACAGCAAGAAAAATCTTAATAAATCGCCTTCACAAGCAAAATCAGAATCAACTGACTCTTTCAAAAAGAAAAGTCTGAATGATCAAGTCTGAATGAATTATCTCTTTTGTTCTCCCTACTATTTATACTTTCTCTGCCAGCTACCTTCCATTGTTTGTATGATCTGAGATCTTGATAAGCCCCCCCTTGCTGCTTTGTTTCAAAACAACACGTTCTAAAAATAACTTCAATTTTTTTACTCTAACTTTCTTACTTTAAAGTTGGAATTTTATTAATTAAAAAGCAAGAAATAAAATGCCATCTTTAATTAGACTTGAACGGCTCACTAATTAAAATATACATTCTTTCAGAAATGTTGGTGGTCTTATCTCAAAATCAAATCATACTAAATATTTTAATAAAATTTGAACAACAATATATTATTATTTTACAATAGAATAAGCATTTTATTTCAGCAGAATTTTGCATTATCTCATATATATATACGCTAGATGTATATATATGTTTGACTAATAGGTTAAGCAATTTTTATCAATAGAATGACATTTATTTAAAATAAAATATTTAACTGTAATACACATTTAATAAGCATAATTATTTTTAACTCTAATGCAAAACCCTGCTGATATTGAACTATAAACTTAATTTAGGTCTACAATACTAATTAAGTTTATAGGAAGATGTGAAGCATGGATCGGACTTCAGATCCATTGCTTCATTATATTTATTCAATATTGTATATGCTTCCATTCAATATGAAATTGAATCCATTTATTAACTTTATCCATTTTTTATTCTTCCCTCTTATATAATTCCCATTTTTGGTATTTAAAATTTTCCTAATTACTTTCAATAGACATTCTCACTTTGATAATGTTTTTATTTTACATACAGATGATGATTTGAGAAAAAGAAAAATCAACATGGCATATAACTGTGTAAATATGAACACATTATGGAAGGCTGGATTATCATGTTGGATTATTAATATTGTGTGATATTAATGAGATTTTAATTTTTAAATCATAACTGTATATATTTTTTCATATGTCATAGTATCAGCCAGGAGGTGAACTCGCAACAACCATCTGCAAACAACTGCTTGCTTGCAAGGGGGCTGCGCTGACCTCTTGGCTAACAATGTTTGACATAACTGTATATATTATTCAAGATGATAGTCTTGTCATAAGCTATCTATAACTGTTATTTATTTATTTATATAAATGTTATGTTGATAATTATAGGGTTAATTCCAGGATTTTATTTTATTACATATTATATTATAAATATATTGTAATATTTCATTTAGTACTTGAAATGAATAATGACTTCACAGAAAAAAATGATATTGATCATACTTTTGTTGGGGGGGGGGCTGGCTGGAGATCAAAGATAATTATCATACAAACTGTATAATATAATGAAACTAAGGTAAAAGTTAATTATTTAATTAATTGCACATCAATAGGAAGTCTTACATTATTTGTAAAATTGATTATTGTGAAGTTGCATTGAATACTATGAGGTATGCAGTGACTTGAGATGAGATAAGCCAACTCACTGACTTTTTTTACTACTATTTACAGTATCTTTAGAAATTTCACTAGCTACACATTTAAATAGCATAAAAATTATCTTATAGCATCTATTACTAATATGAGTCTTTTAAGAGTGGATAGTTTTATATACTACATGTTTTTTCATCTCTACATATGAAGTGTCATAGTGATAACATTAAGCAAATTTCAGCTATGGTTAGTTGCTAGAAAAAGTCTCTCATGGTAATAAAATCTAAATATCTGTTTACTTGTTCTAAACTATATTTAAAATAACATTTGTGGTATTTACTAAATTAATGACAACAATTTCATTTTAAATATAACAACCATTAAACAATTAAACCTTAGCTTATGTTTATTTCTTTCCTTATATCATGAAACTGATATAATTTATCATTGCTATCAAAATAGATTTATATAGACTTGAATTATGGATGACTCAAGCATTATTACTAATTAATACACAGTAATTTTCATAATTACTAAACTGCACTACTTGGTTAGTGAATTCAACTTTATATGTGTGTGTGAACAATTACTTATCTTGATATGAATGTAATCTCTTATCCATAATAGCAATTACATATTGAAAAAAACAATGGCACTGATAAATAAAATAATATTTGAAAAGGTTAATATATACTCCTTATCACTGGAAAACATTCAGTTGGCCTTGACCATGGTGATTGCTTCCATGAAGGATTATAAGGCAGATTGCATTTTTTGACTGGTCTGGTCTTTCTTATATAGAACAATTGTAGAAAATATACTGGTTGGCTACACTACCTAATATTAAGATATATAAATAGATTAAGAAAGATTAAGGTAATCTTATTTTTCAAAATATGGCAGTGCTAATAATAATTACAGTATGCTAGCACATGGGAATTCAGATAAAATGGATAATCTCATTTCAAATTCACTCTAATAGTTAACCATGAATATTATCACATTATTTTGAAGACCATTTTGTGTGCTAGTTAATACTGTTCATCTCTTTAGTAGAATGTAAAATATTGTTGTTGGCTTATAAACATTTATACACCTACAGCATCCGTTATGTTTATTTCTATTGAAATTTATCTATTTGTTTTAATATGTGTTCTTTGGATAAGATAAATTCTCTTTACCTGTTTTTGACATAATTTTACCGATATTGGAGTAAATATTTATTTAGAGCTGAAAATCAATTTATGAAACTCTGAGTTGTTTGTAGTCCTTTTTACATTTTTTTTGTAAAATATTGACTTTTAAACACTTCAAAATATTAAGAATGATATTGTAATAGTAGTAATCAGCCATTAAGCTAATACCCATGTGCTTGTGGATTTTTAACTATAAATGAATACTCTCACTTCCAAACACAAGATAAAGTCTTTATGAAAAAATAGAATGAATCCATTTATCCTTTCTACCCTAACATTTATGTATAGGCAAATCTTAAGCATTTCAGAATGACAGTGTGAAGATGTTAAGGAATCACTTTAAATTACCTTTACTATGCCTGAATGAATGACACTTGCGAAATTTACTAAAATTTACGATACATCATTCTTAGTTGAAATTAAACATATGAAATGAGATATTTATTTTATGTAGTGCAATGTTTTTATAAACTGTAATAGTAATAGTCAGCCATTAATTTCAGCTAAGAATGATGTATCATAAATTCTAGTAAATTTTGCAAGTGTCATTCATTCAGGCATAGTAAAGGTAATTTAAAGTGATTGCTTAACATTTTCATGCTCTCATTTCCAAATGCTTAAGATTTGCCCATACATAAACGTTTGGTTTGAAAGGTTGGATTCATTCTATCTTTTCACAATGACTTTATCTTGTGTTTGGAAGTGAGAGTATTCGTTTATAGTTAAAAATCCACAAAGCGTATGTGCATTAGCTTAATGGCTGATTATTACTACTACAGTTTATAAACATCACGCTATATAAAATAAATATCTCATTTACATAATGATATTGTAAATGGATTTTAAGATTGTGATTTTAAAGAGTTGAATGAAAGTCAGATATTTTTTCATAGATTTAAGGTATTTGGGGTATTGCAATGGTACTCTTGTCACTTTTGGCTTTTTTTGGCCATTTTGTGGTATCTATAATGTCAGTTTACCATAAACAATTTTTTCTTGCATAGAAATCATTGCTTAAATTATTAGTTTAAAAGTGTATCTGAAAATACCAGTATCATACAGACCTTATACAAAATTTGAATATGAAAGCAAGCTAGCTGTGCTCTGATTGGTTGTAGCATAATACAAATAAACTGAGAGCATCATTTATTGTATACTACATGGCCTTGGACATTTCTGAGGGTATTTTAATGATTTAGTATTTCTACAAAGAAAGTTGTAATTTTTATTAATTTAATGCAACATATTTGTAAAATATTTATTTTAAACTAAAAAATCCATGATTACAATTCCATTTTATTTGAAAATAGTTTTTAAGAAGTAAATATATGGGATTTGAACACAGACTTCAAGCACTCTTCAACTATCCACACTATCTTATATCATCAATACACATGACCACACACATGTACAAAAGATAAATAATCACAAATATATGTATTTCATGCTGAACCAGCACTCATCAGTTGGTCCAGATCATTATCTCCCACACACATATATAATCAGTGCTCAGTTTATTTTAAGATAGCAACTCTTCATACTTTAATGGACAGGCTTCAATCTATGCCCAAATCCCATGCTTATGCCAATATTATTGTTATGCCCATGTTATTATTGTTATGGCATCAGCATGTGATTTGGACATTCCATTATCAGATTTTCACTGGTATGAATGACTGAAGAGTTGGAGGTTGGACTAGATTGAAACCTGTCCATTAAAGTATGAAGATTTGATATCTTAATATAAACTGAGCATTGATTATATATGTGTGGGGGAGATGATGATCTGAACCAACTGATGAGTGCTGGTTCAGCATGAAATATGTATATTGCTGACTATTTATCTTTTCTCCATGTGTGTGGTCATGTGTATCACTGGTATAAGATAGTATGGATCATTGAAGGGTACTTGAAAGTCTATATTCAAATCCCATATATTTTTCAAATATGCTCCAGGTATATGAAGAATGCCTGTATTTCAAATATTTTTAAGTAGTAGTAAAAATGTTTTCACAATAATAAAGAAGCTGTTTTTATGGCTAAGAAAAATTGTCTTCATAAATGCTAATAAATAATTTTTTGTGTGAAATTTTAAAAATAGTAAATTTAATTTGAATTTTAAGAAATATTTTTATTCTTTTACAATATCTCGACTGAAAATAGTTTCCATTTTAAAAATGAAATTCAAATAAGTATTTCTTTCAATAATTTTTATGAATAGAGAGAATTATGATCCAATATAAAAAGAGCAAATACAAGTCAAATTGACACTAGAGTCTTTCATATAGAAATGGAATGGGTTGAATCTTAAATGAGCTAAAATAATGTTAATAAATTCATTTAAATCTGAAGTTATCATAATAAAGTGTGTGTCAGCATGCTATTGTTTACATTGCATAAAAATAAAATTTCAAAAAGTATTTTAGGATTAAAATCTATTTTCCGTGGGGTAGCATAATGTGATTGCATGTTTGATATATTAAAAGACCTCAAGATAATTATTATACATAAAATAAAGTTACATATTTTCTACCTTAGTAACATTTACAAGTTTTTTTTATTTTCCTGGAATATTGATAAAATTCAATTTTTATTATTTTAATATGCAAAACAATTTCTTCTATTACCGCATATTATAATTCACTTCCTTGGTATCATATATAATATAAATTTTTATTTTTGCCTAGAACGATATTTAATAAATATTTCACTTATGTTATTATCTTCAAATGAATATGGACATTTCACGTATTACATTATTTTTTTATGGAGCATAACTGGTAATTTATTATGAGTATTATTATTTTATCATGAAATATATTTTTTTTTAATTGGGATGTCTGTAGAGAGAAAATATCACAGCAAAACTCTTGAAGTTTAAATTGAATTTCACTTTTCAAAGCTTTGGACAATTTAAATAAATATTTTAATATTCAGGACACTGAAAATTTGATGTATTAGCAAAGGGATCTAGCCTTTTTACTTTTGTTTTCTAGACTACATTTAATCATAATGTTAGGAATAAATTGTTATTATTCTACTTTTAGTATTCTTCCAAATTAACAGATATTTATATATAATAATAATAATACTATTTGTGTTTTAAAATATGCAGAATTTTTAACTGTATTGAAATATTTTTTTTTTTCAAATGAAGCTTTAAATATACGTTATGCTATCGTAGAGAAGGAAATCAACCTCTAGTCATGTGCTGTTTATAAATGGATATTAAAATCTCGGACCAATCATCTACCAGTGAGTACATGAAGATTTTAATATACATTTATAAACAGTACATAACTGGAGGTTGATTTTCTTCTCTATGATTACAATTAGTTTAGCACAAAGTAATAATAGTTTTACATCATGTTAGAAATCAACTGTTTTATTTTCTGTGTTATTTAATTAAAATGTTGTTTTGAACCGAATGTAACTCTGGTTCATAAAATCAAATATGCAGCTTTTCTAAACAAAACTTCCAAATTTGGGTTAGTTTTAGAAAGTACAAAAAATCTATTGTGAATTCTTTTTTTAAAAAAAAAAAAAATTCTGAACTTAATATTCTGTTTGTTTTAAGAAAATAATAAATAATTCATATTGAAGAGAAAAGCAAAACATATTTCAATATGCTGAATTGATTTTGTAAATGTTCACTGACAGCTTTTTCATTTAATTATAATTGTATCTAATAAAATAATTGTGCAATATTGAATTGTTAAAATATTAAAAATTTTATTAATTGAAAGAGACTTTATTCATAAACTTGCGGAAGTAGTTTAAATAAGTTCTAAGATACTTGAGTTTGAATAATCTACTATAGGTTTTATTTAATCAAAACTTCTAATCATAGCAACTTTCATATTAAGAAAAATAACTTTCTTTAAAACAAAACTTGTAAACTTTACAAAGAATGAAATTAAATTGATTTTAAACTGAAGAAACAAAAATAATTATAGTGATTAATGAATACAAACAAAATAAATAGAAAAGTAAACTAAAATGAGAAGTGTTAGCTAATTGAATTGAAGATGTGTACATAAAACTCTTCACATATTATTTATAGTTTTAAAATTTCCTTCTCTAATAATTCATTGATTAATTAATATTAATTATTTGAAACCCTGCATCTGGTAAGGGTAATAATTCCCACAATTCATCATTTCAATTAAAATTGTTCCACTTTAATATTTAATTAAAAATAGGAATTCATTTTGTAAAACCAAATCCTTTTATTTAGAAATTTTAATATAGTTTGTATGTTAAAAAATGCATGCCCACATACAAACATTTCTACTATAAACATGAAGGCTGTAATTAATGTAAAACTAATAGAAGATATTGTTTTTGATGATTAATTTAATAATTATTAAATTTAATAATTATTAAATAAATATTGCTTCCTGAATAACTTTACTTAATAAAATTATTGCTGATTGTAACTTATAAAATATTATCAATTATCTGAATAAATAAAATATATATATATTTTTTCTCATGTGTCATAGTATCAGCCGGGAAGTGAACCCGCTAACCCGGGACAACTGCTTGGAAAGCAGCTGTCGCTGACCTCTCGACCACCAATGCTTGAAAATTAGCTACAAATTAATAATAAAAAAGTCTATTATTGCTAAATAATTTATTTTGCTCTTTTATCTATTTTTCTTTATGTGGCTTGTTTGACTGATTTTGTGATAATCTAATATTCCCTATTATTTTTTAGAAGTATATACAGCAAGTCTTGGTTCAAATATATTAAATCTGACAATCATATTGTGTGTGAAATTACTTGCACAAACAATCTACTAATGTTTTCTAAAGATAATAATAATGATGATGATGATAATGTAATAATTTTACTTTTTGAATAATAATTTATCAGAGTCTTTATAATTTTTCATTTTATTAAGTTATTATCATATCATGGATTATTATCATATCATGGAAGGATTAGTTTTCATACTGATAAAATTTATTACCTATTACATTTTGTTTTACAAGTGTCAATCTCACTCACCCCTCAACATTGACACTATCCATTTCAAATAAATACAGCAATGGAGTGGATAATGTCAAAGTTGTATGAGGATTAAGTTTGATACTTGTAAATCAAAATGCAACAATTTACTATAAATACTCATCATATAATAGAGATATATATGAGAGATGGTGGCTTGGGCCATCTTATGAGTGCTGGTTCAATATGAAATACATCTTGGGAGTCATTTGTTTTTTTATTGTATCTTTATTTACATGATTTTAAAAGAATGTGTGGAAGTATGGAGGTTATTTAATATATTTATATACAATTATTAATATTAATTTGAATTATAACTATAGTGAATTCATGAACTATGCTATATTTTGTTTTCCCCCCTCCTCATATTTAATATAGGTCGCATTTTGTTGATAAACATTGATTACAATAGAAAGTGTATTGGTTATTAACAGAACAGCACTTTTCAACATGCATATATATATATATATATATATATATATATATATATATATATATATATATATATATATATATATATATATATATAACATGGATATGTTTTTAAATGTATAGTGTGCATAAATATTATAGTATAAACAAAATTTTAAAAATAATAATAGATATTAATGATGTTCACTCATGGATTCTACTGAAGTAATAAAAAAATAAATTATACGTTTATTTTTAAAACAAAATAAATAGTGAAATGTCTGACTTTTGGGTCTATAAATGAACTCTGGATGATTCTTTTTTTGATCTCTTATAGAAATATAATAGATTAGTTAGTCTCTTAAGCAAGAAATTATAATCTCTCTAATTACCTTGATGTTTTTAAAACAGTTTGTTCTAAGATTTTATAAAATTTTTAGCATTACACTCAGAAAATATTTTATTACAAAATATACTCTAAAGTAATTCTTTAACTTTTATTACAGTAACATAATTCAATAATAAACATGTACAATGTGCACACTTAAGAAAGCATGTTTATTGGGGTTTTTTTAAAAAAATAATATGCTAAATACTTTTAACACAGTATGCTAGGCATGCTTTCAACTAACTGGTGATCTTAATCATAGCAACAAAAGTTCAAAAGAATTACACAATTTATAAAAGTTAGTTGACAGCATATTTAGATACTATGTTAAAAGAAGTTAGCATTTTATTTTTTAATAACCAATAAACACACTTTCCATAGTATCCACATTATAAGTATTTATTAAACAAGGCAAAACTCTCCATACAGTAGTGCCATCTTGTGCTAACAAGAGTAGTCTATGGTGATAAGTATTTATTATTGAATTACAAAAAATATTGCACATGCAAATGCATTTAATAAAGTAAGAACAAAATGTATTTGCTTTTAACATAAACTGAAAGAAATTTAATTAATATATATATAATTGTGTATGGAGAAGAGAAAAAAGTGCTCCCAAATATCACAAAATTTTCCAATATTAATGTAATTTTTTTGTTTCATTATTTACATTTTTGTTTATTGGTTTACATTTTCCTTGGCCAGTGGTCCCACTGCCTTCTCATATTTTCTCCATTACTTATTTTAAATTTGTGTTACAAAAACTAAAAATGTGAATTAATATAAAAAAATACATTTAAAAAGTTATATCATTTTAACAATTAAAATTTTTGTTTTCCAAATCTTGATTATGATTTTAAAATATATATGTTTATTCTTGATATTTGAAATACAGGTATTCTTCATATACCTGGAGCTTTATTGTAAATATACTTGTGTGTGGTCATGTGTATCAGTGATATGAGATAGTGTGGATAATTGAAGGGTGCTTGAAAGTCTGTGTTCAAATCCCCTATATTTTTATTCTTGCTATTCTTAATTATCTTTGGGGGGGGGGGGGGGGATGTTAGTGATTTTAAAGAAAAACAAAATATAAATTATTGTCTAGTCTAATTCCATCCATTGATGGTATTAAACTGGATAGTATAGAAAGCTTTGTTTTCCTTTGAACTAAAGTCACTGATAGCAGAAGTAATAATACATTTTTTAAACTATATACAAGATTTGGAACACAATGATATCAATTTACAAAGTAAATGAGATATAATGGATACAAAAATAATTGCAAGTGTGATATATCAATATAAAATCTGTGAGATAGCAAAAATTTCATGAGTTTTGACATTTGAAGGATATTCTACAAATAAATTATTGAAAAACTAACTGAATACAAAAAAAAACTTTTACAAAGAAAGGTAAACCAGGGAGACATTTACCTATGTGTCGAGTGAATGATGATCTGAAACTATAAAAGCTTTAGTTTTTTAAATTATGCTAGACAATCAAGAGGCAATATCTCATAAAACAGAGACCGATGATATTAAAAAATGTTATTTGCATTAATCAGCTCGTTTTAGCAAATTATAATCATGCTGAAGAGAGTTGTTAAAGAAAGCGTAATATACATAGAGGTTCTGAACCCACAGTTTCAGTGTTGATAATTATAATGATGGTTTTCTATATAAAGTAATAACCCTATACAACGACTACGTGCTGTAGGTAGATATATAAATGTTAAAATGAAATTATATTTTCCTATTTCAAAATATGGTTTAATTATACGATTTTTTTTAATACAATAATTCTATATATATGTCATTTACGATATAGCGTAACATGTAGGTTTTTTTTTTTAAAAAAAAAAAAAAGCTCTCTTGATTATGAAAATAAATTTTAAAATGTGATTATTCAGCTGTGCTTTAAGAAAACAAGGGGTGAGATTATTATTATTATATTTTTTTGTTTCTGTTTCTTAACCATCTAATTAGATCAAATGTCTGCATCGTTTTCAAGCTTTCTATGCAATTAAATCTTGTTATATTCACAATGTTTATCTAATTTAAATCTTTAAAAAATAAGGATGGGAATTCTGAATTTATATGAAAAAAAAAATGAGTAAAGGATATATATAGATTAAACAATATTTTTAACAGCAATTTAAAAAGAAAATAATCATAAAGAACATTAAAGTATCGATTGCTTCAATAAATTTTTAAATTGTTACATTAATAAGGATAGCATTATTCAACCCTAAGGAATAGTAGACTTTAAAAGAACCTGAATTTTGTCACTACCATTTGACTGCCTCTGAATAATACGTATGACATAGACTTGTAAGCGTGGACAATATGTTCATCCAGGTGTGGAGATTAAAGCAGCCTAGTTGAACTATATACCAAGTGTCAAAACAAACTGCCACCTACTGGAAAAACAATGCCAACTGTTCGTTTTCTGTTGGTAACCGGAGGAAAAAGTATTGATAGGGATATTATTATCAGTCTAAGTTAATTGAGTTTTCTAACAATGTATCCAGAATTAGTTCAAAGAGTGAGTTTAAAAAATTATTGTTCAGATATTATTGGAAATAATAATTAAAATAGAGTAAATGAATGTATGGGTAAATAAAAATTGCTAGTCTAAATTCTATCTTGTTCTGAAATTGATAAAAAGATACATTCCTTTAACGTTAAAAAGTAATTCAGCGTTTCCAAATAATAAGATTTTTTTTTAAAAAAAAAAAAAGATAAACTGAAATGACACTGATTTGGAATTATTTTTTTTTTAATAATTTTTTTTTTTTTAAGATAGCCATGTATAATTAAAACTGAAAGCTATAGACTGTTATAATAATAAAATAAAATATCAACAAAGAATATAATATATTCTTATTATTATGTAAATCAATAATACAAAAATAAATAATACAAAATAATCAAATTTTAAGCAATCATTATTCTGTAAATCAGTTTTTAAAGCAATCAGCAATAATATATTTATGCATGCACACACACACACAAATTAACATTCTTTTTCCTAAAATATTATATAATTAATTATAAAGATGACTTTTAAAATAATGTATATATTTGCATATATGTTACTGTTTTTTTTTACATTTATGCATGCACACACCCACAAATTAGCATTCTTGTTCCTAAAATATTATATAATTAATTATAAATATGACTTTTTAAATAATATTTATATTTGCATATATGTTACTGTTTTTTTTACATTTATGCATGCACACACACACATACAAATTAACATTCTTGTTCCTTAAATATTATACAATTAATTATAAAGATGACTTTTTAAATAATGTATATATTTGCATATATGTTACTGTTTTTTACCCAATGGAACAAGCTAACATTACAATACTATGACCAAGGAATGAAGTAGCTTAAGATTATCATGGTTAGTACTTTGAAACTCCTTTTAAAACTTAAATTTAGAGTTGTATCGTAGCTTTCAAAAATGAATTCTCATTTGTAGATGTATTATACAAACAATAACGAAGTTCTATCAAGTTTCATCATAAAAATATGTTCAGTTATATATGTGCTTAATAAATAGAAACAGGAAAGGGATTTATACCTGGCTTGGATTGGAACCTGTAATCATATTACGGGCTTCAGATTTTATTTTGTTAGCTATTCAATTCGTAGTCAATCTAGCATTTTTTAGCTAGAGAGTAAAACGCACTTGAAAAAATTCTAAAAATACTATTTAGAAGATGACGTACCTAGAGAGCAATGCATTCTCTATTAATTTTCTTTTAAAATTATTGGTCACACTTTTTCTGTAATGAATTCTGGAAATAGTATTTTCTATGCTTTTACTTGCATAATTAATTGACTATTGTGTTCTACAGCAATCTCTAATTAAAATTATTAATTGACTTGTGTTTTATAGCAATCTGTAATTAAATAAATCTTCTAGACTTGTTACTTATTTGCCTAAAGCTTATTATAAATTCTGAACTATCATATTGTGAAAAATATTTCAGACCAATTATTCATCGTCATTATATAAGTATTTCACATAATAAACATATTTTTCATAGATAAGCTGAAAATATGAAATATTCAAATATCCACACAAAAGCAGCATTTAAAAATGTCTATTTATAGATCTTAATCATGGTCATTTAAATTTTGAACCTTGGTTGTTTTTAGCATCAGACATGTGTATAGAGAGTATTGTATAATTATTGGGGCTAAGGACAGTTTTACCATTAGTTGCCAATATCCATCCTTACCTGTAAACATTCAGTCTTTTGATATTTTAATTGTAGCTAAATAATGTTCAGTTTAAAATTAAATACATATTTCTTGATTGGTACCAATTTAGAATGTGTTCTCTACCATTTTGATTTTTAAGAGGAATTCCAAACCCTACTGACACAAATAAGGACTATAGTACTATTTCTGATATAAAAGTACTAAAATGTTTGGATATTGGTTGCTTACATCTGGAAATAATTGCTTTTCAGTTAACAATTATATTCTTACCAGTGACCAGACCATAAAATCATACCAATAGCAATACTAATGTAAATGAGTCAAATTTCCGTGTAAATTTACTTGTTCACAATTGTTCAAAGTCAAATTTTTATTCTAAATGATTAAGGATCATATCTATTTTTTAAGATATATGTTTGGCATTGCCCAAATCAGTAGCAAATTCATGAATAATCTTTTTACAATTAAAACTTTATAAGAATATACTGGTTTCAGAAAGATTCGTCCTATATAGACATTAAATGTAAATGGATTATGTCCTGTACATGAAAAAGTTGGCACTAAGGTGGGTTTTGAGTGTTCTGTCATCAGATTTTCAATGAAATGGATAATTGAAGAGTTGTGGGGTAGAGTGGTTTGAAACCTGTCCATTAAAGTATGAAGATTGGCCATCTTAATATAAGCTGAGCTTTGATTGTATATATGTGTGGAGATGATAATCTGGACCAACTGATGAGTGCTGGTTTAGCATGAAATACATATATTGGTGATTATTTATCCTTTCAACATGTGCGTGATCAAGGGTATCAATGGTATGAGGTAGCATGGATGGTTGATGGTCATGTGAATAGTCTGAGTTCAAATTCCCTATATATTAAAAGTAATCTTATATGTATAAAAATGTAGTAGAATTTAATTTTTTAAAAAATTTTAAATGTTTGTAATGATATTTTTTTAAATATCTGCATGTATTGGTGTGTGTGGGTGTGTATGAGTGTAGACAATGTAAGTGGCACTTGTAACTATTTTGCTTGGAGGTGCCAATATTCTAGCAAACATTCTGGTTGACAATAATTTATATTCATATTAAAACATCCTCTAGATCAAACATATGATACTATGAGAGATATTTATATAATTAATTGACCAATCAAATTTTAAATTTTCAATGCATTGTTGTTGTATTTGTGACCCATTAGATGTTTTAATGTGGATTAAATTATCTAATAGTATTATGAAAAATAATCCTCTGTGTATATATGTACAGTCACACTAAAATATTCAACTTCAAAATTAGATGTATAATATTTAAGACACATAAATAAAAAGATTCTCATTTAGCTGTTTCTGTGTGGATGTTGTGATATATCAAATTTCCATCTTACATGATAAATATAGATTTGTTGTATGAAATACATGTGTAATGTTATAGATTGATCTGGGAAATTATTCACAAGATAATAGCTCAGGACTTATAGTAAGCATTATAAACATGTGTGGCTAATCTAAAAGATGTGATTGGTTATTGAACTCATTGGTCAATCAGTTACAAGCATATATATATATATTTATTTATTTATAATTGATTGACTAACGAGTTTGACAAATATCCACAACCAATCACATCTTTCTGATTATTGCAATAGGTGGAAACATAATGGATGAAATTAAACTTGACTGATGTGCTTGCGATAACTTAATATTAAAAGGAAATATGCCAATGTATTTGCCCAGGTAGGTTTTTTAATAAATGTGTTTTACTGTTTCTTACTTATGGATCTGAGACATGGTCTCCAATTTCATTCCTGGGAGATGATGTATTAACACACAAACTTATGTCAAAAATCTACTTGTATACTCATCTCTTTTCTCCATCTTTAATTACCATTAATCCCAGAATTCGAGCTTAGGTTAGAATGTATATAATATTCTACTTCAGGAAATATAAATATCACAATCTATAATGTGTTAGAAATTAAGAAGTGAATGTATAAAAAACACAAACGACTGTCTTCCATTTAAAATCATATATTTAACAAATTTATTCACAAATAATTTATTTAGATATGATAATATTCTTTGATTATTACGGTTAATATCATTAATCCAATTCCTGTTTCCTTTCAAAGAATAATCGTCCAATATTAATACTAACAAAAAAAAAATTATAACTTGTTATAATTTATGTTTACATTTGCTTACTGATATAAAATTTACCAAAATCATAATTCATTATCTCCAATAAGTTTATTGATGAGTTCATATCAATAATGTGTTGGTGATATGGGATCCCTCTTCAATAGTGGTTTGTTTCTGCAAAAATAGGAAAGACCATTCACACTAGAGATTTTGGTAAATAACTAAATCACGAAATGATTAGTAATAACAAACAAACAACAAATAACAGTGTCACTGTACAAGTTGGACTTTAAGAATGTAAAATCTTGATGATTAAATTCATCCACAAGCAAGTTTATGCATGAACCTATATTTTATTTCAATTTAAAAATGAAGCTACTAATGCTTTTCCCTTTTTTAACATATCAAGGGTTTAAACACCCACCCCCCCTTTTAATGAAAGAAAAAAAAATATTGATATATAAAATGAAAATAAAAATATGAATCAACTAAGACCAATTAAGGGTCCATAAGGAAAATATCCTAAAAGGATTATAAATGTCCTCATTAATCCATTTCACGTTTCTGTTGGTGGAGTTCGAATGTTCTAGAATGTACATGATGGTGATCAGAATTTCTCTCTTCATATGACCTGTATTGAGATTTTGAGTTTGCAACTTCATATCTAAATAGTAAACTTGGTGTAGTCCACAGCATATACAAATAGTTGCTGCATTGAATTAAACTTGGTTTTGGCTTACAGCTCTATGGGTGACTTTCTTCTTACCATGTAGCTTTGCAATTAGCAATGCATGGTTGTATGTGTTTCTATATATGTAGTTGATATAAGTTATTGAGTTAGTTGAAAAGCAAGATATTTGCTGTTGTAAATCTCAAGTTAGAGTTGATCTATTCTCCGGCTTAAACTTGAAAATATTCTTAAAATATTGAATAATTTAAAGAGCCTTTTTGGGATTTATAATTTAAAATTCCTTTATTGTATGGGTTTAAATTTTTACACTTTTAATTTAGCTTTAATCCATATCCTATGAGCTATTCTCATTTAATGTTTTTACTTTGATGGTGGCAGACATTTCTGTTCGAACGACAAGTTTGATTTTCCACTCGCAAAATTTACATATTGGTTACCAGATGAGAGTTTTTGATCTGATTTTTGAGAAGGTCATTTGTTTATATCTTTTGCTAATTACCAAAATGAGATTGTTCTTTTTAATGGGTATTTGATGTTTTCAAATGGCAGGTTTATATTCATGCATTGAATTAATTATTTATGCCATTTGCTATGATTAATATATATATATATATGATGGATTAATAACAATACAAAATTGTTTATTATTTCTTTCTTTTAAGTTTTTTTTCCTGCTTGCATCTTAATTTATAGATCATTCTTTCCTTGTATTGTTGTAATGTGTGTAAATTAAACAACAATTTATGAAAGGTTTTTACAACAAAGGCAAGTACTAATGTATAAATTTTATACTTTATAATAATCAATAAAGCAAGTCATATGTAGTGTAACGTTGCTTTTATGAGCTTGTATTTACAAATATGTAATATACAGAGTGTACCAATAGCTTAAACAAGCTCTTAATTCATAAGTGTGGTAAAAGAAAATATTTAAAATCTCTATCTAGAACATTCCTATCCCCAGACCAATTGTTTTTGAGATTTTGGCTCACTTCAGTGAGGAGATAGAATATTCGGATGCTAGTTCCAAAATATCAACACAAACCCTAGCACTTATAATATGTAGCATTTAAGTAGAAACTCTGAAATTTTTGGACATGAAAATGTCTTTAACTCCAGCTATCTAACTTAAATAGCTATATGGGACTGAACCAAATTCAGATCTACCATATATTAATAGCCTTAGCATTGCCAAGGCCTTAATGGCAAATTTATAATAATCAACAAAGCAAGTCATATATAGCAGGACATTGTTTTTATGAGCTTGTATTTACAAATATATAATATAGGGAGTGTACCAATAGCTCAAACAAGCTCTTAATTGATAAATGTGGTATGAGAAAATATTTAAAATCACTACATAGAACATTTCCTAACTGCAGACTAATTGGTTTTGAGATTTTGGATATTTTGGATCTAGGGTCTAAATATTCTAGCTCCTCACTGAGATGACCAAAAGCTTGAAAACAATTGATCTGGGGATAGGAATGTTCTATATAGAGATTTTAAATATTTTCTCTTAGTGCACTTATAAATTAAGAGCTTGTTTGAGCTATTGGTATGCTCCCTATATTACATATTTGTAAATATAAGTTCATAAAAGTAATGCCAGGTTATATGGGTTCTTTATTGTTAAAATGAAGTTGCTTTGAGAACAGATTGAACATTTTGATTGTGGATTGGTATTGGAATTGTCTAAGTATTGCCTGGCTTTTAATGAAATAAAATGTGTAAATTTTAAAGTAATCAGTTATTCAGCATTCAATTATATGTTAATGAACTATTGAATATAGAATATAAAAAGGAAAATATTTTAAATTGTTATATTTTTTATTTACCATTGTCAAACTCACTCCATTCACAGCTTTGTCAGCATCCACCTCAGATAAATACAATAATGATTATTACCAATCATTTTCTAAACTAGAGATTATTTCTAGTGCAGATATAAACTTTAAACCTCAGTTAAAGATTAATATATCTGATTTTTTTTTTAATTTTAAACATACACATACATGGAGTTATTCACCTTGCAAATAGATGGAGAAAGAAAAATATTGAAGAGAAAAAATGGATTTCATTATTGTAGTTGAATAACAGAACATGTCTTCTCATTTTAAAAAAGCATTTAATATATTCATCATCAATCATTATCAATCCACTGCAGGATGAAGGTCTCTCCAAGTTCAATCCATCTTTTCCAATCTTTAGCTTCTCTTCTCCACATCACCTCTGCACACTTTCTTATTTCATCCATCCATCTCACATGTGGTCTCTTTCTGGGTCTTTTACAATCTCTTGGAATCCAATTTAAAATTTCAATTGTCCATCTATTATCATCTCTTCTAGCAATATGTCCAGCCCAACTCCACTTCAGTCTTTTATTTTTTTTATTAATAGATTACTATTAATAGAAAAAATGTCATTTGAAATCAATTAATGTTATGCTATGTGCTAGTTACGATCAAATTATATTAGTAACTAAAAATATTTATAATAATGAATTTCTCTGTAAAAAATTATATTAATCCGGGGATAGATTTAAATCTCAGTTTGCAAAAAAACTACATTTTTTGCAATAGAAGTTTTTGTTTTGATAGAATTTTTATTTTGCATATATTTGAGGAAAAGAAAAACAAAAATGTCAAGCATTGGTGGTCGACAAGTCTGCGACAGCTGCTTTATAAACAATTGTCCCAGGTTAATAGGTTCGCTTCCCAGCTGATGCTACGACACATGAGAAAATAAAAAAGAAAAACAAAAAGGCATATTTTAAAAGTAATGATGGCTAATTTATTAAATAAGTAATATGATTATGTAAATATACCCAAATTGTGGAAATTGAGTTATTTGCATTGTTAGTAATGAGATTTTAGTTTTTAAGCTCTAACTCTAAATGCTACTCAAGATGGCAGTTATATTATAAACTAGTTATGGCTTTTATTTATTTTTGGCATATTGGAAATTGCGGAGTTGATTCCATTCTTCAGACAAAAAGAGGAAAATTTTTAATAATTTTTATTAGTCATTCATTAGATGAGATTATCTATATAATGAATAATATTTCTGGTGTGTAATTTTCACTATACCACACTCATGCAAGGTAATGGTATAGTGAAAATTACACTACAGAAATATTATTCATTAAGGAAAAATCTTAATTTGGAAATTTAAAATAGATATACTGAGCTGCAAAAAGCATGAAAACTATGATATTAATAACTACTATGATTGAGCTTTCTGAGCTACATTAAGCTTTGGTTAATAATTATTTTTTAAGAAGAGAAAGCTTGTAAAACATGATAGAATAAAGGACTCAGAATATCAATGAATTGAAGTTAGCAAGATTTAGTACCATACAAAAAAAATTGTCAGAAAAGAGACAATGTCTGCCAATGTGAAATAAAACTTTTGCACTATAATAACTATGGGAATTATATTTTTAAACAATAGTAGAATGGAAGTTTTAAAAGATATATTCTCATTAAAACAAAAATTTCCTTTAGCCAATTGAATGGATTGTTTGTGTTCAGTTCATTACTTAAGTGCAAAAATTCTCATCTTCTCAGAAACCAGCCATATGAGACTATCAATGCCTTAAAAAAGAAATCATTCAGAATTGTGCTTATAGCATGTGACATTAATTGGTATCATAAATATTAACTTGAAATAAACATATAACCATCAAAATAATATTTCTGTAGTGTAATTTTCACTATACCTCTCTCACACAGGGCAAGGACTGGTTTCTATCCACTTTTTTCCACATGTCTTTAGTCGTAGGTTTATGATTACATCCTTCCACAAGGGTTAAATAATGATAGAAACCATTCTCTACCTTGAGTGAGAGTGGTGTTGTAAAAATTACACTATCAAAATATTATTCATTAAGTAGATGATCTCTAGTCTAATGAATGATTAATAAAAATTTATTAACATAACTATCAGTTTTATTTGATAACAAATGATATCACTATCAAAATGATTTTATTTGTATTGTTCGATAATTGTGATAATTATAATTTTCAAACCTCTTATTATTCATCTATTAAATGGTTTGATGGGATACATTGCATCAGAATCTATTGAGAATTAATTATTATGGGTATGGATGGATTCTAGAAATTTTTGTTTATTAAGAGATTGATATGTGTTCTTTATATAACATATTAGTGTTTATATCTTGTTCCTCATGATATATATTATTTTGAATATTTGGGTTTTAAATTTTTTTATTATATATAAAGTTCACTTCGTATTTTTCAATTAAATTGGAATCTTTACGTGAATGTACATTTTTACAATTCTGTCATCTCTGCACAGTTATTGAGTCTATTAAAGTTTAGACATTTGATATTCTTTCTACATTATAATTTACTATGAATAACAAAAATAAAATACCTGTAGTTTTAAAATAAATATCAGTATAAATAATAGTTGCTGATCCTATGTGAGGTTTCTTTGGTTGGTGACCTTTCTATTTTAAAAGAATTTGTCAGAATAAAGAATTGTTATGACAGAAACTTGCTTTCTAATTATTTTAATTTAGGATTTGTTCCAGTTATTTTGCTCATGATACCAGAATTTGGCTTTTTTAAAATATTTTTTTTTTACTGTTTGACTTATTAATTAATTAATCATTAAAATATATCTTCTCTTTAAGCCAATAAACATCACATGATCACCATTTCTTATGCTTCCTTATAACTGTTATTAAAACAGGCAAAACTCTCTATATGTATTGCCACTCAATGCAATCCAGAGTAATCAATGGATGCCAGAAGGCTTGTGCATAAAATCCCTATCTAGTGCCTACTCATGAGTATAGAGAGTTTTGCCTGTTTTAATATCTTTTCTTATTTTATACACTCAAATACTGTGAGTTCAACCGTTGCAGTGAGATTTAAAATGCGCATAATTTAATTCCATCAATATTTTTAAATTGTTTCCCTTTCTGTCAGAACTAAAAAGGATTGATCGTTAATTCAAATGGTTAGTAGTTCTTATAATAATAAAAACAGAAGAGATAAACAAATTTTATTTCAACAGAAGAGTCCAAAAGTCATTTAATTTAAGAAAAAAGTTTTTGCACTTGATTTTTTTTTTTATTGTTCTTTCTGGTGATTATTTTGAGGTATCTTGTCTTATCCTAGCTGTTGTGGGGATCTTTTAATTATAAAAAGGATATTATTAGAATAATTATTTGTATAGAATTTTCTATATTTATGTATACTCTAATATTTAATTGACTGTATGTTGATTACACACGTAATTGCTTATATATCTTTCTTAAATATACCAGTGTAGAATTTTGTGGATTGAAAAGACAATTATTTATTTTTTGTCTTCTATTTTTTATGCCTATGAGTCAGCTGAAAAGAATGATTTGCATTTTTGAAAAATAATTTAAAATCTTCGTATATATATATATATGCAGTTGCTAATTTAGAAGAGTTTTATCAGCATCAAAAACAATTTCTATGAATAGAAATGAACAAGCCCTTTCTTCCTCATGACAGGAACAGGATAATATTTTTGCATATAGAAAAAATTATAAATAATTCTTAGTCATGTTTTTTCATTCAATTTTTATGGAAAAAGTTAATAAAGAGTTGATGTTATAAGAAAATATCATTTATTATTTCAACAAATATAATTTTATCTATATAAGAAAATAATCTAACCAATAGGCTAAAGCTTCTAACCTGAATAAATAAAAAATAAGCTAATAGAGATTTGCCTGTTTGTACATATCAATATGTCTTCAAATGAAACCTAGTAAAAATGAAATAGCCACAATACGCTATTTATTACGTTTTTTTTTTTTTTTTTTAGAATGTAACTAAATGAATATTAAATGATAACCTGCTTATCTAAAGTACTAAGTAATAAATGATTAACTAAAACATTAACTTAGAATCACGTTTGTAATATTTACATTAATAAAAAAAAATGTAATATTATCATTCTGGCTTTATACTACTTCGGTTTCGTTCTTTCTTTTTTTAGTATAGAAGTTTAGTGTTAACTCTATTCGACATGTAAATACATTTTGACTCCGTTCAATGTGGATATACATTAACTTTTTTTATATTTACAAATGGATATACAAGTTTTATTCCGAAATGCTTATGTAAGCACATGTTAGTAAATTAGAATTATATGAAATGTCTACATATTATTAAAAAGTTACAAAACTGTAAAATCTTATAAATTTATTAAACGCACATTGATTACGTAAGTAATATTTACTGAGGCTATAACCTCGATAATATGCGTATAAAATGCGATAGTAGGGACCTCTACAGGTGTTTTAATAATTTTGCCTTTTTTCTCCCTAATTCTCCTCATAAGAAGAAATAAATAGAAATACCATCTGTTTTATCTGATGGGAAAACAAAGATCCGACCAAATGAGTTTATGTAGATGAAAAGGATCTTATTTTGCATTTTAAAAATTCTAATTATTCGCGCATTATATACAGAATGTTTGCGTTGAATAACGTTAGGATGCTTTTAAAATATGGATAAATATGTGTATTAATAATTTGTATTAGTCATTTATTAGACTAGAGATTATTCATTATATAAATATGTATGTTTGAGTACATTCCTGCACATTTTATAATTACTCTTATATTCAAATATAAATCTGTAACTTTATTCTTCTTATTAGTATTACTTTTAATTTTGATTATATCTTTGTAAACAGAGTCTAGACATTTTTTTAGGTTAAATTTTCTTTAATACTCTCTCTTTGGATTCTTTTCTTTTTTTAAATAAGCAGAACTAATTTTTGAGATCTTTGATCGCTTTTATGAATATATTGTAAATATAAAACGTAGTAAAAAGATTAAATGGTTTCTGTTTCTTTGTAATATTATTATTGGGTGATAATTTTGTGTTTGAAATTACAAATGTTTGAATATTGCTTTTCACTTCAAATTATAGTCTTTTCCTATAAATTATGTATTGAGTTTATATACAAATATAAATATAGGTTCTCAATTTACTTAGCAATGAAATTATGATCCCTCCCCCATGTTATGTACTTGCTAATTTCTGAAAAGCAAACATTCAAACATAAGAATCTGAGACTAAAATCTCAATTTCAAAGGATCCCATAAGCGTCACGTTTTTTTTAATTTTGTCATACACAAATCAGAAATTAATTGAATCTATTTGTGTAAAATAGGTATTAGTATAATAGATAAAATGTTATACTATAGATGATAAATTTACATCTTTTATACGTTTAAATATTACTATATATCACTTGATTTATATATACATTTGATTAGTTTACAAATAAAAATGGATACAGTTAGTATTTTTACTTCCACAGAAATTTATTTGTGTTGCATCTTTCATACTTTTATATAAAATAATTGCCATCTATCTTCCATAATCAGTTGATGATTTTGAAAATGTGTGCCAGATAACAATTATATTTCTCTGAAAATAAAGGTTTTAGTTCTGAACTAATTAATGTCCATTGTTAATTTATAAAAAATTAAGTACTTAAGTAATATCTAAAATAATTTTACTTACTAAGTAAAATTTAATCAATTTTTTTAATGTAATAACTAGTTGTTATGTAAATATAATTTGATTATATTATATAAATATATTTCATTTTTATCACAATGATTTATGGTCTAGCTATGTAGGCTCTTTATTAGTGAAAGACTTTTTTCTCCTCTTAATTATGTACTTTTAATGGAATTAATAGTTTCCTGTTAATAATTTTCATCTCTATTTATCTTTTTCTACTTTAAGTTTAGTGAAATTTCCACTTTCATTATAAAACTATTTATGTGGAATGTAAATGACATAAACTTTGCCTTACTTATTATAAATATGTTGTAATGTTAGTAAGAGATATATGTATAAAACTCACATATATAGCATTACATGTTTCATAATTTTTTTAAAAAATATGTAAGATTAGTTAAGTAGATTTCAAAATGCAATTTGTAAAATAAAAAGGTTGGTATATTTTGCTTTTAAAATGTAATAAAACTATTTGTTAAAAAGTGGATTGAAGAAAAATCTATAAATAAAAGTAAAAAGGTTTTAAATTCTCTTCTTTTTATGAATAATAAAATGTCTAAAAAATAAGCATAGATGAAAAATAAGAATAACAGTTTGCAAAAGAAAAACATTCAAAAATGTAATTAATTAAAAGATGACTGCCTGATAAGAATTGTAACTAATAAATTAATTAATTAAAAACTATACAAACTGTCCCATCAATATAAAATGATGAGATATCATATTAATCTAAACAAAAGATTAGATTAAAGCAAATGTAAAAATAATTAAAATAAAACAGATTTAAATTAAGATCAAAGTTAAAAATAATGATATGTAATTAAAAACAATGAGAGAGAAAAGTATATAAAGTCACTATGGCATATTGTTATTTAGTCAGGGCTGCAATCTGTAATTTAGTCAGGTTTGTGATATACAGTCTGGATTGCTATTAGTGTTATTGCTATACAGTCAGATTTATATTCAGTCAATTCAGAGTCTAGCTATACAGAATACAGAAGAATTCAGAGTTTTGGAGAACTTAAATGCTGTAACAAACCAGTCATGACTGCAGTGGTCTACATGGTGCACAGGCTGCATAAGCCATGGGAGTATTTTCCAGGGCTTAATGCCCAATGTCATCAACTATCCTGCCTGAATCAATGCCTAGATTGTGAAGTAGAACTGCCACATTCTCTCTCTCATTATTTGACAGAAACTTGGAAGGAGAGCCATGAAGCCATCGATAGAGAACCAAAAAGCCAACCAGTTGCAAAGCAATAGCAAATGGAAACCAAAACCATTGGATAATATGCACTAAATGAAAATTTGGGTGAATATACATTTAAATAATTGTGTACACACTTGGTTTTAAATGAAATGAACTTTAATGAAGGACTATTATAATGATAACCTAAAGTCATCATTTATACTTTTCTTATATAAATATTTATTGTTATACTATGTTAAATATATATATATATATATATATGTGTGTGTGTGTGTATAAATAAATAATGTTTGCTTAAGTATTATTTGGTCTATTCTCTCTCTCTCTTATCACTATGACAGCATTAATTTAAGAGTATGGTTATTTGTATGTGTTAAGTAAATATGCTGGACCCTGGTTAAAAGTATGAGCTAGCCATGGGATATTTTAAGCACTGAATTATGTGCCTGTTGTCCGAACATGCTGACTAAATAACATATGTTTGACTCATGGCTGAGGTTGATCCTCAAAACAAATAAAATGCTTTGGATGGCAGGAGTTTGAGTCCCACATCGAGGTTGAGCCATAGTCAGGAATGTGATCATGTTATGCTTTGTCTAGCTTGATTTGGTAATGGGTATCATTGATGGCTGTGCTATCAATGGTATTTTCCCCTCTGCTTGGAGGGCAAGTCCATTCCCATAGTGTTAAAGCCAAAAGATAAAAGATATTATTAAAGTTATGTTTTAAAAATAGTTAAACCTAACAAGAATAAGCTTCTTTCAGAGGGTCCCTGTACAATATAATGATATAAAAGCTTCATTTTCATACCTCAGAATTTATTGAAGTCTATGATATGGAATTCTAAACATGTTAAATTATATTAAATTGTATTAACCTATTTGTTCATTATACCGAATGTTTACTATAGTAAATAGAGAGATTTGAACTTAGGATTTTCAATTTATGTTTATCCTCCACCCCATCTCAAATAGCTGATGCACATGCCCACACACAAAGATAAATTATCCCCAATATATATATATATGAAAAACAAAATCAATTTAAAAACTTGTTAACGCTTGTATTTATGTCAACAGATGGTGTTCTACCAAAAACACCATCAAGCGTATTTCGTTTACATAAACGTCAGAGAATGCATTCACTATCTCTAACTTTAATTCCACTTTCAGATCATGATTTCAAGCTATTTGCTATCATCAGTGAAAGACAGGAATAAGAACTAGATCTAAACACAAACTCTGAGCGTTTATGAAACAGTTTCTATTCAGCTTGCAAGCGTGAATTTTTTAGACACGTTAATGTCTTAGAACTCAGCATAGCAAGCCAGATAGCTACATGGGTCTGATATCAGTTCAGCATTTTTTTTTTTTAAAATTTAAAAAATTTTTAATATTTTTTTTTTTTTTTTTTTTCTTTTTTTTTTTTTAAATAAATGGGTGTTGAGTGTGAATGCATTCTCTGACGTTTATGTAAACTAAATACGCTTGATGGTGTTTTTGGTAGAACGCCATTTGTTGACATAAATACAAGCGTTAACAAGTTTTTAACTTGATTTTGTTTTTCATAAATGTACCTTTGAGGTCTTTCTTGCAATGATATATATTGCAGAGGCTTCGACTATGTGGTGATGCTGAACTGATATCAGACCCATGTAGCTATCTGGCTTGCTATGCTGAGTTCAAAGACATTAATGTGTCTAAAAAATTCATGCTTGCAAGCTGAATAGAAACTGTTTCATAAACGCTCAGAGTTTGTGTTTAGATCTAGTTCTTATTCCTGTCTTTCACTGACGATAGCAAATAGCTTGAAATCATGATCTGAAAGTGGAATTAAAGTTAGAGATAGTGAATGCACTCTCTGACGTTTATGTAAACGAAATACGCTTGATGGTGTTTTTGGTAGAACGCCATCTGTTGACATAAATACAAGCGTTAACAAGTTTTTAACTTGATTTTGTTTTTCATAAATGTACCTTTGAGGTCTTTCTTGCAATGATATATATTGCAGAGGCTTCTACTATGTGGTGATGCTGAACTGATATCAGACCCATGTAGCTATCTGGCTTGCTATGCTGAGTTCGAAGACATTAACGTGTCTAAAAAATTCACGCTTGCAAGCTGAATAGAAACTGTTTCATAAACGCTCAGAGTTTGTGTTTAGATCTAGTTCTTATTCCTGTCTTTCACTGACAATAGCAAATAGCTTGAAATCATGATCTGAAAGTGGAATTAAAGTTAGAGATAGTGAATGCATTCTCTGACGTTTATGTAAACGAAATACGCTTGACGGTGTTTTTGGTAGAACGCCATCTGTTGATATATATATATAAATTAAAGGGTTAAATTTAAAAATTTATTTTTTTTTTTTTTTTTTGTATTAATAAATTTTATATTCAAAATAATTTCGTTTTAACCCAAACACCCCCCCCAAGGGGGGGGTGTGTGGGAAGAAAAACCCTATATTTTTTTTTTAAAAATTTTTAAAAGGGAAACCAAAAATATGTTTTTTATATATATATCATTGCTGAACCAGCATTCATCAGTTTGGCCAGATCATAATATCCCATGCATATATACAATCAGCACTCAGTTTATGTCAAGATAACAATTCCTTAAGCTTTAATTGATAGGCTTTAATTTTCTCACCCCTCCAACAATTCAACTGTCCATTACATTGAAAAACCAATGAGAGAGCTCTTGGTGGATTTGATATTGTAGTCATACCCATATTAACATTACTTCAATCTAATCTCTCATATTATTGCACCTTTGTGTATTTATTTATATTAATAGGAGAGGGATGGGTTGGGAATTATATTATATATAACCTATTTCCAAGGCTATATGTAATTAACCTATTCATTTAATAAATTGGTTATATCATAGTATAAGTCCAGCCCATCCCTCTTTTAGTAATATAAATGGATATGTAAAAGTCCAATAATATGGGTTAGAATATCAAATCTACCAAAGGCTTTGAGCTTTCATCATTGTTTTTTCATTGAAATGAATGGCTGAATTGTAGAGGAGGTAAAAATATTGAAGCCTATCTATTGAAGTGTAATGAATTGTTATCTTAAGCCAAGCACTTGTATATATGTGTGGGAGATTATGATCTGGCCCAACTGATGAGTCCTGGTTCTGCACAAAATATGTATATTGTGAATCATATATCTTTGTCACATTGTGTTGTCATATGTGTCACTTGTCTGAGATGGAGTGGAGGATGAATATAAACTGAAAATCCTAAGTTCAAAACCTCTATGTAAATTGTGTTAAATGTTTTTTTTCAAGAATAACAAGAAGAGGTAGAAATGAAAAACGCTGATGAGAGAATAAACAAGAATTACTGACATTAAGAGATTGAAGTGGAATTGGGCTGGATCTATTTCTAGAAGAGGTGATAATAGATGGATAGTTGAAATGGATTTCAAGAAACTGCAAAAAACCTAAAAGGAGACCATATGTTAGATGGATGGATGAAATAAGGAAGTGTGCTGGGTTGATGTGGAGAAGTTAGAGATTAGAGAAGATGGATTGAACTTGGACAGATCTTCTTTCTACAGGGATTGATAATGGTTAGAAATGATGATGATATAAAATAATTTGTTGTTATTGGTTAATTGAATTTTTTTCTGAGTTGACATTTAAATTGATCAGAATATAATTCACTTTCTCGCCTTTGGTAAGAATATCACTAGATATTGACTTATATTTAAAATTTTATTTTTATTCACTACAAAGTAGTCTCTTGTTGATTGCATCCCTATTAGCTTGCTTAATTTTTTAAATTGTATGATCCCAAATGATCTCTTGCTACAATTTGTAATTATTTTTCATATTATTTCACACCTAAAGCTTCAAGATTCAAAGATAAAATTCATTTGCAATGCATTTTTTTATTGATTTATGCAGTATACATTTGTAATACAATATCATATCTATCACAATCTAAGATTTAAATCAAAAGTTAATAGTTACTCTATGCCAGTATTTCCCAAAGTGGGATATGTGTACCCTTGAGGGTACACAAAGAGCTTAGTGGAGGTACACGCAGCACCGAACCTTGACTGCATCTGGTGCAAAAAGCAACTTCCTATTTTTTTATTACAAGCATATAAAAATAAAACTTTTTTACTTATTAGTATTGTGTATGTGTAGTTTTGTATGAATAGCTGCGGCATTGACAAGCACTTTGATGCTGCATATTTCTCCAGTCTTTGTGTCAGATAATGTGTTATGTACAATACTCATTCACGTACACATTGAACTGTTATAGTGCCTGCATGCATATTTTTAGCTTTCATGCAATTTTGCTACTGGAAAGGTTTGTTATGTTTTTTTTAGTAAGTCCCATTGATTTTGATTATTTTTACAAAATATAATATTCATCCCTAACATTTAAGATTATGGATTAATGGTTGAAATTTGGAACTTCTAAACTGAATAATAGGAACAATCAACAAATAGAAAGTAATGAAATTAATGAAGGTGAACCACTTACAATTTTGAAAAAACCTGTTAAGAAATAAAGCAAGGAAAACTCGCAAGTACAATAAAGAATATCTTAAATTTGGATTCTCATAGAGTGGAGATGAAAAAAAGCCTATTCTGTTTTGCATAATTTGTTTTGAAAATCTAGCAAATGAAAGCATGAAGCTTAAAGTGCCATTTTGAGACAAACCACAATCAGTACAAAGATAAACCCATGGATTTTTTTGAAAACAAACTTAAGGATTTAAATCTGTCTCAAAAAGTAATGTGGAATTTGACAGGAAGTGACAATCAAAAAATCCTAATAACTTCATATCATGTGTCACTTTTAATTGCAAGATGTAGTGCAGCGGAGATGATTGGTGAAACTTTAATCAAACCTGCAGCTAAGATAATGACAAAAGTAATGATAGGAGATGGTCACAAATTTTGACCGAGTTCCCCTCTCAAATAATTCAATTCATCAATGAATCATTGACATGTCTAATAATGTAAAACAGACATTATTGTCTGATATTTCTCAAAGTCATTATTATGCATTCCAAGTTGATGAATCCACTGATATTGCAAATTTTGCAAATCTTATGGCATTTGTTGGATATGAAAAGGATCAAGAAATCCATGATGACTTTATTTTTCCAGCCTTTATTGGGTCATACAACAGGAGAAGATATTTTTTACATTATTAATACATTTATGAAAGAGAACAAAATTGATTGGAATAGATGTATTGGAATACACACAGATGGAACAAAAAGTATGATCAGAAGTAATAAAGAGCTTGTTGTAAGAATTCAGAATGTTGCCCCAAATGTCATATCCACACATTGTTGCATACACAGAAAGGCTTTGGCAACATGTAAGAAGCCCACTGATCTACAGAAAGTTCTGAATAAAAGCATAAAAAATATTAACTACATTAAAGGCTGTTCTCTGAATGCACAACTTTTTTCTCAAATGTGTGAAGAAATGGAAAGTAGTCACACTCAGCTTCTTTTTCATATCGATGTTCATTGGCTATCTCGAGGTAAAATTTTAAACCAATTATTTGAACTTAGACATGAGTTCAGATTTTTTTAATGATAGACTTGAGCTGAGAAACTTTATATGATTGGCAATGGCTTTGTAAATTAGCATACTTAGCAGATATATTTTCTGTTTTAAATTGTCTCAACTTATCATTGCAAGGAAAAGAAATTTCATTGTTTCACATTCAAGATAGAGTGAATGATACCATGGCAAAACTAAATTTATGGCAAAAGAGAGTTGGCAATGGAGAAGTGGACTCATTTCTTTTTCTTTTTGAATTTATAACCAAATTCAAATATTGAAATAGATGCTGATACTATGAAATGTATAACACAGCACTTAGAGAGTTTACAAGTGGGCTTAAAAAAACTTTTCCTGATTTAAATAAGAATATCGAATGGATAAGATTTTTATTTAACATTAATACAGCATATATGCCAGAAGGTTTATTGCATGCAGAAGAAGAGCAATTGTTGGAATTGGCTTCAGATGGATTCTTGAAAAATAAACCCAAGGAGTGTACTTTAACATCATTCTGTTGCAAATGCAACATGCATATCTGGGTTTAACACAAAAAGTCTTAAAATATATTTTACCTTTTCCAACTTCATATCTATGTGAGGTTGCATTTTCAGCATTTATAGACATTAAGTCAGAAAAAAGGAACAGGCATTTGGATGTAGAACCCATCTTAGATTAAAATTAACTACCAGGGAATCAAATTATGACAATCTGTTGTCTCAACATAAACAATTTCATCCTTCTCATTGATCTTAATAAATTTTATTTATAGTATAACTTTTATTTATATTTTATTATGAATAAAAAAAATTTCATTGTTTTTGCTTTTTAGTATATATAAAAAAATAATACATTTTTTTATTACAATTAAAGTATATACATTTTTTTTGATGAGGGGTAGATAGCATTATGAAAATTATTAAAGAGTTACACAGTATTGAAAGTTTTGGGAAACACTGCTTTATGCCAATAACTAGTTTTTAGTACCCATGTCAAAAATAATATTGCAACTTTTCCATCATTATATCATTTTTAAGAAGAAAAAAATTATTTATACAAAATTACATTTTCATATTATATTTATTTGAAGTTTAATGTTTTAATTTTGGCTTTAGTTATAACTGTTATATTTTTTACATCAATAGATTTTACAATTTCATTTTTTATGGACATTGTACTTAAATTCAACAAATTAGTTTACTACATAGATCTTTTTAAATATTTTTTATTATTTTTAATTTAAAAAGTTATCATTGAGTTTTTGCTATAGTCATGAAAGTATTCTAAAACAGCGTTGTTAAATTGCAACTTCATTAAAGAATAACATTATTAATTTATTTTTAATAACAACTAAATTTAGCATATCAATAGCTGTATCACATAGAGCAATTTTATATTTCAATAAATTACATACTATATGTAATTGTACAATGAGTTGGTCAGAAAAGTCAATGCATACTTTCAATAAAAAAAATTTTAAAAAATAGCTTACTTAGTTAACTTCTAAATTAATTTTTTATTAACCCATCTCTATTTATTAAGGGGTTTTTTCTTCATTTTCCTTTCAATTGTATTTTTTAAAATAAACAAAACTTGATTATTATTTATCTTCATATATTTTAGAAATTGTATTAAAAGCATAAATACAAAAAACAAAACTAATCTGAAAAATAAAATTAACTTTAGAAATAAAAAAATATTTCATGAAAAACTTATTCTTAATTAAATTTGTAAATTTAAATCAAAGTTTATTATAAGCTCAAATAATAAAAATATTGAAATATTACAAATTGACTTTTAATTGCAAGAAAAAAAATTTTTTGTTGATAATTGGTATTTTTTTTGTATGATATGTAAATTTTCAATTGCATAATTTACTATTAATCCTCTCACAAGTTGCTGTTTCTTTTTCTTCTTAATTGCCATAAACATTCAACATTAAGTTTAAGATTAAATCATTATTACTTACCAGAAAATAATAAATTTGACTTCATTTAATAGATATTGTTTACTACTGAAATAAATTCTAAATATTCACATTTTATGTCTGGAAATGTTAAAAAAATTAATTTGTAATGAAAACAAAAAGCTTTGTATGTCATTATTTCTAAAAAGATTATTTGAAATCTTCATTATTTGTCTTTTTTTAAGAATATTTACTTATTTCTCTTAAATCTAATGAATTATGCTTTAAAAGTTGAAAAAAGTTACTATTTATTGCAATATTACAATGTTTTCATACATGTTATTATATTTTGACAGATTATATATGGAAACTAAGCTTGTAAATAGCTTTAGGGTACATTTGTGTTGCCCATTTTTAAAAATAAAGTATTTCCATTCAAAATAAATTATTACTAATTTATATTCGTGATTTGTAATACTTATTGCACAATTATTATACAAAGATAATTTTGAATTGTAATTATTTCACAAATAAGCACATTTTTGGTTATTCAAACTATTTTCTCCAAACAATTATGTAAAGGTTTTGAGATGTTGGCAGATGTCAGAAATACAAAAATGATGGTTATCAAGGTGGAGCTAAAGCCAATAAAGCTGTCTTATCTCACCAAATTTTGGTTTTCTGGATATCTATGAAATATTTTCCAAACTAAAATTTTACATTGAAGTATATATGATAAAATATACATATTTAAAAATAAAGCTTGCAAAAATTCTCAAAAGGTGTAAAATTACTGAGAAACACACAAAAAATCTGATCAATTGAACCAAGAGTTAATAGTTAAATACATTTAAATAAAACTAAATTTTAGATATCAAATATTAATTTAAAACAAATGTTTAATTTTATAAAAAATAAATAAACAAGTAAGCAAATTAAAACATACATTCATTTTTTTCTATTTCTAACATGCCAACAAAAGTCTAACTTCTCAACAGAGAATGAATACAGTTTTGAATCGTCTTTTTAGTGGATTCCCAATAGCTGTTGGCATCAAAATATTTTAATTAGAATTAAAATCTTAATTTAATAACCAGTAAAATCAACCAAGCTTTTTTTTTTATTTAAAGTTTTTGCCATTGAACAATTATAATATATTGCTTCTGTTAAAATCAGTTGTTCTCATCTGTAGCAGCCAACATAGGTTTGCATGACAATTAAGTAAAATCTTAATTCTTTTTCAAATTTCCCAGCATGCTTTAGTGCAATAGCAGGGTATCAGACAGGAAGTGCTCAGATTGATTCCAGTTCTGATGCTTCTACTATTCAAATTTTTTATGGACACGTGTGCAATAAAGCCATTTAATCCATGCCCTTTAGATAAAAAGAGTAACATTTTTTAGAAATATATATTTATTTCAATCTAATGAAAGATTTGTGAATTTGAAACAAAATTATACCCAGTGATGCAAAATAAATACTGAAATTGTCTAAAAATTTAAAATAATCTATTATTTCATTAGTTGTATTTCATAATTTATAATCAATAATATTTTATTCTTATAGGTACAACAATCAATAGAGTATTATTGATTTAATAATTATTCAGTTAAATAACACAAAATAATATCTTTAATTAATTTCACTTTAATTACTGTAACTGTCCATGTGATATATATATATATAAATGTACATGTATGAATTGTAATAAACAAAAACGTTGCAATTTCTAAATCAATTCATTTTGACTAAATAATTACTTTTCTGTTTAATTAAAAATCATAAACCAGACAATTTTAATCAAAAATGAAGAACTGTGAAAACTGTTGCCCTTAGCAGTTCCTATATAATTAATTTTAATTTACTATTCTGCTTTTAGAAAGGAAAATCTAAAACAATAAATAATGCAAATGGATTGTTCAATACATTTCATTTCTTCTTTGATTTCTTTAAAGAAAATTATTACTTTCAATGTAGAATAAGAAAGCAAAATCAATTTTAAAGTGCTTCTTTTCGAAACCAGAAACTTTAGCAAAACAATAGCAATATTTGGCTGAAACAACCAAGTTTTTCTCTTTCCAACCTAAGTGAAGCTTAGCAGAATCTCCTGAAGTCAACCATCTTTTGAAGAAATTCAGAAAAATAACTTTTAATTATGTTTTAAATTTTTATATGCAATTGTATTTCAAGTTATAAAAAAATAATAACTTAAAAATATTTAAAGTTTTTCCATAAACTCACAAACAATCTTTTCAAATTTATAAAGTATCTTAATATTTTAGCAATCCATTGTTGTGTGATTATTGTACTGAAACAATTAAATGTAATGGAAATGCTTCAGACGCTTATTTTTTAAAAAATACCAAACATATTAAAATGCATTTTGTTTATTTCATTATGTGATAAATAAAATGTTTTAAAATAGCAAAATGCCTTACTTTTACAAATTATATAAAACATCCTAATTAAATTTTAATTAAAAAAAATTTTTAAACACATCTTACATTTATTTTACACATTAAAAGTGCATTTTATTTAAAGGATATGCAAAAAAAAAAACACAACACCACCAGGACAATTTATAATAATGTATATTTATAAACTTTATTTGAAAAAAAAAAAGAAATGATTTCAATGCCATTAGAAAATCTGGCATATTTTAAATAATAATTTACTATTATTTATCTGCTAGTTTGAAATAATGTTAAAGGTTTTAATAATCATCAATTCATTATATATGCTATAAATATTTACAGTCCATCAAAGCAAGGAAGAAAGATGGCACCTCTAAATTACTATATCTAATGTTTGAAGTGTTATGAATATTAAATTATTTATTTAAATGTATAAAGTTTTAAAAGGTCAATTTAAATTGTAAGCACACTGCACTCATTGTTATATTTGGTTTTACTATTTCTATTTTCAATAAAGTAGTAATACTCTCAATTAGAAACAAATTTAAATTTAATTAATTCTAATCACAAATGACACTCTAGAAAATTGTATTTAGTAAATGAATTGCCCGTATAGTGTATAAAATAAGAATATATTAAACATGTTAATTAAATTGTCTTTCCAGATAAAAATATATAAAAAAATTATATTTGTTGCTTGTTATCTCAAAAAAGGAATAAAGTCAAAATATTTCTATTTTAATTGATAATGCTTGAATAACTTCACTTCAGGAGGGAAAAGAAAACTAAATATAGCAATATTCTTAAATATTTTAAACAAAGGCAGATACTTTGAAACTTTATGTCCTATATTATGATTATACTGATGCATTCATTCTATTCAGATATGTAACTATAATATTGTGTTTTGTAAAAGATATGTAGTGTTTTTTTCCATGCAAATAAATCTTAAATCCATTTTGGAAACTTTATTATTGTATAATACATAATAGTATATTGTTACTAATTTTCTTATTAAAACTTCAGGTTTTGGAGGATTTATTAATGCAAATCTTTGAAATATTCTTTTAAAATCTATTTGTATTACTATTAATATTTTTAAAATGTTTGAAATCAAACCATTTCATGACAAGTATTAAATAGTTTTAAAACATTTAAAAGATTTACATAATCTGATGCCAACTCTTAATCAGCACTTATTGCAAGATATAAGAATTTTATGTTTAATAGTAGAGAAGTGTATTTAAATTATTATCTAATCCAGTTATTATCTAAACAAATTGATTGAAAGAACGCATGCTCAAGTAATTAGCTAAACTTAAATAAAAACCAGCCATATAGATTTTAAATGTGTATTAATGTCTGTAAGTGAATAACAATATTTCATATTCAGTTAAATGGATGAGCAGTATATCCTAAACTAATGCAATGAACATCTAAAAAAGTCAATAAGAAAAATTAAATGTTGGATGCTCATATAAATCTTAAATTTAAACAATGAACATTATGCTTATGTTATGTATTGAGAATTTTGCATAAATATTTACACTATGTAACCATAAATATCAATAAAAAAAGATAAACACTGACTTTAAGACACTATTGAATGTCTCATAAATAAATAAAAAATTAATAAATGTTCATAAAGGTATTTATTTTATTAAACATGAATTATAACTCCTTCCAATGTGGAATTAACTTAATTGAACGTATTGATGTTTTATAAAGGGGCATGTAATATATGGATTAAACATATGTATTTCTTTATTTTTTAATGTGTATATAAATAATCCTAAACAAAAGTATTTAATACAGTTTAAATTGGTTTGATTGCTAATATATGTTGGTTTTTTCACTTATTGATAAGAATAATAAGAAAGATAATTTATCATTACACAAATATAAAATAATATCATTGTATACATATATTATTAAAATATATTTCATGCATTCATTAAAATGTGTGTGATAAATTTACATTTCGTATCTTTTATCATTCATGTATTTCGACCTTATAATATAGAAAAAATTATTTTATGAATTTATCTGTTCAATTGAATATATTTCTTCCATAGTTTATTATTTAAATAAATATTATAAAAACATTTACTAGTATTGCATTGCCAGAGTCTGTCTTTTTTAAAAAAAAGAGGAATATAATTATTATAACTAAGCCACCAGATATACTTATCTGTGTGGAGTATCTATGTTTGGTATTTCTTATATATTGATACATAATCAATAATACATAATCAATAATAACCTATATAATTTCAATTATCATTTACTGGCATATTTGTTCAAAAATAAACATATATGAACTTCTGACAGATGTATTATTTCCAACTTTTGGAGTAAGTTTATTTTAATTAATGGAATACAGAGCAGAATTTATCTATAATTAATATAAATATTTGAAAACCAGGCACTTTTCACAAACCTGGGAGCTTAATTGTAAGTATAGAGGATTTGAACTCAGATTTTTAAGCACCCTTCAACTATCCACACTATCTCATACAACTGATACACATGACCACACACATGTAGAAAAGATAAATAATCACCAATATATGTATTTTGTGCTAAACCAGCACTCATCAGTTGGTCCAGATTATCATCTCCCACATCTTAATATAATCTGAGCACTGATTATATATATATAGATTATATATATATATATATATATATATATATATATATATATATATATATATATATATATATGTGGAAGATGATAATCTGGACCAACTGATGAGTGCTGGTTTAGCATGAAATATATATATTGATGATTATTTATCTTTTCTACATGTGTGAGGTCATGTGTATCAGTTGTATGAGATAGTGTGGATAGTTGAAGGGTGCTTGAAAATCTGAGTTCAAATCCTCTATACTTATATAATTAATATCTATAAATTAGGATGGGTTAATCTTTCATCTTTAATTTTAAAAAATGTTATACTGGATGAATTTTAATATTTAAGATAATGCAAATGAAATAAATAACTGTTTTCTCATTCTTATAATGGATGATATATTTTATTAACAATATTGACATTATCTTAAGTTTCCCAAAATTATTGTTCCAAATATATTATCACACTTATCTAAATATATGTGTTGTTTTCAATTATTTATAAGAATATTAAATTGCTTTGAATTTTTTTTATGTGCATTGTTTTAATAGATTATTATAATTTATAAATTAAATATTTGAAATACAGTTATTCTTCATATACCTGGAGCTTAATTGTAAATATAGGGGATTTGAACTCAGACTTTCAAATCCCCATCAACTATCCACACTATCTCATACCACTGATACACATGACCACACACATGTAGAAAAGATAAATAATCACCAATAGGTGTATTTTGTGCTAAACCAGCACTCATCAGTTGGTCCAGATTATCATCTTCCACATATATATATATAATCAGTGTTCAGTTTATATTAAGGTAGTAAATTTTTATACTTTAATGGACAGGCTTCAATTTACTCCAACCTCCAACTCTTCAGCCATCCATACCATTGAAAATCTGATGATGAAAAGCCCAAATCCCATGCTGATCCCAATATTATAATTATAAATAACAATATTAATATTATAAGCAAATTCAAAACAAAATGCTTTCTAAATTGTGTCTTATAATTTGGCATAGGCATATAATTTTGAATTGGATTTAATTAATGACCAAAAGACAATAAACACTTGGAGAATTAATGGAACTTTTTGTTTTACTATTATGGATCTGAAATCAATGAACAATCAAAATTATCTGCTGTAATATAGAAAGCAATAAAGCATATGTCCCAAAATGAAAAGTCTTTTTAGAATCTGTAATTGTTTTTAAGCTGCTTCTCCAACTTTGAGATGGTGATATGACTAGATATATATTTAATGTAAACATGTATGATTTCTTTAAAAAAAATGGAATGAAGGCAATTGTTTTCAATTCTCAATAAAGTTGTTGTTTCGTGTTTGAAAATGGTATTTATTTTGTGTCTAGAATATGATTAAACCAAAATGTTTTCCTGCATAACGTGGGTGCTGTGTAATAAGGATTATATAGCCACATATAAATTGTTAACCCACACATAAAATATAATAATTATAGAAAAATACTTGACAGAAAATGAACAATAAATACTTCTCAAACATTATAAGCTCCCATATTTTTTTTGAACATTACAGATAATGATAAATGACTTCCAATATATATTTTGATATGAGATATGACTTATTCAGTCAGTAATTTGAGAATTAGTCGGCCGCTAATAAAAATTAAGATTCTTTTAATTTTTGGATGTAAAATTAAAAAATGTATCTGTGGTTAATTAAATGTAATAATTTTTAAAATAATGAAAATGTTAGTTAATAACGAAGTTTTTAAAAAATATCAGTTATCTATTAATGCTTTTTGATATAGTAATGTTTATAAATTGGAGCGACCTAAATTGAATATATTTACACAAAATGCGTTATTTTTTTGCTAATATGTGATTTTGAAAGATATATATAATAAACTTTTTTTTTAATATTATACGAATATAATAAATAGCATGTGTAGAAGTGTAAACACACACATATATATTATACTTACTTCTATTGCTTTTATTTTCTTCACTTATTTCTTTCTTGGTGGTATTTCTGATTTGTTATGTCTCATTACAACTCTGAAAGTTATATTCTTTTTAAATTTTTATACTCTGCAATGGTGAAGTGCTGAACTTTTAATTCTTTTAATATGACCTTACTTTTTGTTTGGTCACTTTTAGCTAACACCTGGAGATTTATCTTTCTCACATATCTAATCAAAATCGTGAACAACCAATCATTCAACTTCTGTCTTGTGCCTTTTTTAAACCTTATTATTTTCATCTTTGCAATCTTTTCTTTTAATCAGCCATTTTTGTCTGTCCTCGAGACTTCTGAGAGGGGACAGTAGTTCAGTGCCTGCACCATTGTGATTTGAATTAGTAATGACTCTGTAATGGTGAATCAAGGAGTTGTCTGTCATTTCTTGACAGATCATTAATGACATTTATTTCTCATGACAACTTTATAATAGAACAAAATACTAGAGAAAATGGAACTGGTATTTTATGAAGAATAACTTTTCAAAAAAAAAAAAACTACCTGTAGCCAAGTTTGTTTTGACCTTGACATTAAAATAGGCTATCATTCATTTTGGAATGATCAAAAATAAAAGAAAGAGCATAAGCATAAATGACAGTTTAAGTTCCGTATCTCTATTAAATCATTTATTTATTTATTTTTGTTTTGATTTATTTATTGGCCTAAACTTTACATTTTTAATAAGCTATCTGTAATTTGTAGTTAATTTTAATGCTAATTATATGTTCGTTTATGTATATAAATAGAATACTAAAACAGCTGAAGTCATTTTTACTGATGAATTTTTACTTAGTAATTAATAGTAATTAAATTATTAACATTAAATTGATTAGATGTTTAAACTATATAAAGGAAAATAATTTAACCAGTAAATACTCAATGCCTTTTATAGTTCGTTAAAATCATAAGAAAATAATATCTCAGATGTTAAAACAAAATATATTCTATATTTTTGTATTCGTATGACTTTTTAAACTCTTGAATTGTCAGTGAATAATCACAGTTTGATCAGTCTAATAGGTGTAGTTTTTTTCATCTACTGATTATCCCTCTTAGAATGAGTTTCTCTATATTTCTTCGAATAATGTTTTTATGAGGTTCAACATGTTTTTAACATTTTTCTGTTATCTTCTGATGTTTTAATTATTAATGCATTGTTTGTTTCTAATATCTGTATATATTATATCAATATAGAATGATGTTGACTGATCATAGTTATATCAATAGCAAAACATCATTCGAAACAGTGCAGGTAAAGACAAATATAATCAGAAGAGACTTGAACTCAGATTTTCAAGCACTCCACAACCAGCCACTCCATCTTATACAACTGATACACATGTCCACATACATGTGAAAAAATAAATGATCTCCAATATGTGTATTTCATTCTGAACCAGCATTCATCAATTGTTCCAGAACCATCGCCCACACATATATAAAATCAATGTTCAGTTTGTATTAAGATAGCAAATCTTCAAACTTTAATGGACAAACTTTTCACCATTCATATCATTGAAAATCTGATGATCGAACACTCAAAGCCCTTATTGATGCCAATGTAATTGTTTTATCCATGTTGACTTTAAGCCACTCTGAACCCCTCACATATAGAACCTTAATATATCCATATAAATATACAGAAGAGTGAGGGGCACAATACAGGCTGAATATATATATATAACGAAACTTAAATATATTCCAAACAACGGTAAACAATTTATAATACAATATAAATAAAAACTCATAAAGAAATATTTTCGATTACCGTTGTTTGGAATATATTTAAGTTTCGTTATTGTATTATTGATATTAGCGGGCATTTATTTTGTTTTATATATATATATATATATTAGTCTGCATTCACAGAACAGGTAATATTTATTAAGGAGGTTTATCTAAACTTCTTTCTATTAATAATTTCAATCTCTTGATCAAATTGCAAAATTTAGTGTCCATATAAATATATGAGACCATTAATAGGGTGGGATTCCACCTCTAATTGCTAAAAAGAGATTGCCTTGACAATAGTTTGAAATTCTTGATTGTTATGTATATTGGGATTGTCTAAATGTTGACTGTTTTCTAGTGGTTATATATATATATATGTGTGTGTACTCATACGCTACTATGATGAAAATTTTATAAGTGTCAAAATACCAAATAATAGATTTGCCAGAATTTGACAGTTATTTGATGATATTCAGTAATTTTTTTAACAGAATATTTATATATACCTGGGTCTTGTTTTATGTGGTAGATAGGTTCCTCAGAAAACACGCACAAAAGAAATCGCTCAAAAATAGACGTAACTTACCTTGAAAAAGGGGGGATACGGACTGTGATTTTTCAAAAATCGCGTAAAAGCAAAGCACCAACGTAAAATTACTTTAAAATTCGCGCAAAAAAAAACAAGGAAATAAAATATGACAAACTTTTTTTTAACTATAATATTTAATTTTATTCAAAACATTATATTTTTGTGCATAATTGACAGTAATTTACATTTTTTATACACATTTTAATTATTATCGCTATTTGCCGATAAACAGGTTCGTTTGCAAACTGGTAAAAAATCAGATTCTTCACAAGAGGAAATAAAACTAGTGCCAACTTCACTCTCATGTTGTGTTAATGGTTTTCTGGTGACAACATAATTAGTAATTAATCTAACAACTAAAATTAAATTCTTATTTTTGTTGTTAATTTTTTAATTTTCAATTCCATTTAAAAATCAAATTTCATTTCACATCACATTAATTTCAGGTCACCTTAAGTAATTTTTAAATTGTTAATTACAATTAAAAATCAGATTTTAATTTTTAATTGTCAAATTTAATTGTGCCCACTGCTATTATTCACCTTTTAAAAATAAACTTGCAGACACTAAATGATTAATAATTGATTACATTGTTTTTTAAAAAGCAAAAACAGAATGTGATTTAAAATGCAAAATTAACATGAACAATGTTTGAACAAATTTACATTATAATCTTGTAAAATTTAATGTGTGTATACATAAAATGTGGAAATCATGATTTTAATTTCATTATTGCATAAAATCTTACTATTATAAAGCACTGAAAATATTGAAATTACTAAGATGAAAGTTGAATTCCAATAATGACATAAATGCACAAAATTTATTATTTAAAGTAATAGCGCATTATCGGAGTTCGACTTCCAAAGAAACAAGAATCGCGTTAAATAAATCCGCATAAAATGAGACCCGGGTGTATGTGTATATAGTTATTTGCCAAAATTATTTAACAGTCAATGTGTTATAATCAAATAACCATTTTAATGATCATTAGGTCATTCTCTTAACACAATTTATTCACTGTGATTTTACTAAACACTCTAGGACACTTTTTGACACTAGGGAGTGCTGCCAAACTGCTGATGACACTCACAAATGATAAATTTTAGATTTTTCATCAAAAGTGCCTATGAAACTGTTTTAGATATTATGTCCAATAAAAAAATAGATTTCAAATTTTATTGAAAGTTTATAAATAAATAAAAAAAAACAATATATTTATTTTTCAAATAAAAAAATGAAAGCACTTTTGGATGGTGTGTCAAACAATATTCCAGATATCTTGTCTCTTAGCAGATATTAAAATTTAAATTAAAAGACATTATTTAATCTTAGGATTAGTAAAAATATGGTAGTAAAATACATGGCTATATGTGTGAGAATGAGTAAGAAATACAGAATTAAAACAAATATTAAAAAAATGAAGGCTAACATTTAAAGGCCATAATACCCAATTAACAAATATTAAAACTGAAGTTTATTTTACATTTCTCAACTTTTTAAAAAAGAATAAAATTTATAATTATGTTTAGAATGACTAAAAGTTGGTGAAACATTAGTAAAAAATCCAAACAATTGTTTAAAAAAACATTTAGAGGTCACATTACTATAATTAGCACATGCCAAAATTGAAATTAATTTTTAAATTATCCAAAGACACAACATTAAAAAAAAAGTAAAATGCATAAGAATATTAGAATGAGTGAAAATATGGCTGCTGAATACATGATTAAAAGGTGTAAGTATGAGTAAATGTGTATATACAGTTGAACTGCAAGCTATGCAGTTTCAATTATAGGCTATCCCAAGTAAATGTAAACAATCAAACAAAAATATAAATAAATAAAAAAACATTACAATTCACAAATTTTATATTTCAGCAACCTTTCTTTCTCTCTCTCTCTCTCTCTCTGTGTGTGTGTGTGTGTGTGTGAGTGTTGTCCACAATTATATATCTATTAAAAAATTTTCTTAGTTTATGTTAAACGCTTATATATTTTATTCTAATTATTTTACCCAAATTTGATGTGCTATTTTTTGCATAATAAATTAGTTTCTAAGAGTAATGTTAGAAGTTTAAAAGGTGACACGACTTTAAAAACATAAATAAAAGAGTTCATAATTTTTTTTTTGTTAGAATGGTCTATTATGTTTCTATTAATCACATGGACTCCATTTCTTATACTTGCTCAAGCTGTTAAAACAGTCAAAACTATCCATTGAGTAGCACCACTCAGTGTAAGCCAGAGTAATCAATGGATTCCAGAAGGCTTGTGCATAAAATTCCTATCTAGTGCCTACTCCTCCAATATCCCCAGACTAGTTTCTAGCTTGTGCCTTTTATCAGTGAGGAACTTTGGATATGAGAGCATTGCACCTAGATCTTAGGATCTAATGCAACCCTCCAGCAGCCACCTTTTATCTCTACTTAACTGCACAACTATGAGTTTAAAATTGAAAACATAATAATATTTTCAATCCAAGAACATTAGCTTATAGAATCATATAGGTCTGAACTTAGTTCAGTACCCATACATTTTGGTGTCTTTGGTTCTTTAATAACCACAGCCACCACTATCCTATTAGACCTGATTGGTATTAAACCACTAAACACCACATAATCCAAGGCTCCTCGCTGATGAAAGCCACAAGCTAGAAACTAGTCTGGTGATATTGGATAAGTAGGCACTAGATAGGGATTTTATGCACAAACCTTGCATCCATTGACTACTCTGGCTTGCAGTAAGTGGCACTATTATATGAAGAGTTTTGCCTGTATTAACAGCTTAGGCAAGCATAAAAAAGGTGATCATGTGATGTTTACTGGTTTAATACCAATCCTGCCTAATAGCATATAATAATAACATTCCACTCTTCTTACACTTTAAAGCAAAAATATATTTATTTATTATTTACAGTTTTGACTGTGACCTGAGTTTGGATCTATATGACTATATAAGCTAATGATCTAGGATTGAAAATATATTTTCAGTTTTAAACTTATAGTTTTGTAGTTAAGTAGAGAGAAAATGTGGCTTATAGAGGGTTGCATTAGATCCTAAGATCTAGGTGCAGTGCTCTCACCAAGGCTCCTCACTGATGAAAGCTATAAACTAGAAACTCGTTTGGGATATCGGATGAATAGGTACTAGATAGGGATTTTATGCACAAACCTTCTTGCATCCATCGATTACTCTGGCTTGCACTGAGTGGCACTACTATATTTTGCATGTTTCTATTAAGAGAAAAAATATTGATAAAAAAGAAAATGGCCCAGTTTATTTTAAAAATAGAAATATAGTACTAAGTTTTTTTTTATTATTATTCTTCCTTCACTGAATGCATAAGTGAACACACTAACTCAGTGAAGTGTATGTAAATATATCCTCTTAATTATTTTATTAATAACTATATTATATTTTAAAAGTTTGTGCATACATATAAAAAAGCATTTGCGTTATTTATGTGTGTGTGAGTTGAAAGATTTTATACAGCTGCACTTCACTAAACAATAAGTATTGTATTCTAAACAATGTTTACCAACATAAGATAAACTATTGCATGTTACATACATTGAACGATTGGAACAAAAAATAGCATAGTTTGCAGTTACACTGTAATTTTAAAGTAATATGAATATTTGCGTAAGTGAAATCCCTACAAGCATAACATATTACGTGAGAAATACTTATATCATGTTGTTCATTTTTGAATGGAAATTGATATACTAACTCTAAATACCTGAATGAAAAGGAGATAGAAAGGTTGTGTTACTCTTATTTTTTAATTTGGAAGTGTTTCAAACATTAGACTCTTTGATGCAAGAGCAAGAAAAAATAAAAAAGTTTTGACCAATAGTCTGACGTCATGATCTTAGGGTAGTAAAAAAAGTGAAAAAAATTTAAATGGCGAAAAAATAATATCATAAAATAGTAAAATATGTTTGTTCAAATAATTAACAAGTTTAATTATATAATAGATTTATTTAAGTAAGTCTATATATCCACCCATCTATCTATCAGTTTTTTTGTGCTTTTGTTTATCTATCTCTATATTCATTTATCCATTTGTCTATCTATCTGTATATGCTTCTGCTGTTATATACCTCTTGATTCTTTTGCATCAATCTGTCAAATTATATTACTATGTGAAGTTATGCTGGCATGTAGCACATTTTTTTGTGATTTTGCATACATGTTGATTTTTTGTAATGGCTGACAATTTGGAATAATGTTTAAAAAAAAATTATTTTAGGGAAAACTGCAAGAAAAACAGATATAATGCTTGAAACAGATTACAAGAAAGCTGTTCTGGGAAAAATACAAGTTTAAAAATGATTTAATGAAAGTGTCAAATTTATCATGTCCCAGAAAAGTCTGGGATGTGAAGTTTAATATCAGCATATTGCTGATATTTTTTTATCGATGGAAATGACATTTTTCTCTCAAAATTAATTCTTAATGGTTACATGTTTTATCTATAAGAACTGAAACATTCCAATGATGTGTAGAATGTAAAAGTTTTGTTTTGTGGCAAACTGAGGAGTGCAGGCTTCACCATAACAATTCTTGTGTGCTATGAATGTAAAATAATTTTTAATTAAATGCAACATGACTCAGCTTATCCTATCAATCATATTCATTTTATCTATAATCATGTGACTTATTTTTATTTTCTCAAATAAAAAAAATGTTGCAAATTTTTTTTGTTGACTTAGAAGTGGTGAAAAAATATTGACGCAGGCATTAAAAAGCTTTATTTTGAAACTGTTTCCAGACTACTTTGAAAAGTGAAAAACACATTTAGATTGGTGTATTGTATTAAATGGACAGTACCTTTGAGGTGATTAAATTTATAACACCTAAAAATAAATGAATAATTTTTTATTATAAAATTCAGGTTATTGTGGGGTATCCTCTCATATATATTTATGTTATTCTATCTGTCTATATATCCCTTGATTCATCTTTCTATCCACTCATTCTACATATTGACCTCTCTAGCTATCTGTTACCTATCTACCTATTCATCCATTTATCTATGCAACTTTACATTTATCTATCTATATTTTATTCATCAATTTATCTACTTCTACATATGTTTATTTATCCATTCAACCATCCAACTACTTAACTATATTTATTTACTCACCCATATTCTACTATTTGTTTATTTAACTATCGAATTATCTATATATCTATTTATATATATCATTTTTTATTTGTTCATATCTATTTGTCATTCCATCTGTCCATATACTATCTATTTATCTATCTATGAATATCTGCCTTTCTAATTACAGATTCACCAATTTAGTCATTTATCTCTCTATCTACTAACTCATCCATCCATTACATCTATTTACCTATTTGTGGATAGTTAGATAGAGAATGGATAAATGAATAGATAGACAGAAAATCATATAGATAAATAAATAAACAGATAGGTAAGTGTGTAGATACATAAATAGATAGATATATAGATAGATAGATAGATAGGTGTATAGGTGGATAGATAGATAGATAGATAGATAGATAGATAGATAGATAGATAGATAGATAGATAGATAGATAGATAGATAGATAGATAGATAGATAGATAGATAGATAGATAGATAGATAGATAGATAGATAGATAGATAGATAGATAGATAGATAGATAGATAGATAGATAGATAGATAGATAGATAGATAGATAGATAGATAGATAGATAGATAGATAGATAGATAGATAGATAGATAGATAGACATATGTAAATAGATTAACAGATAGATGATTGATGAATAGATATTGATGGATGAATAGATAGGTGGGTAGATAAATTGATGGATGAATGAATATATAAATAGATAGATGGGTGGATGGATGGATAAATGAAAATGAAACTTTTATTAATTGTTTGACAAAACACACTTTAATGTTTTTTGTCATTATTTTTTACCACTTTAATTTTTTTGTTTATACCACATTAAAATGTCTAGCCTTTGGCAAAACTTTTTTTTCCTGCTTTTGAAACACATCTATGTCATCTAAACTAGCATAATACCGTCTTTCTAGTTTTCCCTACTTTCAGATATTTACAATTAATATTATATTTATTTACTGTTTACATTAAATGAATATCCCTTATGTAATTGTTTTTTTTGTATTATGTTACAATTGTATAGAATTCACTCATACCAATATTCATATACTTTAAGATTATCCACAGTTTTACTTATTCTAGCATTGTTATGTGTTTTACTCTTCTTTGAAATGTCATGTCTTTGAATAATTTTTAAATTAATTTTACTATTAGCTAATTGCAGTAATTTGACCTCTAAATGATTTTTTTTAATTATCTTCATTTCTTAGTAACATTCTGCCACATTTTTAGTTGTGTATACTGCCACTACTTTTTGGTCATTCTAACATTCTTATGCCTGTTTCTCTTTAGTCTTTTGATAATTTAATATATGAATTTTTGATAATTATAAAATCCATTTTTAATATTTGCTAATTGTAGTACTAAGATCTCCAAAAAATTTTATTAACATTTGTTTAACTTTTTAGTCATGTACTCTTTTACCATTCTTACACATTTTAGCCATATATTCTTCTACTGCATTTTTACTTATTCTAATATTAATCCTCTCACAAGTTGTCATTTTTTTATTCTCAGTTGCTATAAACATTCTACATTACATTTAAAATTAAACCATTATTATTTATCTGCAAATAATAAATTTGACTTCATTTGATAGATATTTTTGTTTACAGATGAAATAAATTTTATGTATTTAGATAAAATATTTTAAAAATGAGATTATAATCAAAACAAAAATTCTCACACATCGTTATTGCTGGGAGATAATTTTAATTTTTAAAAATCAATGAAATTTTCATTATATGACATTTGTTTTTAAAATGTGAATGTCTAAATATTTATTTCTCTTAAATCTAACAAATTATGCTTTAAAAGTTTACATTTTTTAAAATATTTTTTTACAATATTTTTACTTTTGCTGTTACTAATTGCAATGATTATATAGTACCTAAGTTTATAAATGCCTTCAGGGTAAATTTGCATTGTTGAAAAAAAAATTATATTTTTAAAAATAAAATATTTCCCTTCAAAGTAAATTATTAACAATTTATATTTTTGATTTGTAGTAATTATTATACACTTTTTGTACAAAAATAATCTTGAATTGCAATAAAATTACAAATAATCACATTTTTGGTTATTCAAACTATTTGTTCTAAACAATGTCATAAAAATTAGTGATATCAGAAGATATTAGAAAACAAAAGGGACCACCATCAAGGCAGATCTAAACTTTTTATTTTGCTGAATTCTTGCTTTTCTGACCATCATTGGAATTTTTTCTAAACTAAAATTTTACATAGAAATTTATATAAGAAAATACATGTATTTAAAAATAAAGCTTACACAAATTCTTAATAGATGCTGGATAATTGTAAAATCAAGTATCTTCAGTTGAAATGGTCCAAAAATTAAATTTTATGTGTTTTAATAATAGTACTGGATAAAATATCCAGAACATTTTTCAGTGAATTATTTAAAATTGTTTTAGATTTTTTATTTGTTAATTGCAAATGTTTTTTTTAAACTTTCAATAAAAGTTTGAAATTTTTTTTTTTTTTTAAACAAAATATCCAGAACAGTTTAATAGACACTTTTGGTGAAATACCTAAAATTGTTTATTTCTTGCACGTATCAGCCATGATTTGGTGATGGAGTCAAAAAGTGACATAGATCACTTACTAAAATAATATCATTTAATCTAGTATTTTTTTCTTTTTTTGATTTTTTTTTTTAAAGATTTATTGTATTTATATGTATTTGTACATAACATTCAAATATAAATATAGATCTTTATGTTAAAGTTTAATTTATCCAAGGAATAAATATTGAATATATAATGAGCATTCATAGCTTTTCCATATGAGTAAGATGAAAACACGGTTGTTGTTTTTATTATACAAATCTCTGTTTCTTAATAAAATATTAATTATTTTACCATGGCTTAGATTTTGCCTGAGTGAATGTCAGATTCATATGAAAAATTTATGAAAAGATTTCACTATATTTTGCAGAATGAATATTTGGTATGAAAAAATTTACATATGTTAGAATGTTTGTTAAAATGTTTAGATCAATCTGAGATTTAGTTGACAAAATCTAAATCATGATGTTGTAATTCAACAACTTATTCAACTACCTAGTTCCAGTGGTTGAATTTTTTTTCAATTTAGGAGTCTGAGTAAAAGTCTGAAAATAATTTTGTGAAATATCAATTGTATTAAAATCTTTCAGTAAATTTTATAAATACCTAATGAATTACATGAACTAAATGGCTGCTTTGATTTCATTCTGTATGGATTGGAGGAGGCATAATTTGTTATATATATATATTTATATAACAGTCGGGGATGATGATGAAGTATCCAGCCTTACCGCATGTGCCGACAGAGCGCCACTAGGCTACTTTGAACCTAGAAAATTTATAAAGTCAACAGATATGGGCTGTTAAGACCGCGACCACCAGCCCAAGTCACTAGCTCAAGTAGATGCAGAAACTTAATATATTTATTAAAATATATTTTTAATAATAAAGAATAAAAAAACAATCACTGAGTATTAATACTACAAAAAAAAGATTTTATTTATGTATATAATTAATAACGCACAAACTTTTAAAAAAATAATTTTTATAACACAGGAAGAAATTTGTTTTATTCTGTTTCATTATTATTTTATTTGTTTTTAACTTTTAATTTTAAATTTTAGAAATGTTGAGTATAGATGAGCTACCCAGACCACGCACCTAAAAGACTTTCAAACAATTGATTCCGGGCTAAAAGTCCACAGCCACACCAATGCTCGCTTCCAGATATATATCAGCAACCAATGCAATATGAACATATTAGCATAGAATCACATGACAGGAATGTGCATCTGAACAATGTGATATTATTGGAGAAAACATGAGCTTTAATCAGTATAGGAATGTGCTTTTATCTGGCGAAGGAATCATGTATGTAATAATAAGAAAAAAACGCTGCATATGGATGAGAGAGCGGTCTTATCTTTCCGACTTATCTTCTCAATCCATAAAACTGGAATGGGTCAATGGTGCAGGAAATGCCTCTATGTCCATTTCAACGATATGACTACCTCTCTTTGGGGTCATGCTTTCAGTTGGACTCGTAGCCCTAGGTGCTAACACACTTCACATTACATTGATATAAACGTCCATATATATCTCCACCAGCATTGACACAACTATGAAACAAATAGTCCGAAATCAAAACCCTCTTTAAAAGTAACATATTTAAACTAGTCTAGCAGTTATCTACACTCAACTAACATTTAAGTCATTTTATTAATTTAATTCAAAACAAAAATCTTTAGTTTAATTAAGGTTTTAAAATCATTTTTAAGATAACATTTATATTTTAACTATTTTTTTTTTACTGCAAATTTATATAACCTGCTTTTCTTTTTAAATTTAATAATGCACAAATAACGATGTGTTTCTATTTTTAAATTTAAGTTTGCAATCGCAAACCCCTACCCTATTACAAACAGATATTAATTAAACATGAATAATAATAAAAAAACAATATATATTTTAAAAGATTACGTTAACTTTTGATCAGAGTTTTAAAATGGCAAAGTTTATAAAAGATAAAGTTCAGGTTTGTTCAGGAAAGAAAGTTTATAGTTCATTTTAAAGACACATAAAGTTTGAAGATTTTAAACTTAAGAGAGTTTATGTTTCATTTATAAATTTATACTTTCCTGTTTGTGCTCGTTCCTTCGCAAGGAAGATCCAAATTTATACAAGATCCATTTCTTGAGGGTGATGACGATTTATGAAGAAGCATTCATGATGTTTTCTGAAGATGGTACCCGTGGTTTGATCCTGGGATCCATGGAGATGAAAGCTGCCTTCAGCCGGCCGCATCGAAGAAAGCCCATTGACGCTGACTACATTCTTAGTGATGGTGATAATAGCTTTTTAAAAATTTTCTGCTTTCAACAAAAACAATTGAATTTTAAATTTTTATTTTATGATTCTCTCCAACTCCTTATTCCCTTTGGATTTTTCTTTTTATAGTCATTGGGCACCTTATCTCTGGAATGCACGGATTCATCAAACATATTTCATTATTTATATTTTATTGGTTAATTCAGTTTGTGACCAAGTAGATTTTGGGTTTATGGCTAAGTAAATTTTTCCACTGAGGTCTGTGTCCGTATCTTTGGATGGGAACTCATCTATTTTGTAATCATTTTTTTAATTGTCATTTTGCCTTAAGGATCTGTTTGTAATTTTTATATTTGAAAATTAAAAACTCTTCGCTATTATTAAAATCAAAAGGCTTTTTATTATATATTTTATTTAAAGATTAGAATCTTTGCTTCGATTCTATAATTTATTTATTTTTTAAAGCTTATTTTAATATTTAAATCAATCTAACATATTAATAAATTAATAATTCGTTATTTGTACATTTTGACAGTTTGTTTTTAATTCTGTATTAGATAAAAAAAGTTATTATTAAAATTTGAATGTAACATATATATATATCCCGTTACAATATATAAATATATGATCAATAAATGGAACTTGATCAAAACCTCCGTACAAGCATATTTTTATTTACATAAACGTCAAAAGAGTCAGAATTCACTATCTCTTTCGTTGGCTCCACCTTCAGATCAGCTGATTTCAAGCTAATTTGCTATCATCAGTGAAGGATAGGGACCAGAGAAACTAGACCTAAACACTAACTCTCAGCGTTTATGAAACAAGTTCCTACCAGTTTGCAAGCATGAATTTTTCAGACACATAATGTCTTCAAACCCAGCCTAACAAGCCAAATAGCTACATGGGTCTGATATCAGTTCAGTTTCACCACATAGTAAAAGCCTCTGCAATATATATCATCGCAAAAACCTTCAAAAGTACATTTATTAAAAACAAAAACCAAGTTATAAATCAAGTAACTTGCTATCACTTGCATTTATGATCAATAGATGGAGCTTTACCAAAACCTCAATACAAGCATATTTTTGTTTACATAAACATCAAAAGAGTCAGAATTCACTATCTCTTCTGTTGGCTCCACCTTCAGATCAGCTGATTTCAAGCTAATTTGCTATCATCAGTGAAGGATAGGGACCAGAGAAACTAGATCTAAACACTAACTCTCAGCGTTTATGAAACAAGTTCCTACCAGTTTGCAAGCATGAATTTTTCAGACACGCAATGTCTTCAAACCCAGCCCAACAAGCCAGATAGCTACATGGGTCTGATATCAGTTCAGTTTCACCACATAATAAAAGCCTCTGCAATATATATCATTGCAAAAACTTTTAAAGGTACATTTATGAAAAACAAAAACAAGTTATAAATCACGTAACTTACGCTTGCATTTATTATCAATAAATGGAGCTTTACCAAAACCCCTGTACAAGAGTATGTTTACATAAACGTCAAAAGTCTTGATCAATAGATGGAGCTTTACCAAAATCTCTGTACAAGCGTATTTTTGTTTACATAAATGTCTCTTTTGACGTTTATGTAACAAAAATACGCTTGTACGGAGGTTTTGGTAAAGCTCCATCTATTGATCATAAATGCAAGCGATAGCAAGTTACATGATTTATAACTTGTTTTTGTTTTTCATATATATATATATCATTTTTGTGATTCAAATGTGTGTGGTGACTTCTTTTAATGAAATGTAAATGAATTTAATTTTGTCATTATATGTGGTCTATTTCTATCATCTAGAATAATTATTAAATATGTTTAGAAAAAGTCAAACATTTTTTACACTTTTTAAATACATTTGGCTGTTAATAGTAGCATACATATTAGTATATAACATAATTTTTCAAATGATGTGATTTAAAACATTTAACAAATAATTCTAAATGATGGAAATAAATCATTGTAAGTCAAATATCAGCTTCACAAATCTTCAGATACATTAGAACATAAAAAAACCTCCCCATCTCTGTTCATTTGAATCTTTTATCAGAGCTAAAGAGTGATTTTAGTAAATTAAATAAAATCAAGGATTATAAAAAGCATTAGATTTAAATCTTTAGAAATGAGGGTTAGCATAGCTGCCTTCCAAGCAGCTGGCCCGGGTTCGCTTCCCGGTCAACACTTTGACGCATGAAAAAAAAAAAAAAAAGTTATATTTTATTATTTTAAGTAAAGATCAAACAATGCAAAAAAGTATTATCGTTTTAATAAATGAGTTATATATATTATATGCTGCTTATGATTAAACAGAATGTTACTCAAGAATAAATAGTGAACATGAGTCTAAAAAAATAGAAATTGTGCATAACGTTTTCAAAATAGTTATAAATACTTTTGTAATCATTTGTTATTAGTTGTTATCAGAGAAAGTAATATTACGATTTTAGGTGGAAAATAAAAGCTTTTGTGATGAAAATTACTTAATAATAATAATGATCATTTAGTTTTAAAATCATGAAAGATTTTTTAAAAAACAAAAAAAACTATATGATAAAAGCATATATTATTATCTTTGACATAGATTCATATTCAATCTAGATTTGGAAACTATATATATAGTTTTGCAACTTATGTAAACTGGGACACAAGTAATAATGTGGAATTAAGTTCTAAGGGAACATATTTAAATGATTACTGGGTATTGTTTAGTAAAAAATAATACTAACTTCGAAATATGGATTAAGAAAAAATAAAAACAGTAAAAATAAATCCTGTATTAATATTGCAAAGATCCTTAATATTAAAAAAAATATATATGACATTACATTTTATTTTTTATGAAAAACAAAACTAAACATTGATATAATTGAGATAGTTGTTTTGTCAAGTTTTTTTTTTTTTTGAGTAACTGGTGTCTATATTCATAATATATAACTATATTCTTTATCTTTCAGTAACTTATTTTTATTTATATATGTGATCATTTGTATTATTTCCAGTTTAACACTATCCTCAAGTGAGTGAATAAATTTTGCTGTATGTTGTAATTCATTTATAATAATATTAAACGTTCATATAAAACTGGTAACAAATAGATGTATTTGTTCTCCATGCTATATTTATTTATACCTTTTAAAGGAATATTTATAGTAAATATTTCTCATGCCTTTTACTCTTTGTATATGTCTTGACACAATGTCTTTTTATTTAAATAATAATGTTTTTGTTTGTTTCTTTTTTCTTGCAGAAATACATGTTCATTGTTAATTTTAATATTATTATAATATAATCCAATATTTAAAAAAAATAAAACAAATTTTTGCATCTTTTAATTTTTTATACTTTTTCCTGATTAAATCATCTTATTTTTTTAAAGAAAATATCAATATACTGATTAATAACTAAATAACAAAATAGACCATCTTTATTGCTAAAGGAAGTTGCCCTGACTACAGGTTAAGATTTTTGATAGCCTAAGAGTTGATTGTTATCATCTACATTTATAAACCCTATTAAAACCTTGAGTATTGACTTTAATGTTTTTCTGTATAATAATTTTATTGATGTATTCCAGTTTTTACGATTTGCTGTTGATGTACTTTCAGTATTATTCAAAAAAAAATGTTTATAATATAAATATACTTGTTTTATGCTTTTTGTGAAACATCATTAATACACTCTTGTTCACCTAAAATGTGTGTATTTTGTATATTTCGAATTAGTCATCCAATTACAAAAGTCCAGAATTTCAAGTCACCAGATCTAAGTGCTGAAAATTAAAAGGACCAGTCTTTAAAATTAATGTTTTCAAATGATTGAATTAACTCTGTTAAATCCCCTTTGTGAAGGAAGTTAAGTTTTTAAGTTATAGTAGCATGACTATTTATTTGTGTTCTATGAGGGTATTTACAAATGAATATTTCATAATAGCAGAGCAATAGTTATTCACTTTCAAATATCTCTTCATTTGTCAATGTATAGTCATTTCTTTCATACTAGAATACATATTTTGTTATTTGGAAAAGTGAGATGGTAGTGTGAGACCAATTATGATGTAAAAATCAAATATTGCAAATTAAAATTACTATGCTTTTATTTTAATTAACTATTGAAAGTTAAAATGGGACACAGGTACACAAGATTTTGGTTTTTATGACTCCATCTTATCAACTGAACTAAATGTAAACTTCATTTGTTTTTTCTGTGACTGCAGTAACATGATGGAATGAAGTGCTAAATCTGTGTTCAGTTTCTCATTTTCTTTTAGGAACTCAACATTATAGGATTATACTTTTTACATATCAACTGATTTTTATAATCAAGGTATTAAATTATTCATTATTTATTTTAAGATATTTAAAGTGCTATCACATGATTGAAATATCTATTGTTTATGTGCAAACACTTTTTTAAAATTAATTTTGATGAAATATCATAATCTTTATATGATTATATAGATTATCTTTTTTTTTATTACAGGAACTGGTAAAAGAAATGGTTGAAGCGGATGTACAGCTAATGAAACAAAATCCGTTGGCCTAATATTTTGTCAATAATGTTTATGGAGCTTCATTTAGTTATATGTAGGAAAAATAAACTATATTTCTATAATTTAATAATTTTCATTTTTATTGTTTTGTTTTTCTTTATTTTTAAATATATTGTAAATAAAACATGTTTAATATACAATATATTAAAAAGTTTTATTTACTTTTTTCTATGTATTTATTCAAATATTTTACTGTATGCTTTTTTTTTAACTCCACCATATCACAAACATTCATCAGCACAAAAATTCAGACTACTCTCATAGAGTTTTTAATACATACATATATATATATATTGTGCCCTTGTCTGTAGATCATAGGTAGGGTAGAAAGGTTAATTATGAAAAAAATTTTAAATTTTAAGTTATATTTAAGTGATATAAAAGTAATAATAGATTTGTAATACAATTTTAAGCTAAAATACCTAACAGATAACAGTATAATAAAGTATTTTAAAAAGTAAACAGTTAAATAAAGTTTTAATATCATTGCATATGGTTGTGAAAGCTGGCCATACAAAATAACACAGCTATAGACAGTTAAAATTATAGTAATGATTAGAATATAATATTTTCAGAATTAATAGTTTAAATAAATGAAAGATAATATTATAATTAGTCAAAATTAATAGGGTATATTTTTATTAATAAACTTCGGGATGGTGAGAATTATGTTTAGTCCTATAAGTTTCAATTTATTTTTCAAAAATTAGAAAATACATTAGTTTTGGTAATTTAAACCGAGACATAAATAAAAGATTATTTTTGTAGGGTGAATAGACACGTGATCGTATATTACATGCTTTCACGCACACACACACTTGGTAAATAATAATAAAGTTTGTGAATTTAAGACTAGATATAATTGTCATCTATCATAAAAATTAAAGTTTAAAATATTATAGATTGTCTTAATAATTATTTTAAAGATCAAATAATAATTTTATCAAACTATGATTAAATTTAATAATATTAAATTAAAGTAATATTCCAGACATTACGTCATAAATATTTATTTAAAAAGTACAATTTATCATCCAAAATAGAATGACTAATATTGTTCGCGCTAAAAACAAATATTGACCAATCAACAGATTTAAATTGGCAAGAAAAAAATCTAAGATAGACAGAAGCGGGAGATGGAATGTGAAAGTTGAAGAGGAAGGTAACTTTTGAATTGCTTGTAACATCGAAGCTGAAAAAAGTAATATAAATTTATAAATTAATAATTATTCTAAAGTTAGTCTTGAACAGATAAAATAATTTTGTATCCAGAAAGATGATTTGCTAATTTCTACGTGATCTTACCAGTGGATTTAATCAAATTTGACCATTCAGCCTACAATAAAATGGAAATACCAAGAATAATAATTGAAATAATTATTGAAAGAAAAATGAGTGAAAATTGTATAAGTTTTGTATTATTTGTGCTCAACCAGAAATTAAATCTTATAACTTGGAAAAATACAAAGAAGATGCTGTGTGAAAATATAAGAAAGAAACTATTTGCTATCGAGAGAATCCTATGACGAACATTTGTTTTATAAGTATTTAAAGCTAAGTCATATTTCTCAATGGAAAAATTATAATATGTTTCTCGAGTATATAGTAAAATAGTGATAAAGAAAAGTATGTTATATTAAAGGAAACATTATTTAAAAAAATATAGTTTCTAAATTAAAAATAGAAGAAAAGCCATAGTCCTGTATAAAGTGCTATATGAACTTACTAAGAGGAACCTAACATTTATACCTTATCATAGAAAAAAGGAAAAGATATTAAATGGAAAGAATGTTATTTTAAACAGATATAATTAATCACTAAAATGAGGAAAATGGATCCATGGAAATAAAGAAAAATTTATTGAATTTTTAAAAAATAAAGTACAAGATGCATCGAAGAAAACCAAGCGCGCGGGGGAAAAAGCTAGCAGACTATGTAAAGGAGATCTCACGAATAAGTGGAAAAATATGAAGAAAATTAAGGATCATCGTCCAAGAAGAATTAATAAACAGAATTAAAAGTTTAAATTAGAACATTAAGTGACTGAAGAAAATAAAATATAATTTTTTTTATTTAGCTTTGCAAGGAACGATTTTCCAAGCGAGTCCAACAAAGCTGTATCGTAAATATAGTTTTAATTATTTTTTTTTTATTGTATTTAAAGTGTAAAATTTGAATTAGCTTAGGGAAACATATAAACATAAATTTTATAATAATTATATTTAAATATACGAGCTAATGGAATGAGAGAAATATTAGTATAAATAAAAATGGGTGTATGGAAAATTTTAAATACCTACTAGAAGTCCTGGAATGGAGAAGTTTACAAATACGATCCAGAGGATAGAGATCGTTGGTAATTTTAATATTATTGGTAATATGTAATATATTTTTTTTTATATAGGTCATCTATTAATGAATGAAGTATGAAAGATGTTAAAAGTTATAAGTACACATTTATCCAACATCAAACATATATTTAAGAGAGTAGTAAAATTTTAAAATGTGCATGCAATAAATAATCTAAAAATGATTAATAATAAGTAGCATATTAATTATGTGATTCTTTTGAGTTTTATATTGAAAATATTCAAATAGTTTATAACAGTAGAGATAGAAATATACGAGAAGTATAGTAAAGAATTTTCTTAAGAATAGCTGTATAGTTAAATAAAATGAATTTTATTATTATTAGCAAGGTAGACAGAGAATTTGTCGATGTAATGAAGAGATGAATCTGAAGAAATCAATCAGATAGTGACTTGGGAGTACTGATGTCAAAGGAAACCAAGAGGATGTTTTATTAAACTATAAGGAATGAAATATGTGGATCATAATTATTTGTGTGACTTCAGTATAGATAACTTCGCCCTATAACTGAGCACATATATTCTGGACAGTGTTTTTACATATCTTTGAAACTTTCTGATGTGATGAAGCTGAAGAAATAGCTTTAGCATCCTTCCAATACTAGAGGCAGATAGACAGATAAAAGTCACTCCTCTATGGCGTCCTTAAATTCACTGTGCCATGATTGTCAAAGTTTTATAAAGGATAATATCTTGTTTATTTTGATCCAACGCATCTATATCTTCGCTATCTTGATTTCATGAAAATACATCGTCAGGGAGATAATTTTATAGAAATGATACATAAGATAGAAAGTAAGTTAGATAGTAGTTATGCAAGAATAGTTATTTACTAGAGTAAAGTAGAATTGTATAAGTCCAAAGTGAAAGTATAAGTATTATAAAAGATGAAGAATCATATGATATAATTTTAAAGCCAATTGCTAAACTGATATAATTTTAAAAAAAAAAAAAACCTTAGAATTAAGTTTTAAAACAATAATAAGATTTTAAAATATTGTACGTGAGATTTAGTAAAAGAGATTGCATGTTTATTTGGAAAATGAGTTAAAGAAATATATAACAAAAAAATGTGTATTTTTACATAGTGTGTGGATAATGTTAATTGCTATATAGAGTTAAGGATGGGATCAGAATTTTATCAGTAATTATATTATGATTGATAATAAAAGGAACATGAAAATATCATAAGGATTAAATTCTGTAGGATTCCATACTAACAAGAATAAGTATAATTTTGTAATTTTGTATAATTTTACATAAAAGTAAAGATCTTATAGAAATATAATTTTGAAATTATAAGGACATAATGTCAATAGAAAAGTTTAATGGATAGAAATTTTTTTTGTATTCAGCTAAGCTCAAAACATGTATCCAATAATAATAATATTGTAAAATACTTTTGTAATTATTAATGGTAAAAGGGTAAAATAAAATTCGATAATAATAATGTTAAGACATCAACGGGTATAAATAAAAGTTTGTGATAAGTAAATAGGGATATCCGCTGTAAATAATGTACAAAGTGTTATTTGTTATAATGTTAATAAAATGTTATAAAATTTTATTAGTAAGCTTTGTGTCTTAGTTGTTGTTTTTCCTACACATGAAATGCATGAAATCACAACGCACGTTTATAATTAAACATGTTTATGATTTTGCACAGGATAATAAACATTAGAAATTTTAATAATTTTATTTTGTTTTATTTACATAATAAAATGAAAGAAGTATAAGTAGAACAGGTATTGGTCATGGGTTAATTGCCACAATATTTAAGTAAAATATATGCGAACGTTACCACATAACTTTTGAGTGTCAGATTAATAAATGTTACCACGAAAATATTTAATACATCTAGAAAGAAAAGAAGATTATATTATTTTATTATTGTCATTGTTCTTATTAATTAGTTATTCGTTACGTAGTGAACTATGACATAAAATTCCCTTATCATAGTTTACTATGGCAATATGAAATCAGTTTTAATTACAATTTATGAACCTGAGATTTAGTTATTTATTTATTAATTGATTTATCTATTTGATTTGATATGATTTGATTAATTTAACTCTATTTTATTTAATTAATTTATTTATGTGAGCTAGAATTTGTTTTAAAAATACCAAGATATGATAAAAGTTTTAAAAGTCGTAGGAATGCTATTAGTCAATTATTTAGGATAGTGTTCTTATGCCATTGGGATAGTATCTCAATGATCTCTCGTCTTGTTCCTTTGTCATTGCTCCAGGTCTCATGGGAATAATAAAAGATGTTTATGTTGATTCATTTCACAGACATAACTGTGTTTATAAAGTTCTGAGCTAGTGATTATTTTATTTAAATTATAATAATATATTTGATAGACTGAGTTAGATAACCCGGAATTATTATTAATGTTAATTATTATTGACCGGAAATAAATAAGTAAAGAAATTCCGGAATAGTTAGTATATTCTTAGCATGTTGGCATGTTGTTATTATTATGGAGCGGGGGGAAAGGTTACAATATATATATATAATTAACTATTATATACAGTCTAAATTTGCAGAAGTACTTTCCATTAATTTCTTAACCTCCCTCAACTGCAGTTAAATTTATGGCATTTATTTCAGGTTAAAGAATTAACTGAAAGTACTTTGGCAGATTTTAAGACTGTATGTAATAGTTAATTACTATTATATTTATTATTTTTATTGTTATTACAATATTTTTTTTTAATTAATGGACATTTTATTTGTATTATATATATTAATTGTAATATTCTCACAAATGATGAATTCATAATACTATTTCCGGGAGCTTCCATGTAATAAAAATATAATAGTTAAATAGATAATGTTTCAATACAATAACAAGTATTTTCCTCAGAGCTTCTTTCTCAAATCATAAGAAAGTTCTGAGGAAAGTACTTGTTATTGTACTGAAACATCAGCTATTTAGCTATTATATTTTTATTACATGAAAGCTCCCAGAAATAATACTATGAATTCATATATATATATATATATTGTAACGAGCACAGACGTTCGTTACATTGTTTTTTTTTATATATATTATTAAACAAGTTAAAATAAAAAGTTCGCATTTAAAAACTTTCTTTAAAAATTAAAAATTGAAATTAAAATATCGTCTTAAACTCTTATATATTAAGTCGCACAGATAATAAAAATTATTAAAATAAAATTTTTATTAAAGAAAAAGGTATTTTTAAAACTAAATTTTAAAAAGATTTGGAGATAAAATTATATCTCTAAATCTGTCTTTAAATATATTTTTGATTTGGAAAACAGGGTAATTAATTAGAAATGGAAATGATTGTTAATTAGTTAAATGTAAACCAGCCTTCGGCATTTAAATGTAAAAACACCTGTCAGATAAGAAAACAATAAAAACTGTTAGCAAATAAGAAGAAATCCCTATGGAATCGGACCTCAACGAAAAGGATCATCTCATCGATGACGTAATGTAAATTCAATCCTTCACATTAATATAAAAGGAAAATTTTGGAAATTATTAATCAGTGACTAGTGACTGGAAATTGATTGATTATTGACGATGTAACAGCTAGGTGTTAGCGCTGGGGGGATTGAAAAAGACGCACAGCTTCAATCCCTTCAGTTCTGCTAAGAAAGAGAAAAAAATGGGCCATCGTTTATACAATGAGGACCAACTACACGAAAAACAAAATCTCCAAAGGATAAATAAATAAATCAACCGGATACTAATCTTCGGACGACGTGGGAATTCACGTTTAAACGGCCAGGAATATAATAGGATGAACTATTTCAATAACCGTAAGAACTTTAAAATTTATGAACAGTAAATTAAAAACTTTTCATATTTAAAATGATTTTAATATTATTCTATCTGACCAACAATATTTATTAATTGGTTATAATTTTATTTAATGTATTTAATTTGTAAAATCATTTCCATTTATTTATTTATTTATTTAATTTTGTTCTTTAAGTTGTTATGATTTCTGTTTTCCGTTAAATAAATTATAAAAAAAATGTTAAACTTGAGTCGGGCGTGAATGGCTGTATCGATTTGTAAAGATAATTAAGGGAGGGTAATCTTGGGTTGTTCATTTCGTGGTTGAATTGGTTCAATGGATTGGATATATTTATGTAATTAGTAGGTGTAAGCATGAGATCCGCTACGGGCAGGATTATAAAATACGCCACACACCCTCTGTTTGCCTATGGATGGGTTTGTAAGTCGGCAGAAGACCGCAGCCCATTCCTCTGGAGTTTTTAGTTTATTGATCTACTTGCCCACAGATGTCACATTCCTGTGGGTGGAGAGTCAATGTCGTTTTTTTTTCTTCATATTGTTCAGATGTACATTCCTGACAATATAATTGTGTTGTCGTATCATGCTACATTGAATACATGAATGTATCAGATGGATTGGCGCCGGTTGATTGCGAAATGTGTTGCCTAGGGTTAAATAGGGATAGAATATTTTATTTTCGAATGCAAATCTATATAGTATATTCAGGCTCGATCCTATAAAACTATTAAATTTAAGTTGTTTATAGACGCTTGCATAGATTGGCTATCGGTTAAATATGTTTGCGTTTTCATATTTGATCAAAATATATAGACATTCGACAAATACTGATACCTTACGGTGAGTATCTAAAAGGTATTTATTCGGATGTCTTTTAAGTTATTGGTGACGATGCAGGTATCTTACGATGAATACTAGAGGGTTTCTTATATTTCCCTCTGCAATTGTCAGTAATCAATAACTTTGTATTTTGATCGTTTATGTTTACTTTGAAATGTTTTTGACCGTTGAAATCTATGTAACCGATCTATAGCAACATATTAAACAGGTTAATATAATCCCATCTGTGCGAACTTGATTAAAAATGTAAATTTATAATATAATAGAAACTCAATGTAAATTAAAGTAAAATCAAAGTTAAAAATAATGTTAAATGTTTAAATGTAAATCACTAAAATAATTTTAAACCTTATATATATGTGCATAAATAAATCTGTTTGTATGATAATTACTGGCAGTGGCTTACTTTATTCTTTTATATACTAGTAAATGATATTATTAAATCTCTGCTATTCCACTGAGCTAGTGACAATGGGCTAACGATCTAAATATGTAAATAAAGTGGAATCCTAACAGCGCGTATCTGCCTACTTTATAAATTTTTCTAGGCTCAAATGCCTAGATGGCGCCCTTTGGTAGTGCGGTGCGGTGCGATGCGATCTCCCACTTCGTTTGGATCATTATAATATATATATATAATATCTTAATATTCTGCCATTATTGATAATATGAAAATACTATGAGAATTAAAAATGTATTAAATCAAATTGAGTAATCCGAGCACACTTTCGATGTGGGTGCAATCGTAATCATGGTTATTCTGTTAAGAAATTATGAGACTCATTAGTAAGAAATGGGTCTTATAGATTCTTAACAGAATCACCATGATTATGAGGCACACATGTCATTGACTCTGTTTACTTAATTCAATATATTTTTCATTCTCTGTTATAGTATTTTCATATATATATATATATATATATATAATGCTAATTTAAAGAAAATGTACAAAGAACTATCTACCACGTATTGATAAAACAATCTGCCTTGATTCCATTACACTACCACTTATTTGAAATTACTGAGTGACTAGGGAAATATGGTTTTCTCCAAACCATTTCCATCTTAAACTAGGTTATCAAAGACGTATAAAGACAATTTGTTTTTAAACAACCATGAGCAAGTAGAAAATTGAAATCAATCAAAATATTATTAAAGATCTAAATTGTTTGTTTCTGGCCACTGATCAGCATAAATGGCACTGTATCTAAACTGGAATTTATCAATATGTGAAAGGCTAATACTTTATTAATATATAGCACTTTTAAAATGGCACTTCAAGTTTTGTAAACTATTGAACCAATAAAAAAGATATCAAACTGATTCTTCTTATTATATACATATATTAAATTATGATCTTCATTTGTCTAGTGAGCTGAAGAATTGATTACCAGAATCATTTTACCATAAACAATATCTTAGTTTTTTAAGTCCACGACTATATTTCAGTTTGAATATATTCACAATCAAATTAAAAATTATCTTTAATCACTATTAAATTCATTGTTGAATGAAATCCTTTCAAGTTATATTCTTTTTTTTTTTCTGATTTATAGTTTCATTGTTTTAGATTTCTGCAATTAACATTTCCTTCTCATTAAGCCACTTTGCACATAATTTCTTTCTGGTTTTTTTATAAACTTTTGGATCTGTTAAAACTTTAGTTGTCATTTTTTAAGTGGTGGCATAAACAGCTGAACTTCATTTCAGATATTTAATTTTTTCAGTGAGATAAGTGATACTTTTTTATGATTTTCCCATTTGTGTATTTTATTCTTGACCCATTCTTATTAATTTCAGCAGACATCTCTTCACATTTCATTGTATGATCTGAAATCTCTTTATTTGCTCTTCTATTAACTGACCGTGTTTCAAATCTATGTGTATGTATTAGTAAATCACATTTATTTAATTACAAAAGTTGTAATTATAAATTTTGTTAAAGGCACATTATTATATTAAGTAATATTTACTAAGGCTGTCATATGAATAAGCGTCTGAAAAATTCGAAGGTAGAGACCTCTACAGGTCTTAGCCACAAGCTTACACTCAGAAGAAAAGAGGGAAACCTTCTTTACTTCAACCTACTTTTATATATGAATAGGTGTAGCTGAAGTAGTTAGATCTAAGAGTGTGAAGCTATTCAATACTTCACTAATTAAGTCCACAATTCTTATTATACATAAATACTCGTGAAATCTTACGATTTACAACAAGTTAATGGAAAGATCTTATAGTAAGAAATTTATTACGATAATTTAAAGTTGTAATTATAAATTTTATTAAACGCACATTATTATATTAAGTAACATTTACTAAGGCTGTAACCTTAAGAATAAGTGTCTGAAAAATTCGAAGGTAGGGACCTCTACAGGTCTTAGCCACAAGCTTATGCTCAGAAGAAAAGAAGGACAACTTCTTTACTTCAACTTACTATATATGAATAAGTATTGAATAGCTTCACACTCTTACATCTAACCACTTCAGCTCCATTTATTCATATATAAAAGTAGGTTGAAATAAAGAAGGTTTCTCTCTTTTCTTCTGAGTGTAAGCTTGTGGCTAAGACCTGCAGAGGTCCTTACCTTCGAATTTTTCAGAAGCTTATTCATAAGGTTACAGCCTTAGTAAATATTACTTAATTACAAAAGGCATATTTTATTTTAACAATAAGCTAATTTCAACCAAAACATTCCATCCAAATTTAATCTATGCTTAATTTTATCCTATGTATTTCATGTGAACAAATAAAGCTATTGTGTTTACTGCTGATTACGATGTAAACACAAACTAGAGAAATATGAATATAATATTTATTATGAAACAAATGTATATTTGTATATTTACATTATATATAAAATTATATCTTTGCCTGATATTGTTGGTGAGGTCTAGTGCCTAGTTGCTGTGCAACTATAGAAGAGACTTTAGGCACCCTTATAAGTTTGCCTACCATTTCCAGATGTACTGTGACAGCCTGCCTCATGAGTAGGTATAATGTCACTTCCAGATGTACTCTGACAGTTTGCTTCTTGCCTGGTTTAGGTTCTAGAAAGCTTCCAGTCCTGAATGTCAATGTGCCTCACTGCATTAATCATAAGGTAGATAACATGTATATCACCATTTAATCTGTCTTTATCTCTTAAGTGGATTGACTATTTATGGCCAGGTTCCCATCTATGATAAGAATAATAAGATTCAGTGAGCATGATTGCCTATTGGCTTATTATTGCCATTGGATGTATGTTATCTATATGTTTAACCATTGGTCCATGGTAATTAATACTCAATCAAAATGGAATCTTTATGAATCCATTATTTGAAAACAAGTTTGTATTCTATATGATCATCTAGACATAAATTAATTATCTTCATTTCAAACAAACAACCATATCCACATTTAAAAATAATATATTGTTTTTATTTTTTTATTACTAACAACTATATCATTTAAGTATTTATAAATTAAATATACATAAAATGCTGAAAACCACTAAATTCCTACAATACATAGGGAAGTTTAAAATAATAACAAAACAATTATCAATGAATGCCTATCTATAGTGTGTCTGCTTTTTAAGAACCTTTTGCTTATTTACCATTTCTTATGATTTGATTTTATGCATAATTTATTATTACTTTTTGTCTATTATTAATACTTGTAATATTATATAGAAGCATTATTTGAAAAAGTGATTATATCACCTAATAAATATAGATGGCCATTTTTATTCCACTAGCTTTCTATTTTAATCCATAAAATGGTAGATCATATTCACATGAAGAAGATGTTGCAGCCAGTCACTGTACAGCTTGACTTTGCTGCAGTTTTTGATTGCATCAAAGTTGACATACTTTTGAGGACTCAATGTACCTGCTGCCTACCTCCAGATAATAGAAACCTCCTTCATAATCAGGAGATGTTTCTGTCTCTGGATGGAAAAGTCTCTCCGGGATTCAAGCCTAATGTTTCCATTCCTGAGGGATCAGCTCTAAGTGCACTCCTTTTCATTGCCTATGTGAATCCCCTCCTGCTGAACATCAGGGTATAAATTAAGGAGATAACCATCCCTTTGCTGAATGAGAGAATCTACTACATCTCCTGTATGGATGATGTGTTTTTTTCACTTCACAGGAGGAATTTGCAAGGCTTGAGGAGCTCTTGGACCAATTTGAATCTGAATTTGGTCTAAGGGTCGATGAGGAGAAGTTGGCCATATGGTCAATTTAAGACTAGGAAGCAAATTTCCAGCAGGTTCAAGTCTCCTCCTCAGAAGTTTCTGGGTTTTCATCTTGATTCCACCCATTTAAAATGAGGAAGAATATTGAAGATGGTTTATTGATCAAAACAGCAAATTTTTTCAGATCTCTGTCTAAAATGCTGTTATGCTCCCAAATATTACATACTTTCTTGTGGGTTTTTCTCCAACAAAAACCTTTATAAGGAAAGTCAGAACCCAATGTAAGAAATTATGTCGGGGGGGGCTCCTGTCATCAGCCTAAGACTCCTGAAGACTCCAAGACAATTAAATGACTTAGGTCTACATGCAATTAAGCCCTGTTTAATACAATGTACTCATAATATCCTGGTAAAATTGTTCATCAATAATCCAGACATGGAGATCCGATTCATTCAGAAGAAATTAGTCTGACAGATTGACCTCCACCCAAAGTGGGAAGCTATGGATGCACAAGCATCTTTGGTTTTAGAAAATCTTAAGGTCAGGAATATTGCAACCATGTTTAATAACCAAGATAAACTATTGGAATACATATGAACTTATGAACCCAAATAAGATGAAAATAGATCAACATTCTGCCCATTGGGATCTTAAGGTTCTCTAAGCTAACTAAGCAATTAAAATTAGAACCAAGATTTATAGACATTATGATCAAGTTCAACCTAGGGCCTTACCTACCACAGATTTTTTGCATAATCAAAGAGATTATGATTTGGACACTATATGCTCCTTATGTAGAAAAAAATGATGAGACAATGGTACTTATACTAGAGGAGTGCCAAATTTTGACTAGCCTGCATAATGCCATCAAATCCTTTACTAACTATGGTGAAGCAACGTGTGTACACTTGATAAAAACATTTAAGAAAGGTCACTTCAGAATTATAAGACTAGCAACATTTATCAATTTCTGTATTTGGACACTGAGAAATGAACTGCTTTCTGAGAGTGACAAGGACAATGACCCAGTTAAAACAATAGTGTGATATTACAACAAATTAAAAATACTGACAAAATTTTTTTCCAAAAATGGCTAATCGATAAAACTTTGTCTCAAATCAATCTAAGACAATGTATGAGTCCAGAGGATATTGAAATATAATATTGTACAAGAAACTAGCTATGGGAATATTCATTGGATTGCTCACATCAAGAATTGGCAGAAGAAGATGGACTTTTTAAAAGAGAACATGAGGTGATGGAGAAGAAAAGAAGTGCAAAGGTCTGACAGCTGAAGTAATTGGATGATTTGGTGTCTAAGCATAAAAAACATTCAGCTAAGCTGACTGCATGATAATACCTCAAAGATGTGAATGTTTTGTTAAAGTAATGTATATAAATTGAGGAAACTGATGCACACTAGAATGGTAGAAGAAGGACTCAAATTTGTTATATGTAATGTTTTAAGACCTTTGGCTTAAAAGTTTGCTATGAAAAGTTATATTTTTTGTAAATTGACTTTCATGTAATCAAAGATGTTGATTCTGATGGATGGCCCTGATAAAAGGCTTATGTTAATTTGATATCATATAATGCTCCTTAGATTGCTTTTAAAGTAAATTAACATGTTATTTGATTTATTATATGTTATTGATCATTATTTTAGATTTATTGTAAGTTACCGTGTTTTTTTAATTGATAAGTATTCTATATGTGTTTTTTTAGTTGATAAGAATTCTATATATATGCAAGGTACTCTTAGTAGAAACACTATATTTGATATGTAACTTTGTATAACTCATATGAAGGGTGAATAAACATGTATTTTGAAACTAAAATACTTTTACTAAAACTGCAGCAAAATACTTTGTGAAAATGGAATCACTCTGCAATTTAATCTTACAATATTAATCTTCTTAGTATAACTGTGCAATCTAATCGCTGCTATTGTGATATGTTTAAACAATATTGTACATTTATACTTGTTTGCAATCAATTTCAAAGCCCAATGACAACTTATTGATTTTTTTCATTACTTCTTTTAATATTTTTGTCATATCATCAGCCGGGAAGTGAACCTGCTAACCCGGGACAACTGCTTGTAAAGCATCTGTCGCTGATCTCTTGACCACCAAAGCTTGACACTTCTTTTAATATTTGAATGTGATCAATTGTGATGTAACAATTTTTAAATAACATCTGTTCTTTTTGTTGCATTTATATATTAGACTATTTCCATTTTCTAATATAATCATGGAATGTCTTTAGGAAAATTTTATTTTATTTAAATATTCCAAATACATTCGACTGTTAGTAAATGCACAATGTTTTGAGAGGCATTATTATCCCCTCTTTTTCAGGTGTTAGTGGCCTGACTAGTGACAGTACTAGCATGGGAATTGAAGGTGGACCCTTATATTTTTGAATATTGAATTTTAAGGTACCCCTCTTCTGCTGGTGTTGCTAGCCTGACAAGTAATAGCATTAGCATGGGAATTGAACCTAGACCCTTACATTCTTGAATATTGAATTTTAAGGTACATTAAAATTCAATATTCAACAGTCTAAGTGTCCAGGTTTAGTTCTCATACTAGTACTGTCACTAGTTAGGGCAGCAACACCTGAAAAAGAGGGGGGAATTATAACTCTTGAAACATTGTGCATTTACTAACATGTATGCTATTACTAACAGTTCAATGTAATTGGAAAAATTAAATAAAGTACATTTTTTATAAAAACATTCAATACATATCTTAGATGATAGAAATAGTCTAATATATAAATATAACTAAAATACCATCATCACAAACCTTAAGGAAACTTGTTCTTTTTGGTTGGTTTAAGTCTAAAGTTTCCTATAGGTACATTATAATGATCTTAATATTTTGAAATTATAAATTTTCTCTTTGAAAAAAATGTTAAGTGAAAACAGACATAAAAACATATCAAATAAAACAACAGTATTGAATTACATTTTGCTTAATATAAATTTTTTATTTCATTATTGTCATATTCCTAATGTATTCAATACAAGAACTGATTATTAATAAATAAGTGAAATGTAATATGTGTTAATGCAAAGCTAAAAAAACAAAAACTCTAATCTTCAAAAATACTTCAAATAATTTATTTAGAATTTGCAAATCGTTTTAAAATATTAACAAATATCAAAGAAGGTTTAGGTTTAAATCAGATCAATAAGAAGAAACCTGATATTCTACGAAGAACTGAAACATAAATAATTGATATAAAAATTCAGGAAGTTCAGTAAATTTTCAATTGAGACGCACAATATATGAGGCAAGGAAAATATTTGGAATTCTGGTAAATTGGCTCAGAAAAAGATTAATGATAACATAAATAAATGTAATGTAAACTGGCAAAGAAAGGACAAAAAAGAACAAATATATCAAAACTACAAAACGTCCTTATATTAGAGTAAAGGTATTTCAATAATAAAATAAAAATAGGGCATTAGAACTAAAAAAAGGAATGGCATTATAAAGTGTAGATAAGAATTTTATGAAAAACTTTGTATTAGAAAAAAAACAAAATAAAGTAACGCTATAATTATATCTTCTTAATTGTCAAATATTTTAAATGAATCAATGATACAGGAAATTAAATTTATGAGTAATGGGAAATTTCAAGAAATGATATAATTACTACAGATATTTTTAATGAAGGGGAAGAAATCGATAATTTTTTGATAAAGCTATATATCAAATGTATAAATAAAGATGTACCAGAAGATTGGAAAACTACAATAGTGATATAGATATTTAAGAAAACTGAAAAGGAAAATAGGAGGAATTACATCCCTGCTAAATATATACTCATGTGCATTTGATTCGTGTAGAAATAGCTTATAATGATTATAAATATTGTAGTTGTAGAGATTTTTTTTAATTCATATTATTTTGAAACATAGTTCTTTTTTTCATTCATTTTAAACCTAGTTAGAAATAGTCTATCATATGTTCTGAGAAAAATACATGTTTAAAAGAGCAGTTGAGGATATATTATCATGATAGAGTTGCTAAATGTTTTTGTTTTTTTGCCATGAAAGTAGTGCTTAGGAGGAACTACCTCATAAAAATGTTTTTGGACACAATAACTTCATGCTTTACTTTCTGAGTATCGCCGTGATGTAAAAATGGTTAGGATATATAAGCAATTATTAGTTTGATCATCATCATCTAGGTTGATATAAAAAATACAGACAAATAAGGTATGATATATTTATGGTATGATAACATGGTATTCAGTATATTTATTGAACTATAAAGTGTACAAAGTCAATTCAGAGTAGAATTCCATATGGTGACAGCTAGTAGGTTGCAGTAAATGGGGAGTAAATTTTGTAGCCTGATGGTTGATAGAGTTGAAGGCAGTTAGTGAAGATGAGTTTTGTTGAGAATAATGGATGGTAACCATTGAATGCTATTCAATGTGGTTACTGTTGGATTATGACCTATTATAGATTGGATGGTTGTTTTAGTAGTAACCAGGTGGCAGCAAAAATATCTGGAAGGTGCATTATTCTTGTTATTGTTGTTGTTGTTATTTTTGCATAGTACAATTTATTAAAGATCTTTTAATACTTAAGTATAAATATGCAAATCGTCTGATTAAATAAATGTTACTTTAAAACTATTTTAGAATTGCATTCCATTAAGTGTTAACATATTTATCATAGTGAGACATTTTAAAAATAAAGTTTATGTTTTATAATAACCTAACTTGGTTAAATAAACACACTGATAAATATGAAAATCCTTTCTAAAGATTTTTTAAAAAATATTTTATATTATTGTAGAATGGAATTAAATTTAAAATGGTTGTATATTTTATATTATGTTTTTACAAAATAAAGTTTGGAAAATTTTTACTAAATATCACTCCCATAATAAGCTTAAATGTATCAAATAAATGCAGATAGTTTTCCTAAAATATTCTAAGGAATTAATCTTTTATTATCTTTTCAAAAAAATTGAATTATTTATCATTTATTAATAGGTAGAGGGAGTAGAAATACAGATGTGTAAAAAGACTTATTTTAAAAAACTGAAAAATTAAGACAAAGATTTATTCTTAGTAAAAGCTTGTAGTTTAATGCTTGTTTTAAAGTTAAATCTTATAAATTAATAAGTCAAGCGTTGGTGGCCTAGTGGTTAGCGTAGCTATCTTCCAGGCAGCTGGTCCGGGTTCGCTTCCCGGTCAACGCATTTGACATGGAAAAAAAAAAAATCTTATAAATTAATAAAAACATAACACAAAAACTGCAATTTACAAAAGTTTTGGATTTTTAAAAATACAAATTTATATACATTACATAATTGGTTGCATTTGTATTTATTTTTTTAAAATTTAATTCAAGTTTAATCATATAAATATTTATATAAGAGCTCTTTTGCAGTATTTATATTTATTGTAGACTTACAAATAACGAAGTTTTTTTTACTCGGCTTAAAAAATGTAATATTTATGAGAGAAAAAAGTATATTAAATGTAATATGTGTAATTATAAAAATTTGACAGTGTTGAATTAATAACAAATTTTTGATAAATAATAACATCAAAATACTGAAACTCTTTAAAAAAATTTTTTATTGTATTATTGTTCTTTGTTTGGGGTTACTATGTAAAATCTGTAATTGTTTTAGTTTTATCAATAGGTAAGTTTGTTTTACTCCTTTTTAAAAAACTTATTTAATATTGACGAGAGCAAAAATTTAACGATGTTGAATTGATTTAAAAAAAAAATGGTAGTGTTAATAAAAATCTCATTATTAAGTTTTTTCTGTGTGCTGGTATTTTTCACTTTAATTTTTAAAAATTTTAATTAATATCTCAGATCATCTATATAAAAGAATTTTTGTGAATTTAAATTGGGTATAGACCTGTCATCCATTTCCAGTTTGGTAAATATTCTAATTTTTTTATCAATTAAATATGCACAACACAAAAATGTTTTTCCACTTCAAATTATCTTCATGGTCTATAATTACTCATATAAATAAAACGGGACTCAATCTCATAACTCATTTCAAAAACAACCTATCTTTAATATCAAAGTAATCTTTCATAAGATTGAATGCCTTCAGTTTCAGAAGATTTAACAATAGTTTTTTAACTCTTGTTTTTAATTCTTTTTTTAGTATAAAAAATAGCCCATGTTATGTAATGAGCATGTCAATAGTTCTTAATAAGCTTTTCAGAACATCTCTATACCCAGATTATTATTGTTCTCAAGGCTTTAGAGATTTTATATCGCTAAAGCTACTAATATATGAAGTATCTGAATTTAGTTCAGACCCATATGGCTATTTAAGTTAGATAGCTGTATTTGAAACCATGTGGATGTCTGAACATTTCAGATTTTCTACTTAATATTTAAATATTAAATAAAGTGCTAGGCTTGACCTGGTATTTGAAATCTAATGCTTGAATATCCCAGCACCTCACTGATGATAACCAGACCTAGAAACCAGTCTGGGGGTCAGGGTGTTCTGAAAAGCTTTTAAGAGTTATCGGCATGCTCATTATATAACATTTGTAATACAAGCTTATTAAATTAAGTCATGTGATATATGGCTTGATTAAATAACCCACACATGGTCCAACAATATTTGTTGACCTGTTTTCAGTTTATAAGTATACAAAGCCAAGTTATGATATTAATTTTTAATTGTGTTCTATTATCAAGTTTATTTCTTTCATTAAACTTGATTTACATTGACCAATATAAATTTAAAACAACTAAAAGAAATCTTATAAACTATACCAGGATATATTTATCACCAATGGATTGTTTTAAACCATTTAAAAAGGCAATAAAACCAATCACTCAATGCTTTAATAGGTTTATAAATGTAGATGATAGCAATCACCTTTTAAGCTATCAACAATCTCAATTTGTAGCTCAAGGCAGCCTCATTAAACAATGGTGGTACCACTTTTACCTATGGTCTGATATATTGATGTAGACACTAAAGATTTCAAACTGACCGAGGAGTATAACACTATTTAATAATAAATTAAATCAAAGTCTTTCTTCCAACCAATTTCACACCACCCAATAAATGACTATTCTCATAAACCAATTTATAAATCGGAATGTTTAAATAATAAAAAAATAAAATCTTTCTTATTCATATTAACAGTTTATTAAAAACAGACTTATTAATATTTTTTTTTTAAATATAATATTAATAAAATCATGATTACAACTCATTTCATTGTAATCAGAAGCAAATTGATTTCTTTCAATATAAGTCTTACTTTCAAAATTATTAATTCTATTATCCTTATGTATTGAGCTATGATTATGGAGGCTTAAGTCTCCCGAAAGAGCTCAGCTTTATATTTTTAATTTTATGTTTAAAACTTCAGCAACTGTGTTTTATCACAGTTAGGTTTTAATTTATTGATTTTTGTTGAAGTATATACATACATTCTTATCCTTATGTCAAAATTTTTATAAAGCATTTGTGGTACTTTGGTATTAGTCATGTCATGACCTATTCTGATGACATTTATGTCCAGTAATATTTATTCAAAGTTTAAATTAACAATATCATGGCAACCCAAATACTCGCCTGACTAATCCATGTCAATGATTAAGATATGTACGTGATGACCTATAAGATTAAAAAACATGTTGCCTGCAAGATTTTATGCTATCACTGTCTTTTATGCTATCACATTGCCTGTACTAACATTATGATCCTTTCTCTGATTTTTTTCCCCATTCTAGAACACATTACACAGTTCAGTCCTCCAGCATGAGTCTTATCATTTGTAATTTTTTTTTTTAAATTTAAAAATACATTTCTATTTAAACATTGTTATTTTTACATTTTATTCATTTTTGCTCTGTATTTTGTTTTTGATCCTTTCTCATTGCATTTAACATTCATCTCACCCATACTTCATTGGTAATCTGAAATCTTTGTATTACTATTGAAACAGTAAGGTCTGCTTTGCAGATCTTCATTTCATCTTTTCTCACCTATTTCCTACCTCATACCTTAGTTTGAACCCAATCTATTGTAGTGTGTCTGCAATACGCTTATATACCAAAAATCCCGCCTAATTTTAAACCACGAGTTCAATGCTCGTATTATATATATATATATAAGTCATTCCCAAATAAATAAAAGATTATAGATTATGTATATGTTCACATAATTTTGATTTATTAAAAAGTAGGTTATATAAGTCATAATTGTGCACACACTATGATATGCATTTTAAAACATATCAAAATTATAATTGTTAAAGTTATTTTGTTTGAATCTATTTACAAATATATTACCGTCCGTAATATATTTTGATTTAAAATAAAATTCATTTAATAAATATTCGTTTAGTAAATAGATTCAAATATTGCAATTTAAAAGTAAAATAATTTTCATTTAATTTAATAAAAGTCATTCCAAATATTTCTTTAAAATAAATGAGGGACAATGGTTTAATTAGTTAATATTGTATAAGTTTATCTAAAAACAGCAGATGTCCACTTAAGGTTTTCTTTAATTAATAAAAGTAATTTTAATTAAATCTAGTTTGTAATTCAAATGTCGACAGAGAAATTAATAAAAGAAATTAATTAATGTTGAATTCCTTTAGACATTTGGATAGATTTAATTACAGCTGATAAGTCCAATATATTTTTGTAATGCTCCAGGGCAGTTCTATTGTTAAAGTCTACTATAAAAGAAGGGTTTTCTTTTGTTCTCCAGTTTTTTATTCTAATGTTTCTAAGAGAAATCATTCTGAGTTCTATTCTAAGAATTTGCTAACCTTGACATGACAGAGTAGAGGGGTTAAGATGGTTATGTCCCCTTGGAATAGCCAGCCACTGCTCCAGACCATCGGAAGCTATCACATAGGGAACCCCGGAACTGCTGCTGCTGCTGCCAAAAATATGAACATTTCCAGATTTTGCTGTTGTTATATAAAAACCTGCCGACCATCAATCTACCTAAATGCTTCTCCACAGGTAACCCTAAATTAAACCAAGAGCTCTTGTGATAATTAACATGCTATAGCTATTTAAAATTGTTTTTCTTATATTTCACATAACTTCATTATGTATTTCTTTAACGTGTTTAAATATACTCAACATTTTGCTCTCTATCCTTGGGATAATATTTTCTATTTATTAAGCTTTCTGTTATTTTATTATGATAATGTGTCAGAATCATCTTTGACTGAGTGAATTATTCCCTTTGTTGAAAATAAGACGCCGCTATGAAGGCATATTTTAAATCTCTAAATAATTTCCAATTTTATTATCTTGCAAATCACTCGTTCGAGAGCGATTCTTTTAATATATAATATAATCACATAGTTTAAAATCTACATGTTATTGATTTTAATCTAATATGAGAGTATGTGCGAGGTCAATGATTAAATGTGTCCCCAAATGCATGATTGCGTATATAAATCTATACTTACTTTTCAAACCCGCAAGCATGCATTTTCCTATTTTAATTACCGTGTTCTACTTTAATTACAAAGTTCATCATTGATGTCGAGAATGTGTGGACCCTTTTAAATGAATTTCTGGGAATTTGATTGGGTATTTCTCTTAATCCAAGTAAAACCCATTCAGTATGTTTTATATACACTAGTCTCGTATTGTTGGTAAATGAATTGGTTGTTGAGACCGCTTTGTTTTAATTTTCCAAGGACTCTTTTCGCTATTGCAGTTTCCAGGCAGAGTGTGTTCACAAATGACACATCTGGGAATTAAATGCAATCATCACCAAGTTGCTAAGTTTTGGCTGTTCATCAAAATACTTTCCTACGGGTTAGCGGCGAGATGCCCTCTGTAATTATTCCAGATCTTCAATATTGTTTTATTTTATATTTATTTTACAAAGCATCTGTGACTTAAACATGTCACACCCTCCAACTTTAATAAATTCATTATCAGCAATACTGACCTCCCAATGCAACTCTGTTATTATTATTCTCAAATAAATAAATGCTTTGATCACATTCCCACTTTGTTGCTTAGTAAGCTTTTGTCTGTGCTATTCTCGAAATCAATAAATATTTTAGAACACTTAATTTTCAAATATTTTCTTAGACTTGTATAATTACTCAAAGCACCTCGCACATGTTCCTATCTCATCAAGCACATTATCGTAATGCTATTAGCCCAAGGAATAGAATATATCACCTTGCTTTAAAACCCTTTTTGTCATTTATTGGAATATAATGCCCACAATTATTTAATATGCATCCCTGTCTCATATAAGCAGACAGTGGCATTTTATATATAATTTATATAAATAAATTTTGTGAAATTATTTAAAACTAAATTTGTTATCTTATTTTATTGATTCCTATCACTGTCTCGGTCTATATATATATATATTTTCTACATTTCTTTTGTAAATCCATAGACGTTAATTAGCCATCCAAGCTTCTTTTAGTATAGAGTCTTTTGTTTCTTCCTGACCACCAGGCACCAGTCAAAGGTTATACTAGAAGTGGCATTAAATGCCTTATCACATAGATGGCGCTGTGAAATTTGGACTTTAGATTCGAACTTAGTATATCTAGAAGGCAACCCCTCCTAGAATGTTCAGTTTCATGTCTGGAGTTTGAATTCTGCAGTGTGTTAGCAAGATAGACGATTCTGACTGTTACACTATTGTATTAAATGTCCATGTCACACATTCTCAAAGAAGAATTGTTAAAGTTCATTTATTAAAAAGTTTACTTTTCAAGTATATAGGCATATTTTCTTTTAAAATTAAATTATTTATACAAAAATACTTCATTTTAAGTTTAATTCTATGACTAATATATCCATTATGTTTCCGTCTAGTAATAGTCTTACCAAGGTATTTGTAGTTGTTAATTTCTTCTAAAGTATAGTCATCAATCTTTATTTTATTCTTAGACCACTAAACATCACATGATCACCATCTCTTATACTAACACAATTGTTATTAAACAAGGCAAAACTCTCCATACAGTAGTGACACCCTGTGCCAACCAGAATAATCAATGGATGCCAGAAGGCTTGTGCATAAAATCCCTATCTAGTGCCTACTCATCCAATAGCCCCATATAGTTTCCGGCTTGTGGCCATCATCAGTGAGGAGTTTTGGATCTGAGAGCACTGCACCTAGATCTTAGGATCTAATGCAACCCTCCAGCAGCCACCTTTTAACTCTACTTATCTACAAAACCATGAGAATGAAATTGAAAACACAATATTTTCAATCTAAGCTCATTAGCTTATATAGTCATATGGGTCTGATCTCAGTTTAGCACCCATACATTTTGGTGTCTTTGGCTCTTTAACAACCATAGCCACCACTATCCTATTAGGCAGGATTGGTGTTTAACCACTAATCACCATCTCTTATACTAGCACATAATTGTTATTCAACAAGGCAAAACTCTCTCCATACAGTAATGCCACCCTGTGCCAACAAGAGTAATGAGTTTTGCCTTGTTTATTTTATTCTTCTTAGAAAATATATTAAACCTTACTTTAGCCTTTTTGGCATTTACCTTTAGTTCTACTTTTTATTAACATCTGATAACTTTTACAATATTTTCTGAAGTTCTAAAACATTAGTTTTAAAAACATTTATATTCTCAAAATCTAGATTACTGCTTTAGCTTCCCATTTCAAGCCACAAAATGGATTAGGAATCACTCAGTCATACACCCTTCTAAATGTTAATCTTTTTAGTATCCTCATGTAATACAATATACTGCTGTTGCATTTTGATAAATATTTTCCAGAATTTGACAACATTCCTGGTCTATAATTAGATGCTTCAAAGCCTTAATCACTATTGAAATGCTTAGACAACAAACATCTTTTTTGTAATCTACAAATATAAAACATAATGGTTCCTCATATTCATTGATAACTTTTCTCAATATTTGGATATGTCCATTATGTTTCTTAAATTACTTTTTAATCCAATTTATTGTTTTATTTGGTTTTAATTTAATGTTTACCATAAGTAAGTTGTAATTATTTTGGTGAAAATTTTGTGTACAACTGATATCACACACTTCACCATGATTATGATATCACCATAAGTTGTTGAAAGCATGCTTAACAGATTATAGGAATACCACCTAAGGGAATTCATATACCTTACTTCCCATTAAATCATTTTCAAGCTTTTCTTAACTCACACATCCAGGTGCCCATATTTAAACTGAGAGGTTTATACTTTCTAATACTTTTTATTGCCTTTCTTAAATATCAATATTACATGATCACCATTTCTTATGCTTGCTTATAACTGTTATTAAAACAGGCAAAAACTCACTATACATATTGCCACACTGCAAGCTAGAGTAATCAAGCCTTCTGACATCCATTGATTACTCTAGCTTGCAGTGTGGCAATCAATATGTATAGTGAGTTTTTGCCTGTTTAAATATCAATCTTATTACTGCAATCTTCTAATTATCTGTAATATCATTCAGCCATTTGGCATAATGTTTTGTTAACTGTTTTTCTACTTTTTCACTTGTCTCTTTGATATTCATCACCATTATTTTCAATGATTATATATTTCCATAATATAAAGGTCTCTTCAAATCAAGTTTCTCCTTCCTCTCACCTCACTTCTCCACATCACACCTATAGTCTTTCTTATTTAATTTATTTATATAACATGGAGGTTCTATTTTAAATATAAAACTGCAAGTGTCCATCATTATACTCTTCTATAGTAATATGTGAATACTGATTCCATTTCATTTTCATCACATGATCACCGTTTCTTATGTTTGCTCATAACTGTTATTAAAACAGATAAAACTCTGGCTTGCACACACTGAGTGGCACTACTGTATGGAAAGTTTTGCTTGTTTTTCCATTTCATTTTCTTAACTGTTTTAATTATATCAATGATACCTGTTTGTTCTATCAATCATGTATTTTGTTTTTTATTTTTTCTTGTTATTTTTAACGTATGTCTCTTCTTTGGATTTTCACCCTTGTATTTTGTTTTTGATTTCTTCTTGTTATTTCTAACATATGTTAATTGTTTGTTTTTGCTGCAACATATTTTGTTTTTGATTTCTTCTTGTTATTTCTAAAATATGTCTTTTGATATTTTACTGAGTGGCTTAAAGTCCTATATTATTAATCTCGGTTTCAAAAATCTGATCCATAAACAAAAACTGATACAACATATATATTAAAAACTTTCTTTACAAATATATAGGCATATTTCCATTTAATATTATTTTTGCAAAAAATACTTCATCTAAGTTATTTTAAAAGAGTACTTCATCCACATTTAATTCTATGATTAATTTCACTTATCATATTTCAATCAGTATTAATGATTTGCCCCAAATATTTGCTATTGTTGATCTATGATTATTAACTTTTATTTTCTTTTTCTAAAATCATTCACTTTTACATTAGTCATTTTGGCATTTGTTGTTAGTTTGATTATTTTTACTTTATCTGAAAACTCCTGCAATATTTCCAGAAAGCTCTAAGCTTTATTTTTTAAAAAAAGCAACCACATCATTTCTAATATTTTATCACTAATCTCTCATTTTTAATTTTCATCCTCAAAGCACTTCTTTATATATAACTCCTATAAAAAAGTTTAGAAGATATGGAATCATCCTGTCATACTCTTTCCATTGATAATCTTCTTAGTATGAATTTTAAGAAATATTGTTTAGAATTTGACAATATTCTGATACTCTGTGTAATTTGGTGGAATGAGCAGTACTTCCAACTTAAAATCGAAAGGTTCCAGGATCGATTCTGGGCCTTACAGATCTGCCTCTCAAACCTCTTATGAATTCCCAGGGAAGAAAGCCATATGTGTTTTTTATGCACATTGTTTTTAGAAGCTATACTATAACACAATGATGGTGAAGTAAAATACTATCATATCTTACATTAAAATAAGTTATTATTAATGCGAACAATTTTGACCATTATGCTATATATATATATGTTAACATAAAGTAATAACATAATTCATCACAATAGCAAATTAAAAGTTCAACCCACAGGCTAAAACCTGCATTTATATATGTAATATAGGCAGGATTCGAATTCAGACTTTCACACGACCCACTACCCTCAGTGTCATCTCATATTGCTGACTCACCTGATCACACACATGTTGAAAAGATAAATAATCATCAATAGACATATTTCATGCTAAACCAGCAATCATCAGTTGGTCCAGATTACTATTTCTGTACATATATACAATCAGTGCTCAGCTTTATATTAAGATAGCCAATCTTTATACTTTAATGGACAGGCTTCAAACTATTCCAACTCACAACTATTCAGCCTTCAATTTCATTGAAAATCTGATGATAGAACATTGTTAGTGCCAAGGTCATCCTACCCATGTTGACATATTAGTCATTCTGACCCTTATTTATTCTCTCGTACATGAGGGGTCAGAATGACTAATATATCAACGTGGGTAGGATGACAACATTGGCACTAACAAGGGCTTTGAATATTCCATCATCAGATTTTCAATGAAATGGAAGGCTGAATAGTTGTGAGTTGGAATAGTTTGAAGCCTGTCCATTAAAGTATAAAGATTGGCTATCTTAATATACAGCTGAGCACTGATTATATATATGTGTGAGGATAGTAATAATCTGGATCAACTGATGATTGCTGGTTTAGCATGAAATACGTATATTGGTGATTATTTATCTTTTCAACATGTGTGTGATTAGGTGGGTCAGCAATATGAGATGGCACTGAGAGTAGTGGGTCATGTGAAAGTCTGAGTTCCAATCGTTAAGTAAATGCATTCTAAAATGCTTGACTATTCAGTATTTTAAAAAATAATAATCAGTCATGTGACATAAGATTTAGCAGAATAGTTTATTATATCATAAACTATTGGGATTTTGTGGGGGTTTTTTCCATGTAAATTTGGTTCTTTAATATGCCACTGTGAACCTACATTAAAATATAGCGAATGCCAGGATATGAAAGAGAAATATTAGTTTTTAGACAGACCAAATAGGCAGGCAATTTTAAACACAATGCAACCAATATGCTCTCTCTATCTGTGTTTTAGCTACTGGCAAAGATAGTAATTACTGGACTAAGACAATATAAAACTTATTGCTAAGGTAATTATTTAAAGTAAGATTTGTTTTTTATTTACATTTTTATTCTAAAAAACATAGAAAAATATATACATTTTTTAATAAAGGGTTTTTTAGTTATATTGTTTTAAAGTAGAATTTTATAATATTAAATTTTATTTGAAACTATGAGAGATAGATAAGTTTTGTGTTATTTGTCTTCTACTAGGTAATATAGACACGTGTGCGTATTCAATTCGTGACATAGCATATTGTTTCTGCTTTTAAAGTGTGGCCTTAAAATATAATAATAATAATAAACAATAAATAATATATTAAAAGTGTCTGCATTTGAGAAAATAAAAATTTATTTTTTTTTAAAGATTTTTATAAAATAAAAAAAAGTCATTAATTTTTAAAACAATATAAGTATGATTTTTTCTTTTAAATAAAGCCTTTAATTTAAATAATTCATTCTAGAAAGAAGTAAAAAGGAATTAAAAAACTGTTAAAATTTACATAAAAAGTGAATTGTTTTTTAAAAATTATGAAGATTAGAAATGGCGCTAGTAACAACTAAGTCTTTATTTACTATATAATATTTAAAACTATTTTTTTCTTATATTTTAAATGTTTTTTTAATTTTTTAAAACAAAAATTTAAATAAGAAGCAAATAACACTTTAAATAATTACCATAGCAACAAGTTTTATAATATCTTGGTCCTCAAGGTAAATATGCATAAGTAATGTATATAAAATGCTTTAGTCATACAGGTAGAGTTAAATTTTGAAGAATTCTTTTATTAAGAACATCTGGAAACGAGGATGTATTTCCCACTCAAACTGCGGAGATCATAAGATAAAAAGTGAGTTATAATAAGATAATTTTAAGGATTTATTAACATTTGTAGTATTTTGGAGGGAAAAAAATAAATAAAATAATACAGTTTAAAAAAAAAAGATTTTGTTAATATATATTATATTTAAATCTTTTGATTATTTTTATTTATTTATTAATTTCAATTTGCTAAGAGTAGCTGACAATATGTTAAATAGTTCAAAGAGATAATTGTTAATGAAATGTTTTTGTTTTATTTTTTAAGGAGAAAAAAGAGAAACTAATTCTTCTGTAAATTGTTGATTTGTATTCTAAAAAATTATGTAAATAAGAATGCAGATATTGTTTAAAATCCTTTAAAGCGTTTGAATATGAATTGAAATTAACTTTTTTTCAATAGATTTTGATTTACGAAAGAAAAATTTTATTAAACAGATTTTAACAAATACTTTGAAAAATAATCCTAAGAGATACCAGTAACAAATAATAATTATTATAATTGAAAATAACGCATTTTTCCTCATTCATTTTTTTAAACGAGAAAACAAAACATTTCGTCATCCATATGTGCAGGTAAAACTTTTCCATCAGGCTTCCAAACAGATATGGTGAAGGAGAAATCACTTTTCGAAAACTGACCAACTGGTTTGACTGATGATAGTTTAGAATATTCTTTTCTTATTTTATTCTCTGGCTAAAATTAACCGAATTCCAAATCAGTAACTGTTTTGACTATGGGAATATTATTTGAAAGAAACATTTTAAGTTTTCTTGCAACATTTTTAAAAAAATATAATTTATTTATTAACAATAGTTACAACATTATTGAGTTACATATCATGAAAGAAATTTTACAGTGGGATATATTTGAAGCAGTCTTACATATCTGGAGCATCAGCAGTATCCTGTTGATTTCTATTTTGTGTTAATTTAACCCTGCTCCTAGTTTCTCTGCATATCCAGTCAGGTGCCAGCATTTTGTCTCTGATACTTATTTTATTTAAAAGTCTCCCAGCTACTGGTTGTGGAGAGTTGGTGAGTACCTGCTTACACCTGGATAACCATAGTGTAAAAGAGAGGAAGATTGCTAACCTGATGTCTAAATAGATTCCCTTTTGTATTGCACTTTGTGGTCTGCAGCTTGATCTATGATTTCATTGTTGATGGTTAATTTTATTGAGTTGAGTGTTGGGAAGTTATGGAAGATGTGATGGGTTGATTCCACCTCTCTGGAGCCTAACTGGCAGAAGAGGTTTATTTTGGTAAAGCCCATTTTATAGATAAAAAACTGACTGGTGGGTAATGCATCAATGTTTAGCTTTATTATAAAATCAATAAACTTCAGTTCTATGAACTAATTTTTTGCTTTTCTAATTAGAGTTCTATTGTTTAATGCACTTGTGCTTGTGAGTGCATCTGGAATGTTTTAAAAATTTTACCCATTTATTATGATCAAGGTAGACAAATGAACTAATTGCTTTTTCAAAGATTTTATATTCAGATATCAGAAAATTATCTTCAGTTCATGAACTTTAATAGTCTTATCTTCTATACTTACTATAAATAAATTATATTGCATTTACAAATTAAGCCAAAACTATTTATTGATAGTTTGTCTGAACATTTATGTTGAAGGCTTTTACTTGTGTATATGTTGGATTACTTCCATTATTTACAATTAATTGGAAAATATCTTTAGGAAAATTCAAATTTTATTTAAACTTTTCAAATGCATTCAATCGTTAGTAATAATAAATAAGATTAATATATAGTGTATATATTATGAAACGTGTTTTTGGGAGCAACATTGAAGTAAATTGACTGACGTTTCAACAAAATAATACTTGCCATTAACTGGGTCAAAAAACAATAATAATCTCATCGTCACAACAGAGACAATTGTATCACTTAGTTATTATGTCATGTGATTGTTGAATAATGTGACTTAAATTTGGCAGTATTTTTCATATTCATTTGTGTGAGGAAACTCTTTCAAATAGTTGGTAATTTCATTATTTCATCATACTTGTTAATGGAATTTCATTTTTTTAAATATTTCTATATTATTTAAATACACATTGGTCATGGTTATCGCATGTGGATATGATTTTAGTATTTGAAAAATCTATGTGATGGCCAGTGTGGAGAGTAAATATTGAAGATGATGAAAAAACATTCATTGCATTAATGTGCTCATCTCTTCTATTGCTTATGTTGAATTTTTTTCCTATGCATATAGTTGGGTACATGTCACATGGGATCTCATAAACACCTTGATTTTTCCATAATGCAATGTTTGAGTTATATTCCTCTCTAATCTTTATCACCATGACTAGTGATAGCTTCAGCATAATGAATCAAACCTTTGAATCTTTAGATCCACGAATATTGAAATTAACATACTCTGTCCAAAATTCTTGTCTTTTCTCAATTGAACATATATTTATTAATCATATTTTGATATGGGTAATCTTTGATTGAATTTTATTTGCTGAATGTACATAAGTATTTACATATATTCATTTGTGCATAATAAAAATATATATTACAACTTTAATTAGCTTATAAATTTCTAAGAATAAAGATCTTAAAAACTACTTTGTTGTAAATCACATGATTTCACAAATGTTAGTTTGCAAAAGAAACTGGATTTAAACAGTGAAGAAATCAACAAATTTCATGCTCTCAAATCAAGATGCTTCAGATTTTCCTATTTAATTAGGAAGTTAGGTTGAAGGTAAGATGGCCATTCTTATCTTTATAAAGTCATAATCTTGTGTCTAGATTTGGTAAGGTCCCTCTAGCATTAAAATATATTCAGAAGAGTGCAATGCCAAAGGTTACAGCCTTTCGTAAGTATTAACAGAAAATAGTAAAAAAAGTATGTCAAAGTTTAAAAATAAAAAAAACCTCCATCATTAAAAAATAAATGTAATCTCAAGGATTATTAAGTCCAAAAATACAGAAATATCTAACCTAAATGCATTTTTGGTACTAATAACCCTTGTCAAAAGCAATAGTTATGTGACTTTTTTAAAAATTTTATAACTATTGGTTTTCAGCTCCAAAAATGCATTTAGGATATATATTTTATTAACTGCTGTTTATCTCTGTACTTTTGGAATTAATATTCTTTGTGATTATAGTAACCATGTTAAGGAGTTAAACCACTAAACATCACATGATCACCATATGGCACTACTATATGGAGTTTTTTGCCTGTTTACATGTTAGGGAGTTGTGGAGTATTTCGTAATCAAATGTTAACGTTATTTCTATTTCAAAGTTTAAAAAACTGAATTTATATTCTTTTTAAATATCAAATACTTTTCAGGCATTATTTTTTAAAATTTAAATTCTATTTGAGGTACTGATTTCAATTCTAATCTATCAATGCTACTATTATTGAAAAGTTTGTGTTAATATTATCAAAAAGAAATTATTCTACAAGCTTAATAAATTAGATTATAATACCAACTTGAGTTTATTTTATTCAAAGCATTTATCAATCAATCTATTTTGAAAATTTCTTCTATATAATGTTTCAATTATTTTTACATAAAAATCTTTATTTTATATCATATATTGATATCCTTTATATCATTTATTACAAATATAAGCTTCCAAATGAAAGACATTCTAAAAGTTAATATGTGAACTTTGCAAAGTCTGAAAATAAAGTTCTAAACTGAATTCTATTTTATAGGCAAAGTACAATGATAGCATATCTATTTGACTTGTTATATGATCTGGATTTAAATCCAGTACTAATAAACTTGAAAAAGATTTTACTTTGTAAATGGTCATATTCATCATCTTCATCAGTCCATTGCAGAATGAAGGTCTCTCCAAGTTTAATCCATCTTCTCCAATCTTTAGCTTTTCTTCTCCACATCACCCCTGCACACTTTCTTATTTCATCCATCCATCTCACATATGGTCTCTTTCTGGGTCTTTTACAATCTTTTGTAATCCAGTTTAAGATTTCAATTGTTCATCTATTATCATCTCTTCTAGCAATATTAAGGTCATGTATATGAGGAATCAGAGTATCTTAAGGGCAACATGGATATGACAACAATATTAGCATCAAGTATTTGAGCATTCCATCACCAGATATTCACTGGTATGGATTGAAGAGTTGTAGGTGGAGAAGATGGAAGTCTGTTCATTATAGTTTGAAGATTTGATATCAATATAAACTGAGCACTGATTACATATGTGTGTGGAATAATGATCTGGACCAACTGATGAGTGCTCATTCAGCATGAAATACATATATTGGAAATCATTTATCTTTTTTGCACATATGTGGTCATGTATATCAGTTATTAAAGATAGAGTGGATATCTGAAAGGAGCTTGAAAGTCTGTGTTCAAAGTCCCTTTAATTAAACAGATTTAAGAGTTAACTTTTGCACAGATACATATAATTAACCTAGATAATTAACTAATATTGATTTTAAAAAATAGGTGTCCAGGTTATTTTAGCTAAAGAATAAAACAAGAGTAGAAAGTTTCCAAACTTCACTGCATAGCACTTGGAAAGTTTATTTGATAATGTTTTTTACACTGTTGGAGAAGATTTTGTGCCTGACATTAGGATATTTAAAATCTGTTTACCTTTATCATCTTATATGACTCTATAACTAATTTTATTTTTTCCTAAAACATATTTTAATTCATTGCATATATCATATTGAATACAAATAAGTAGAAATAGCTTTGATAAACATTATTATTAGCTTGTTACATTTTTAAAACAATTTCTACCGAAATTTGTATTTAAAAACAGGCAAAACTCTCCATACAGTATTGCCACTCGGTGCAAGCCAGAGTAATTAATGGTTGCCTACTCATCCAATATCCCCAGACCAGTTTCTAGCTTGTGGCTTTCATCAGTGAGGAGCTTTGAATGATGATTTCACCTAGAAATGGTGATCATGTGATGTTTAGTGATTTAAATTTGTATTTATCATATTTATATAATAAAATATATGATTGATTTTATTTATTTTCAATTACCATCTAAAAATTACTAAACTAAAAAATATAAAAGTATAAAGATTAAAACATTTTTATATCAAGTAATGGAAATATAGATAATGCTAAAAACCAACTAAGAAAAGATCTTTCATATTAATTAGCCAGTATCTTCAATAACTGGCTTTGCAAAACATTTGTAACAATCAATATAAACAATATTGTTATACTCACAGCATAAGTAACCCTTACACTTGTAAAAATAATTTAAGTGACTCAATTTGGTCACATAGCAACATCACAAATTATTGTAAAATATATTATAACCAAACTGTTAATTTATATACTGTGCATTAACATTCCACACACAAATGTGCAGCTAGTCATAACTTTGAACTTATGCACTTGAGATATGTTATAATATTTAAGAAAAGAGTTTGTTAGTATGTCTCAGATCAGGCATGACCCTTGCAGGATTAAAGCTACATAATCCTTAATCATCATTGGTTTCGAACCACATTATACTATCTCATATTGCTGGTTAATAAAAATTATTATTAATTTTTCATTCCCTCTCAAATTTATTTAATACATAAAAATTCCAAGCATCCTTGAATATAGAATTATTCTTAGTTGGAATTGCTTTATTTCTTACACTTTTTGAAAGCATCTTCACCACACAATTTTCCAGACATCTTGAAGTTACTCTGCATACTGTATTCAAAATAATTAGAAAACATTATAACAGATACTATTAATAATACCTAACATTTACAATTATTTGAAAATTCTATATTTTTAAATTCTTATAAAAAATGTTTTTACTGCCTCTGCTTATAAAGCATTAATATTATAGAAATACCCTGCATGTTTTGACACGGTAGAGTACCCAACATGGGATTGAGAGGTCTCAGGTTCAATAATAGTTTTCAAATAATTTTTTATGTTGGGTATTTGATCATTGTGTATATCAATATTCATAATATGACCAGTGCTGATATGTATAATATTATTCAAATAAAATAAAGAAAATGAGAACTCAATTTAATAAATAAAATAGATCCATTTATTTACAAGTATTTAAAATATAAACAATGCAATATCTTTCATTTATGTAAACTTAATAAAATTCATATTACCAATTAAAATTATTTTAGCTTCTACTTTTATTTTCCAAGAGAATAAAATGCAAAATGATGTATATGTTCGCATATGTTACATGTATATAACTATATGATGTTTAACAATAATTTCTTTATGAATGTAATAAACAAGGTTCTCCAAATTATTGTGAGCATAAAATTAGCTTAAATTATTTTATTATATTGATCTTTGTTTTGTTAAATATATAAATTATAACTTTACTTTTACAATATAAATTAGCAACTAAGTTAACAAATATCATCAACATCATCATTATCAACCATTATCAATCCACTGTAGGATGAAGGTCTCTTCAAGTTCAATCTATCTTCTTGGATCTTTAGCTTCACTTTTCCACATCACCCCTACACACTTTCTTATTCCATCTATCCATCTCATGTGTGATCTCTTTCTGGGTCTTTTACAATCTCTTGGAATCTAGTTTAAGGTTTCAATTGTCCATCTATCATCATCTTTTCTAGCAATATGTCAAGCCCAAATCCACTTCAGTCTTTTAATTTTTTCAATAAGGTCACTAACACCTGGTTTATTCTCTTACCTGTATATTGTATTTTCGATCTCTTCTTGTTACTCCTAACATGCATCTCTCCATACTTCTTTGAATAATCTAAAGTCTCTGTATTGCTCTTCTATTAAGTGTTCAAGTCTATATATTAACTAAAAAAACAATTTGACAATTGGGTGATTTTTCTAATGAAAACTGCAATTTTCTAACTGTTTTAAACAAAATAACTGGATAATTCCATGTTGATGGCATAAGGTTTTATCTGATATCCTTCAATGCTTGGTTGTGTCAACAGAAATTTTGAGGATCCCTTTAAAAACCAAAATGGCAGTGAGTGTATTCTAAACTGTACCTGGTAGCTATATTTCACTATATACCATTTTTTACAGAAGCTTAAAAAGATACATTTATTGGTGTTACTATATTAAAATGCAATAAAAAACATAGCCTTATCTATAAAATACTTTTTAAATAATAACTACCAAATAAAAATTATAATATATTTATAACTGAAATAAATTTCTTTTAAAATCATTGAAATGTACTTCATTTTAAAATCAAGAAATTAATAGTTAAATATGAAATTATAAATAACCCAATTCATTATGAACCATCTATAAACATCTATTTAATACATGCACACAAAATTAATGTCAGTGTACGCATAAAAACATATGTATGGTTAATATTATTATAGTTAAACTAACTAATAATATAAACAGGCAAAACTCACTATACATATTGCTACACACAGCAAGCTATAGTAATCAATGGATGCCAGAAGGCGTGTGCATAAAATTCCCATCTAGTGCTTACTCATCCAATATCCCCAGACTAGTTTCTGGCTTTGTGGCCTTAGTCAGTGAGGAGCCTTGAATCTGAAAGCACTGATCCTAAGATCTAGGTGCAGTGCTCTCAGAACCAAGGTTCCTCACTGATGAAGGCCACAAGCTAGAAACTAGTTTGGGGATATTGGATGAGTAGGCACTAGATGGGGATTTTATGCACACGCCTGGGTGTGGCAATATGTATAGTGAGTTTTGACTGTTTTAACAACAGTTATACACAAGCATAAGAGGTGGTGGTCATGTGATGTTTATTGGCTTAAAGCTAATAATATACTTTTCTTTGAGATCATCATTGAATTTCTGACAAAAATGCTAAAGTTTATATATATATACACTTGTGATTATTCTTAACAAGTTTAAACAATTTTTTTGATAGTAAAAACTAAAAATAAAATAAAATTTTGTTTCTCTGATCCATGATTCTTCTTTTGATGATCAAGAATAAAGAACTTAGTGACATAAATGTTTAAAGAATCCATTAATTCATCTATATTAATATCTTGTAAAGATAAGGTTGTTTTAAATATTATAAATATTCTTTTGTTATTCAATAGAGATCTCCAAACAATTGATCAATTAAAAGGACTCTTAAAAGGTTTTTAAAAGAATTCACTTACATTGCTATTTTTCAAAGATTTCTAAAGTAGCTAATTGATATTAATTTTTTTGAAGTATAATGATTTCTATTAGCTAACTTTGGTTCAGATGTTGACGCATAGATAGTTTATGGGGCTATTTATTTAAGACTGCAGATGACATTACATTCTTATTCTTCCATAATTATTTCTTTTCCATGTCAATAAGATGAAAGGAAAAATAGAGAACAGGAAGAATATAGGCATTTTAAATATTCATAGATATATTTGTAATTTCCCTTTTATAATATATAGGGTATATATGAGCACAGACTTTCACATGACCCACCCCTCTTCACTCTATCTAATAACACTGATACACTTAAACACATATATGTTGAAAAGATAAATAATCACCAATATAAGTATTTCATGCTAAACCAGCAATCATCAGTTGGTCCAGATTACCATCTCCACACATATATGCTATAAGTGCTCACATATATATTAAGATAGCAAATCCTCATACTTTAATGGGCAGGCTTCAATCTACTCCACACTCCAACTCTTCAATCGTCCATCCAATTGAAAATATGATGATGGAATGCTCAAAGGTCACCCTGAGGATGAGATTCTTGTCATACCCATGTTGACCTAAAGTCAATCTGACCCCTCATGTATAGGACATAATCCATTTAATACATATACAAGGGGTGGGCAGACCTCTCTACTATGTAATAACTGAAACACACAGGCTTATTATATATCTATGTTTATATATGTTATATATAGGATATATGAGCACAGGCTTTCACACGACCCACCACTATCCACCCTATCTCATAACACTGATACATTTGAACACATATATGTAGAAAAGATAAATAATCACCAATATACATATTTCATGCTAAACCAGCAATCATCAGTTGGTCCAGATTACTATCTCCACACATATATACAATCGGTGCTCAGTTTTATATTAAGATAGCTAATCTTCATACTTTAATGGACAGGCTTCAATCTAGTCCACCCTCCCACTCTTCAACCGTCCATCCAATTGAAAATAATCACTTTAGCATCCATACATCTTGGAATTATTCAAAAATGTTTTCTTATACATCAATTTTTTTTGTTTTAGAATACTTTTAAATGTAAGTTCGAAATTTGAATATGTTTAAATAAGAATTATAAAATAAAAATCCAAAGTAAAATATTGAATAGTAAAATAAAATACTTTTTTCCAAATAAGTAAACAAACATGCAATAAATAATACTTTTGTTTCTTTCTCCTTCCTCCCATCTAGTACCATTGTTATATAATCTCTCCTTAAAATTAAGTTGTTGTTTTTAAAGAAAATTTGATAATTAAATATTCACAGTCTCAATTTTCTTCTTGATTTAAATAATGAAATTATTGCGATTACTTCATAAATCTTTTAAAATCTATTTAAGATATATGTGTGAAATATGTTTACCAATTAATAGCCAATTACACAAAATATTTTTTCATAAATGTACTCATATATGTAGTCAAAATAAAAAGTCATAGATCAATTCATAGATCACATGACCCTATCTCTTAAGCTTGTAAGTTATAAACAGTGAGGATTGCCAATTCCTCTACAAGCTTTATGATAAATGCTTAGCCAGAGCCAGCACTTAAAATATCTCTGTCAGGAACCCCTCCCCAAACCCCTGACCATGGTTTCATGCTTTGGCACTCCTCAGAGAGGTGTCAGGGTAGGTTCAGACACTAGATCTAAAAATACCAACCCAAAGCCAAGCACTTAGTTAAAAGTTATCTATTGAGTGGAAAATCTGAAATTTTCAGACATGTACATGTCTTCAAACCCATTTAAACACATTCGAATAAATAAACAGTATGTGTATAAAATGAAATATAAACGGGTTTTTAAATTAATGAAGTATAAACTCTGGAATTAATGTAGTTTATAAGCAAAACAAATAAAAAATAGATGTATTTCTTTAATATATAGATTATTCTCTAATATCTATAATATATATGAAGTTAAATTATTCCTTTTGCTTACATGTAACATATCTTAAAAGTAATGTGTTTTTAAAATGCATGCATTATGAGAAAAATTGGGTTTACTAATGAATAGTTGTGATATGGTAAATTTGAGATGAATAATGAATTGATAAAAACTAGTGATTTGAATATATATATATATTGAATTAAATGTTTATAGGGATATAGAAATGAGGAGATAACATCCATTAAATAGAGAAACACTTAACTTTTGATGTTACTAAGAAACTATCAATTTTTATAGATGGACAACTTCCATATTTCTTCCAATTCCACCAACAAAATAACTATTGCTGGTTTGTTCAATTAATGGTAATTGATAGTTTCTTAGTAACATCAAAAGTTGTGTTTCTCTTTTTAATGGATATTATCTCCTCATTTATATATACATAATACAAGCTTTTTGACTTTTATTATTATATCTCTTATCTAAGATCTGCCCCAACCAAATCCATTTCCCAATGTAGAAACTCAAATCAACTTTTTTTTACTACGCATGCATTTTCAAAACGTTTTGCTTTTATATAAAGTATAAAGTCAAAATCAACTAGAATGATATTAACATTGTCTTTCTCATATTATACAAATATTTTAAATCCAGTTATTTATTAAGTGAACGAGCAAGTTGAAGATGGTACAAAATCACTAAAACATTGCACAATTACCATTTCCTACACTCTTCATACATCAGTGCTATCCAGTGCAAGTCTTTGTAGTCAATAGATGCAAGAAGGTTTGTGCATAAAATCCCTATCTAGTGCCTACTCAGCCAATATGTTGAGACTAGTTTCTAGTTTGTGGCTTTCATTAGTGAGAAGCCTTGGATCTGGGAGCTTTGTACCTTGATCTTAGGATCTAATGCAATCTCCAGCAGCCACCTTTTACTTTATTAGCTATCTATAAAGTGTTGAGTTCAAAATGAAAACACAATAATGTTTTTAATTCCAGCTCATTAGCTTGTATAGTCATATAGATCTGAACCTAATTCAGCATACATACTTTTTGGTGTCTTTGGTTCATTAATAACTATACTCACCATCATCCTATTGGTCAGGATTGGTATCACATGATCTCTATTCTTTATGCTTACACAAACTGTTTTCACAGAGGCTAAACTCTCCTTACAGTATCACCATTCAGTGCAAACCAGAGTAATCAATGGCTGCAAGATGGTTTGTTCATAAAATTCTTATCTAGTGTCTACTCAGCCAATATTCCCAGAATAGTTTCTAGCTTGTGGCTTTTATCAGTGAGGAGCCTTGGATCTAAGAGCACTGCACCTAGATCTTAGGATCTAATGCAATCCTCAGCAGACACCCTTTACATATTTTGTAAACTATAAAGCTAAGAGCTTGAAAGAAAAGCATTGCTGTGTTTTCATTTGGGCTCATGTCTTTGTAATCAACAAAATAGTTAAAAGGGAGTTCTGTAGGGTTGTGTTGGATTCTAAGATATAGATGCACTGCTCCCAGATAAAAGGCTTCTCATTGATGAAAGCCATGAGCTAAAAACTATTCTGGAGATATTGGATAAGTAGACACTAGATAGGGATTTTGTGTACCACCCATCTTGTATCCATTGATTACTAAGGCTTCCACTGGGTGGCACTACTGTATGAAGAGTTTGTTACTGATTCAACTTGCAAATGTAAAAGATATCATTCATTATTAATCATGTGACAATAATATTTTCTTTTAAAAAAGTGTGACCATAGAAAATTCTGAAAATATACTTTATGTCTTTGTCTTATATTAAATTTGTAGATATCAGTCAAATTATCAAAGATAAAAAATCATTATTGACAAAATTTCTATCTGTTATTACTTAATTATTATGCACATATTTAAACAACTAGAACAATTAAATTTTATGAAAATATTACTACAGAAATAAATAATATAATAACATAACATTAATACAATGTGAATAGGAAATATAGTATATTATATTTTTAATTACATGAAAGGAGTCAACACTTAAGCAATACCAATATCATTATAAATCAACAATCTCAATTCATCATCAAGGCAACCTTCTAAATTTAATCACAACAATACTAATGTATATTTTTAAATATTTTTGCCACAGCAATTAACAAAATTATTGAGAATTTTTATGGGTTGATTGTATACTTCTGGCTACAAGCAGACTTTTAAAAATAGGTATATCTTAGAAGTAATGCGCAGTCCAAAAATATATATCCAATACTTTCTCATGAAATTGCTACTACTTATGAGTGGAGCCTTTTCATAATTAATATTTCAAGTATTTATTTTCTGCATTTAATTGGTTTAAATAATTTTTTTTTATTAAATGGTGTTGAAATGAGAAACAGTCTAAGCACATCTTTTGTGTAAAAGTTATTATCTAATTAAATTCCAGTCAATATTGAATATTAAAATTTTATTTTTTTCAGGGGGGGGGGGGGCATATTGCTTGATTTCAACACTAACAATTTTCTCAAAATTCTAATATGAATTACCTTATCAGTTTTATAATTAAATTTACATAGCTTAAATCTATTTTAAAGTAAAAAAGAGCTGGCCTTTTATATATTAAATATATGTCATCCTATATTATAAATATTCATCTGAGAGGGTAACACTTTTGATAAATATTTTTGCAAGCACATTTTAAATAAATAAACAGAAAACATATATATAATTCATTACTTTTATTAATATTAGCTAATGATTAATTACAAATAGATATTTATTTTTCTATAATTTACTGCTAGAAGAGATGATAATATATTAACAATTGAAATCTTAAACTGGATTCCAAGAGATTGTTAAAAAACCCTCAAAAAACATGGAAGTAAAGAACCATGGGAGATACATAAAATTTATTCGAAGGTCTATGTTCAGAGATCACTTGTTAATACCAGAAAATCTCTTTGGGGACACTTGGGGGCAACTTAAGTCACTGGATGAAGAGCCTATCCTCAGACATGCTAATTAAATTTTAATTCAAGGTAAAAAAATAAATGGTCCAATTAGATGGAAAATAACAAAGGATTGCTGCCAATCAAAATACGGACTGCACAATGATCACTGGCTAAGTCACTAAAAGAAGAAACTGGTTACATAATAATTACAGACTAAGTTTGAATGATGGGCTTCTCGTTCTGATCATAAAATTAATTTGTCATAATAATTGTAACTAATGTATCAAATGGGTATATTTTCTAATTTGAAAATCATTTACTGATGATTTTTGTAATAAATGTAGAAAATCTAAACAAATGTACACCAAAAATATTTATACTGTAATTGTATGTGTATTTTTCTTTAAAAAAAAAAAAGAAACCACATGTGAGATGGATGGATGAAATAAGAAAGTGTGCTGGAGTGATGGAGAAGAGAAACTAAAGATTGGAGAAGATGGATTGAACTTGAAGAGACCTTCATCCTGCAGTGGAGTGATAATGGTTGATGATAATGATGACAGTACTAGAATGATCATATATATCTCCCTATAAAAGAAAAATAACATCTGATTTTGTGGAAATATTTCTTAGAGTCTTATATTGAATGTAACTGATTTATTAATTTTTCAATTAGCTATGTTTATTTTTATCTCTATTATAGCATTCCATAGCTAACTGTAAGAGATAAAAGTATGATTTGTACTCTCTTCAAAGAAACTTAGTAGTAATTGTTATTATTAAGATTTTTTAAATATTAATTTCTGTTATTTTAATCACATTTGTTGAACAGCATGTTCCCTTTTAAAGATTAGACACCTATTATAACCTAACATTAAGAGAAAAAACAAATTTATCTAAAGTGTTTTTCTTGGTAGCATCTAATATTTAGTGCTAATTTAATAAGTGTTTGAGTCAGTTTAAATTTACAACCATTTCTTTAACAGCATTTACTTAAACATCAATATTAATAAACTGATTAATAATTTTTCATTCATTTATTTATAATTTACTTTAAATAAATCTCTAAACAATGCATTGTAATTTTAGAATGATTAAAAAATATTTATTTTATTTTGAATATCTGAAATTCACAAGTTGTTTAAGAATAAATAGTTTGATATTTGTCAAGCATTAGTGGTCGCGATGTTGGCGACGGCTGCTTTATAAGCAGTTGTCCCGGGTTAGTGGGTTCGCTTCCCAGCTGATGCTATGACACATGAGGAAAAAAAAAGCTTTGATATTCCCTGAATTCTACTACATAATAAATTGATTTGCTGGGGTCTGTGATAAGTTTGAATAAAAATATTTCTAGTGATATGAATAATTAGAAAATAGTATTGATCTTCGCAATCAAACTCTTTCTGGCTTTGGTCGAGTTAGTTAGAGCAACCTGTATCTAAAGTTTAATTTTTAAAAATGATTGTGCTGTAGCATAATTCTTTAAACTGATACATCTATCATAATTATTTAATTCTAATTTAACTGAAATAGGAGCACCGGCACATTTGTGCTGTGTTTTTTACTTACTTAGTTTAATAATATTTACTAAGGCAATAAACCTCAAGAATGTGCGCTTGAAAATGCGAAGGTAGGGACCTCTACAGGTCTTAACCATAAGCTTACGCTTTGGAATAAAGTCATTTATAATGAATTACACGCTATTATATATTTTTTCACTTTATTTTGCATTTGAGATTCAGTAAGGTTTGGGTTACAGATTACAATAATAGATTATTCTAAATTATTTAGGGTACATGAAAAATAGGATCACCACAACACCATGCAAATTATAAAAGTTTTTTAAACTTAATAAACATATGCCAAAAATAATAAACTAAAAGATCTAAATCACACCATCTGAATACACATTTTCGTTCCAATCAGCAAAAATAACAAATGACTTCAGTATAAAAATTACGTATATATATATATTAAAGTCAATGTTTTTGTTATAATTTTAATACGTTTCAATCCATATGTTATTTCATTTCAAATTTGCCTTTTTAAATTTTTTTTCTTATTTTTATATTCTTTTAAATAATATCGTTTTATTTTTCTTTTATATTTTTATTATTTTATATTGTTTTCTTAATTCATTTCTTCAATAGTTTTCTTACATTAAATCTACTTCATTTTTCTGCTCTCAGCAATATTTCATCTTCCTACTTAATTTCAAGATCGGCCAACAGCTGACTACGAAGATGGCAGTTTGTTTAGATTTTTTACACTTTACTGTTTATCTTTTTCTGACTGAACCTTTTTTTCTTTCTGAAAAGCTTAGAAATCAAAAACTAATTTAATTAACCAAAATCATCTTGGAAGAATGGAGAAAAATTTGGGAAAAAATTTGAAAATGCATTTTTATATAATTGCAAAATCATTCGTCGAATATATGCTATTAAAAATAGTTTGAAGTCAAATATTTTTGAGGAGAAAAGCTGCATATTAATTCAGATTACTAGCCTCATTTTATCGTTAATTCAAAAGCAAAATTTATCCAGCAATTGTCACATGGTTAAACTAAATTATGTTTAATTAATATTACTATTTTTTAAAGTAAAAAAATACTATTAGACTAATCATCATCATCAACATTATTTTTAACCATTATCAATCCACTGCAGGATGAAGGTCTCTCCAAGTTCAATCCATCTTCTCCGTTTTCTAGTTTATCGTCTCCATCTCACCACATCACACTTTTTTTAGTTCATCCATCCACCTCACATGTGGTCTCTTTCTGGGTCTTTTACAATCTCTTTGAATCTAGTTTAAGATATTTTAACTGTCCATCTATTATCATTTTTTCTAGCAATATTTCCAGTCTAATTCCACCTCAGTGTCTTCATTCTTTCAAAGATGTCCATAATATCTCATGTATTCATTTTCAATCTCTTCTTGTTACTCCTAACATGCATCTCTTCAGACTTCTTTTAGTGGTCTGAAGTCTCTGTATTGATTTTCTATTAAAGTGTCTAAGTCTCAGATCCATAAGTAAGAACTAGTAAAACACATTTATTAAAAACCTTTCTTTTCAAATACATAGTCATGTTTTCTTTTAATATTATGTTATTTCTACCAAAAGCACACCAGCCAAGTTTAATTCTATGATTAATTTTATCTATTATGTTCCCATCTGTAGTAATAACTTGCCCAAAGTATTTGTAGTTACTAGCTTCTTCTAACTCATCATTAGCAATCTTTATTTCCATATTTTGAGAAAACCCATTGGACATTATTTTAGTCTTTTTTCTTCTGATAACTCTTGCAACATTTTGTGAAGCTCTAAAGAATTATTTGCAAAAACAACTACATCATCTGCAAAATCTAGATGACTTAAATAATCTCCATTTACTTTTACTCTCTTAGCTTCCCATTTTAATTCATAAAATACTTCTTGCAAACCTGCTGTAAAAGGTTTGGAGATGTGAAGTCACTCTCTTACACATTCTTCTCAATGTTAATCTTTCTATTATCATTATGTAATCTAATTGTTGCTGTTGTATTTTTATAAATATTCTTCAAAATATGACAATATCATGGGTTTATACCTTGATAACTTAATGCTTTAATCACTGAAACAATGCTTATAAAATCAAATGCTTTTTCATAATCTACAAATCCAAAGCAGAATGGCAACTCAAATTCATTGATCCTTTTTATAACTTCTCTCAATACTTGGATGTGATCTACTGTAATAAAACCATTTTTAAAACTAGCTTGTTTTTTTTAGTTGGATAAAATCCAAAGTTCACTGTAGACGAGTTGTAATTATTTTGATAAAAATTTTGTATTTAACTGATAAAAAAAAATCATAGGTCTGTAATTTCTAATATCTTGTTTATCACCTTTTTTAAATATTAATATTAGTACTACATTTTTTTAATCATGTATTAAATCTTTATCATTTAGATATTTGGCATATAACTCTGGTAAAAAAATTATATTTCTTTCTCTGCTTTTTTTAAGATATCAATTATTATTATTCCATCATTACCTGGAGCTTTTCTTTTCTTCATAAATGTAATTGCATATCTCACTTCTTCATTTAAATTCCTGGGCAATTCAGAAGATATAATAGTTATAGCAGGTTCTTTTCCTTGTTCTTTGTTGCTATATAATTCTTGATACAACTCGTCTACACATTTCATGATGTCATCTCTCTTTTTAGTAATAGTTCCATCTATTTTTCTTATTGCAAAAATAAGTTTCTTATTAATGCCTAGATGTAGTTTTACACTCTTGACACTTTTATTCTTTGTTATAGCTTTCTTTGCTAGTTCACAATTATACTTTCTTATAACATTATCAATTATTTTTCACACCATTTTACAAAAATTCATTATTTAATCCTTCTTACTGTATCATTTTTATATTTTTTCATATTCCTTTTTTTTTTCATAAATTGTTTTGTCTTGGAAAAAATTTTACTGGCCAATTGTTGTTTTTTTGTACCAGCTATTTTTGATGTAGTTTTTACAAATGTATCAGTTATCTTTCTATTGAATTTGTTCAAATTTGAATTATGTTCAAAATCTATTAATATTTGCAAGTTCTAATTTAAATTCATTGGAATGTTTGTGTATATTAGGAATATCAACTGTGAATATTGTTTTTCTAAATAAACATTAGAAGTACAAGTGGATTAGGATTCATTATAAATAAAAAGTAGAAAAACAACATTGCTGAGATTGGTGGTGTATCAGACAGAGGGTCAAGATTAGTTACTCAACTTAATAACAGATATCAAATAAAGTTCATTCCAATTTATGCCTCAATAAGTTCTCATTGTGATGAAGAAGAGAGGATTTTTATATGGATGTACAAAAAGCTTTTGAGCAGACCAAATAACATTTTTAAATTGTCATGGGAGACTTTAATTCTAGAATAGGTAAACATTGAAAAGATGAAAATATGGTAGGTAAATTTGGATATGGTGATAGAAGGACAAAGACTTGTGAAGTTTGTAGAAAAAGAGAAACTTTATATTATGAATTCTTTTTTTGAGAAAAATGTTAAATGCAAATGGACATGGAAACTTCCAAATGAAGATACACCAAAATTGGATATTTTGACTAACAGAAAATATGTATTTCAAGATTGTAATATTCTTAATAAATCCAACACAGGAATTGATCATTGATTAGTGAGATGTAAGATACATGTTAATGTAAAACTAAAAGGAAAAAATATTAAAAAAAAACAATATTAGACTAATGACCATGTTTATATATGAATTCACATTGAACAAAAAACATTAAATAATAACATTAATAGATGAAAACAGACAATGATAATCATCAGAGGGTTTTATTGCTCAGGAGTTCATAAGAATTTCAAACACCAGAAAAAACGGAGCTAGTCATGATCCATGGTCATCCCAGAGACTGACTCTTTACTGCTGCACCAATCTACACAGGATAATGTCAAATACCCATGGGTGTATCTACTAAATATTTACAGTATGAAATGTAAACATAGTTAAAACTGTAATTTACATTTTCAGATATGCTTACACACACATGCATATAAATATATATTTTTAGATATACTTAAAACTTCCAATTCAACACATATTTCTAACATATGCATAGAAACGTCAGAAAAAGATAAATGACTTCAAAGTTGCATTCTATTCTGACCCAGCATTCTTCAGTTGACTCATAACTGAATTTAAAATTTGTATCTGCCCTAAGACTGATATGATAATTTCTAGTATGATTAGTAATAATCATTTGTATATTTATCAGGTGTAATTTTTTAATTAATATATATATATATATATATATATATATATAATGATTATTAATATATATATATATATATATATATATATAAATAATCATTAAAATCAGTCAATACTTAGACAATTCCAATATCAAAATAATATGGTTGGGCTCAATGTTTATCAAGCTTTATTTAAATGGCCAATTATATAAAATTTTAAATTTTAATTGGTAATACTTAAATAACAACTATTCAATATTAAACAGGTATATTATATCAATAGTGTGTTATTATGTTGCCATATTTTATTATAAAAATAAGTAAATTTCATCTATAAATCTCCTAGAGTGATAAAGAATTGGACTGTTCAAGAGATATGCCAGGTCCTCTGCCAGATTGTGTATGAGACTTTTTATATGCAGTCTGTCAGATGGACTAATTTTCAATAATATCAGAATAATAATTTATTAATGTTATAATTAAATTAAACGTATAGAAATATCTTGGGTATTTTATTATTATTAAATAATAGTCAAAAAGACTCAAAATTATAGTTATTCTAAAATAATCTTTATTATTAATTCTCAAGCATATTTTATTTGCAATTTAAAATAATTTTGAACAGCTTAATTAGTCGTCACTTATACTTACAGATGGAGAATTATTAATTGTATGTTAATGTATGCACATAAACAATTCAATTGGTTTATTAATTTGGACAATAATTCTCTCTTATGAAAGTTTATAAATAGGGTAACATAGAACAACTAGGAAAACAGGGGGAGAACAACAAGAGAGACTGGGAGAACAAGGAGAATTAAAAGGAAAAAATAACATCTAAAAATAGAATAACTGAAAATTATTAAAAAGTAAAATTAAATTTGAATTGAATTAAAAATAGAATTGAATTGTATTTTAGCTCACAACTAATGGAGTAGAAACTTCATTTGGCCTTCATACATGAAACAAACCACTGCTGTTAAACGATAATTGTAAAGAATTCACATTTAAAACTAGTAGAAGACATATTGGAAAAAAATGCCAAAATGGTGAAAGTTCATAAGCTTGAAATTTTATTTTTATTTTGTAACTGTTTTAATTATTATATTCACTGTGTGCATGATAAGAATAATTATGACTTATTGAGGATAGTAAGAGGAAAGAAAAGAAAATTATTTTGCACTTTCTTTTAAAAGAAATTTAAGAATAAGCAGAACTATAATGGGGACATTTAACATCATCCATTGCTGTTTTTGAATCTAAAAAGCACTTGGAATATGCTTAAACTAATGTGAAATATTATACTAAAGATAACTTCAACTGTCACAATTCTATTATGCTATATTAATTTCACTGCAGAGAAAATCAATTTAAAAAAGGATGTTACATTGCTATTAAAAAGAGAATAATAAATTATATCTACCTGATAAAATAATATAAATAAAGATATTCAATTATAAAAGTTTACAAAATATTTATTGAGTTAATATGAAGTATTCTGAGCATTGCCTTTAAAACTTGCATTAGGGTAAAGCTGAAATGCACCATCTTGCAACTTAACAAGTGGAATTGATATGTTTATTAAACTAAGTTGTAGAATCTCATTAACACTTTCCCAGCTCTATATGTTAATCCACTTCAATGGCTTTAAGTCACTCTAAATCGGCCACTTTTTGAACTATGTTATGGTTTATATGCTTGTTTGCAAGCTTAGAAAAAGTCCCGTATGATGCTAACTTCTCTCAAATTATTTTACAAGTAAAAAATCAATAAATGTGACATTGTAAGTCTAACAAACGAGGGGGGCAGTCCGTTCTGGCTGCTGATTGGTTGTTAATTGTAGAGGATAAAGAATTCCACTTGTCATAAATTTTACGGCTTGGATTTCTTTTGTTTCATTTCGAAAATGATAAATGAATGTTTTAGACCACTTTAAAAGTATTTTTTGACATATTATAAATTATTTTGATAAAATATGCTAAAAATAAAATTATTTAGGAAAAATAGTTAAGATTTTAGTAAAAATTATTTACTTTTCTGCAACATAAAATTGGGAAAGAAATCACTAACATCAGCAACACATTTTAGTTGGTGAGTAACATTCATTTTAGATTTGCCGCTATCAAATATTTTTATAATTATAAATAAATATTTATTTTTGAAAAAACTTTCATTCACTTTCATAACCTAACAAATTATTAATATACTTTTTACAAACAAAACTAAAGTGAATATAATATTCAAAGATGAATATATTTTTACGTTTGAGTTTGTGAATTGACCAATTAAAAGTTTAGAGTTTTATCTCACTCGACCAATAAAATTAATGACCACTGTAAGAATTAAAAGTAAAACAAATGTCAACTTAAATTTTGATATATTAATTATTGTGTTAATCATATTGTGGGTCATATTTCTGATGTGATAATTATTAAATATTGTCATTAATCAATAAAATATATGAAATATATATACATAATGAAAATAAGAATCAATGTTTGTCTTCAACTTTTTTCTTAATTTCCAGAATAACAAAGTGCTGAAGTTAACAGATGCAACTATGATTCTTTATAGATCCAGCAATGTCCTAGAATTACAGTTTAAACTGATAAAAAATATGAAATATACTCCATATGGGAAAGAATATTTATCAATCATACCATGATGCAGATTTTAAATGTTGCAACCAAAATTTCATTCTCTTAGTTTTGCAAGAAGTAATGTGAAACAAGAAGTTTATATAGTGATTTTTATTTATCACTAATATTCTACATTTTTGTCTTGTAATATTATATGCAATGTTATTGCAGCTATAAAGACCCATTTGTGTAAAAAAAAAGTGTGATAAATGTAAATTTGATAAAATATATATATAAAAAGATAAAGTAATCTTTTTTTTCATGTGTCATAGCATAGGCTGGGAAGCGAACCCACTAACCTGGGACAACTGCTTGTAAGGCGGCTGTGCTGACCTCTCGACCACCAACGCTTGACTAAAGTAATCTTATTTGTTGCAAATTTCATTCATATTTAAAAATATCAACACAGGTAAAAAACTGTTACAGTTTATTCTTAATATTTTTCTTTCTAGGATAAAAGCTACAATTGTTGAATAATAAAGGTAAGTGGGTAGTATATAACTTTGGTTAATTTAGATGCATTAAATATGATATTTTTATATGTAATACTTAACTAATTAATAGCTAATGACAGCTATAGTTATAGTTCATTCTCGAATTGATAATGACAGTTATAAATTTTATGTGTCAAATAGTAATATATTTCATCTTGCTAGTAACTTTATATATTTGTGGTAAGTAATATTAATATTAGATTTATCTCTTGTCATGTTGAATAACTATAATGATAAGTGTATAATATTTTAGAATATGTGGTAAGTTTATGGTGCATCACATCAGCTAAAGTTTTTTTTTTCTGGGTGATGATATAAATGACCATCATGGATGAATCATGAATGATGCCCATCAAACTTTGAGCAGATTAAGGCCATACTTTTGTAATGTATTGATCTAGTTATTAAATAAGGGACTAATCACCCCTTTCTTTTTCTCATATCCCTAAAGGTGATCCAGAAGCAACACCAGGATTTCAAGCCATGGGTTGGTATAGTTGCTAAACAAGGGATTGATCACCCCTTCCTTTTATATTCACAAAGATGTTCCAAAAGAGACACTGGGATTACAGACCATATGCAGTCACAAGATGACCAGAGTCTAGGTTGTTCTCTTTGCCTTAGCTCAATCCCACTATATCTTTGGATACATAATATGTTTTATTATGTTTCATATTCCTAAATTCTAATGATTTAGTATCGATAACAGTAGAATCATTTTTGAAATATGGTATTTGAAAATGTAGATTGTACTCAACACTGAGTAAAACAATGATAAAAATAATATTAGGTAAAAGTTATTTTATAAATATAATTTATCCAAACTTCAAACACTTTTAGCAAACTTTATTTGAACATACACCTACGTTTCGACTGACCTGCAGTCTTCTTCAGAGCTATGATATAATGAACAAAAAAAAACATAAAATATATATTAAAAACCTGAAATAAATAATCAAACCCAAATAAAACAATTAATATAAAATAAAATGCACTACATAAATGAAAAATAAATATAAATTATACATGTGTATTCTTAACTTTATACATATATACATTCAAGGACAACTATTAATCTAAATATTATCTATTTTATTATTATTAACAATCTACTAATTATCTGTATTCTTCATAAACTTAAACTTTATGATTAGTAATTAAAATTCTTTTAATTTTAAATCATATTTATTATTTTCTTACTCATTCTTCTTTTAAAATTAATATTTTATATTTATTATTGCTGAATATTTAAAACCTATAAACTTTATAATCTTTACACTTACTAAGGCTATTCTGATCTTCAAAATAAAATAATGAAAAATCGTTTTTTTTCAAAAAATTATCTTATACCCTAGCTCCCTCTATTACATATTATTTAAACTAAATATATATCCCCTACAACTCTTTATTTATATATATATATATTTACACTTTAACTTTTATTATATAATACTCATAAATTTATATTATACTTCTTTATATGTTTTTATATATATAAACCCTACAACTTTATTTACATATATATATATTTTTTTTATTTTATATATTTTAACTTTTATCATTATTTTTATATAATTCTTATAAAAAAATTTTATACTGTTTTATATGTAAATATTATGCTAAGTTTATTAATTTATTTATTTATTATTATTATTTAATATCTGTAAATATACCCAAATTTATATTCGTATTTAACCTAACCATTTTTTATCATCCCCAACTTATTTATTAACAATTATCTCTTTACATATTTACCTCTATATATCTTATTTAATAACTAAACCAATCTCATCCTAATCCCAGAATCTCTATTAAATTCTAGTTTTATCTTTCTTATTAATATAGCTTCTTTTATTTTCCTTTCTTTAATACTTTTTGTATATAACTTCATTTTTATTGAACTTTGTGTAAATTTGTGTCCTGTTTCTTTTGTATGTATATATATTGGTGATTTATTATCTGCCATATGTTGTTTTAGTCTTGTTTTTATAGAATTTTTTGTTTCTCCCACATATTTGTTATCAATCCCACTATCTAGACATTGTTTGCATTTTATCACATATACTCCATTAATTATTTCTTTATTATCTTTATTATATCCTATGTATTTGTTATCTATCAAATTTAATAGGTTTTCTCTTTTTTTATTAACTATTTTTGTATTAATTATTCTTTTGTATCTTTTATTAATCTTCTTTATAATTTTGTTAAATTTATTTACTATGATATTATTATTTGTTTTTATTCCTATATATCTATCTTCACCTTTCTTTTTTCCTTCACTCTTTTCATTTTTATTTATCTTATATTCTATTTTTCCAATACTTCTTTTAATTATATATACAGGGAAACCATTCATTTTTAATTCATTGATTATTAAATCTTTTTGTATATTATAATCTTCTTTCCTTGAACAATACATTGCAGCTCTGTATATTCTTGAATATATACAACTAATTTTATATTTCCTATCAATGTTGGAAAACCAATTTGTTATTTTGTTACCAATATTATTCTTTTTATAAACACTTGTCTCAATACACCATTTTTTATCTATCAATTTCTTTTGAAACATTATATCCAGATATGCAAAAAAACAAAACTAAAACAACATATGGCAGATAATAAATCACCAATATATATACATACAAAAGAAACAGGACACAAATTTACACAAAGTTCAGTAAAAATGAAGTTATATACAAAAAGTATTAAAGAAAGGAAAATAAAAGAAGCTATATTAATAAGAAAGATAAAACCAGAATTTAATAGAGATTCTGGGATTAGGATGAGATTGGTTTAGTTATTAAATAAGATATATAGAGGTAAATATGTAAAGAGATAATTGTTAATAAATAAGTTGGGGATGATAAAAAATGGTTAGGTTAAATACGAATATAAATTTGGGTATATTTACAGATATTAAATAATAATAAATAAATAAATTAATAAACTTAGCATAATATTTACATATAAAACAGTATAAAATTTTTTTATAAGAATTATATAAAAATAATGATAAAAGTTAAAATATATAAAATAAAAAAATATATATATGTAAATAAAGTTGTAGGGTTTATATATATAAAAACATATAAAGAAGTATAATATAAATTTATGAGTATTATATAATAAAAGTTAAAGTGTAAATATATATATATATAAATAAAGAGTTGTAGGGGATATATTTAGTTTAAATAATATGTAATAGAGGAAGCTAGGGTATAAGATAATTTTTTGAAAAAAACGATTTTTCATTATTTTATTTTGAAGATCAGAATAGCCTTAGTAAGTGTAAAGATTATAAAGTTTATAGGTTTTAAATATTCAGCAATAATAAATATAAAATATTAATTTTAAAAGAAGAATGAGTAAGAAAATAATAAATATGATTTAAAATTAAAAGAATTTTAATTACTAATCATAAAGTTTAAGTTTATGAAGAATACAGATAATTAGTAGATTGTTAATAATAATAAAATAGATAATATTTAGATTAATAGTTGTCCTTGAATGTATATATGTATAAAGTTAAGAATACACATGTATAATTTATATTTATTTTTCATTTATGTAGTACATTTTATTTTATATTAATTGTTTTATTTGGGTTTGATTATTTATTTCAGGTTTTTAATATATATATTTTATGTTTTTTTTTGTTCATTATATCATAGCTCTGAAGAAGACTGCAGGTCAGTCGAAACGTAGGTGTATGTACAAATAAAGTTTGCTAAAAGTGTTTGAAGTTTGGATAAATTATATTTATATGATATTACAGCAAACATAAAGAAAAGTGTGATTTTGGTAAAAGTTATTTTATTGTCTGTTCATTCAAGATGATCCTATCTATATCATTAATCTGTGTTATATATCATTCATATCCAAGTTGTTTTTAAATGCTGATATTTTTCTTTAATTTTAAGTCCTACAAGATCAAACTAATAATAAAAAGGTAGAAAAATGATAATCTTGACTCTTAAAGCACTGTTAGCTTTGTCAAGCATTGGTGGTCGAGAGGTCAGCGACAGCTGCTTTACAAGCAGTTGTCCCGGGTTAGCGGGTTCGCTTCCCGGCTGATGCTATGACACATGAGAAAAAAAAGTAATGTTAGCTGTTTAATAGCCTAAATAAATAGATTAAAGCATGAAGTCAATAGTTTCTAGTATTATATTCTAAGTATATTTATTGTGTTATCTGTGTGGGAATATTGGATAGTTTATTAACCATTGAATAGAGATTTTGAAATATATATTGCCTGTATTTATTAAAAGTAGATACGTTCTTAGAATGATGCTATTAATAGATAGGTATATATGAAATGTATAGTAAGCTAAGTAAACTCAATATGAGTAATAAATTTTAGTAAGAACAAATTAAAAGGTAATAATTTATTAAAGTATTAGATAGATCCTAAGAGGCTTTCTCTTAATCATAAAATACTGTAATTAAATCTTGTTATATGTAAATTTCTGTCACAATGGTCCAAAATTATATATGTTTTGTTTTTTTGTTGTTGTTATTAGTATATTCACAAAGCTTGTAAAAAAAAAAATCTGAAATGGATGGCGTCAAAGTTGTGAGGGAGGAAGTTTGACAATGGTAAATGAAAATGTAACAATTTACTCTAGATAAATACTTTGCATATAATAAAGATGTATATGAGAGATTGTGACTGGGACAACTGATGATGGCTGGTTCAGCACGAAATGCATCTTGGGGGTCATTTGTCTTTTATTATATCTTTATTTATAAAAAGAATGGTGAAGTATGGAGATGTTTATTACATCTATAAATAATTTTTGTTTGAAAATATATTTAATTGTCTGTGGCCTTATTGCTAATTACCATCCATAGTGTTATTGCTATTGCTGTCAACATATTGTCTTAAAAATCATCATCAGTTAATATAATGGATTTTATTGTATGTTAGCGTATCTAAATAAATTTTGTTAAGCTCTAGATTTAGAGTACATAAAGCTTTATCACTTATTGATCAAAACACTGTTGATGTCAACTGCACATGCATTATTGTAAATAATGTTTTAAAGATAAAATACTTAATTTTTAGAGTAACCTGATTAATTAAATCATTAGATACATCATTCACTGATCTTGGTCCTATTGCTCATATTTATTAAATAAAGATGGTTTGTGAATTATTATATTGATTTATTAAGAAGTTATTAATACTTCTTAAAATGTAGAGTTCATGTTATAACTGAAACACACAGGCTTATTATATACCTATGTCTATATATGTAATATATAGGGTATATGAGCACAGACTTTCACATGACCCACCATTCACCTCACTATCTCATAACACTGATACACTTGAACACATATATGTTGAAAAGATAAATAATCACCAATATACGTATTTCATGCTAAACCAGCAATCATCAGTTGGTCCAGATTACCATCTCTACACATATATGCTATAAGTGCTCAGATATATATTAAGATAGCCAAACCTCATACTTTAATGGACAGGCGTCAATCTACTCCACACTCCAACTCTTCAACCGTCCATCCAATTGAAAATCTGATGCAGTGTTATGAGATAGTGTGGTGAATGGTGGGTCGTGTAAAAGTCTGAGTTCATGTTATAGTTAATATTGAAATTGCCAAATATTCTTTACTAATTCCATTTTGTTTTAGAGTTGTCTTTGCTTGTTATATTTGGATAGTGGTAAACTCCCTTTCACTGACCCAAATATATCTTTTAAAATAGTAATATTCAAGTTATTAGAACCCTGAGAAAAGTAAATTATTGATTAATAGTTTCTGCTTTGAATCTTTTGTATTTTTTTTACTTTTGAAGTTCTTTATTATGACTTACATTGATCTCTTATGTTTATTCTTATTATTTAATTGATTCGGTGTAATTTTAAGATGTAAGTTTCTTTTCTAGTTTAAAACTTATAATCTATTTTAATTTAATGGTTAAATAATCTGCTTTCATCAAACTTAGAATTCTTGCTTTAAATCATTATTGTCATGTTGTTGTTTAACACAATAATAGTTTTGTAGTCCAGTATCTCCTTCTTCATCACCAACATTGTAATCATATCTCATTCATATTTTCCTTTGTTTTATTACATCCTCATTTCATCTTAAGTTATTATCATAATTGATTCATTCTTCATTGATCCCTATTATATCACCATCGTAATTATTCATCACCTAACACATTTCCTTTTTCTTCTCCTCATTCTTAAGCCATTCATTTTCACTAGCTCATTTTTATTTGTTCATCATCATCCATTTAATTGCCTATATTTTTATTCATTTATCATCCAAGTCATAATTCAAATCTCATTGGTATTGCAAACTAAATTTATCTTGTAATAATTTTGCTTAGATCTTAAAGTTTATTTAATCAATGTTTAATATTGGAGGTTATTATCTTCATATACACTTTGTGATCTCTCATGCATATGCTAGCCAAACTTGCTTTTAATATTCTGTTTTGTGATTAAGACTATTAGCGATAAGAAATGTAGGGCTGATATTTAATGCAATACAAGGATCAGTAATGTTTTGTAGCCTCTATTTATGCTTACTTATGCTTATGTGAGCCAAGTCAGTTTCTAACATATTTATTATTATTATTATCTGTTGAGTTTAATATACTATAATATAAGTATTAAGATTGGTAGTTGGTTGTACATTGTGGCCTTTCCTTTAAACTTATGTTCATGTTAGCCGAGTCTTACTTCTTTGGATTTGTTCATGTTCAAGTTGAAAGCGAGTCTATTTTTGATATTTTATATTCGCTATTTATTGTTGGAGATTACAATATATATATAAAACATATCCTGGGGCATATATCATTTGAAATGCAAATGAGATGATATTTATCCTCTACCAAACAGCCACATATCATACCATAATCACTAAAATGGAACAGCCAGATAAATAGACTATGGATCCACTCACCCACTCTTTGAAGGATATTAAATGGATGTCTCCACTTTACATAGATTTGCATGTTTTTAAAATTTTGTAAAGTTTGTAAAAACATTAAGAATTTTTAATGACACATTTTATTTATTGTGTATTTTAAATTATATAAATATGAAGTTATAAACAAGAAGATTTTTTAAAATGTATTTTTATTGATTTATTATCTCGGAAGCTATTTTAATATTTTGACTGTCTGATAATAACAAATGAAGGCGAAAGTTTTCAAAATTTCTAAATTAATATATATAAACTCATTCTATTGTTTGCTGGGTTAAGCAAAAAATATGTATATTGGAGATAACTTATTTTTTTCACATGTATGTGGTCATGTATATTAGTTTTATAAGATGAAGTGGATGATTATAGTGAGCTGGAAAGTCTGAGTTCAAATCTTTACTAAATTATATTAATTTCAGTATGGAAAATATCATCATCATCAACCATTATCAATCCACTGCGGGATTAAAGTCTCGCTAATTTCAAACTATCTTCTCCGATCTTTAGCTTCTCTTCTCCACATCATCCCTGCACACTTTCTTATTTCATCCATCCATCTCACACGTGGTCTATTTCTGGGTCTTTTACAATCTGTTGGAATCCAGTTTAAGATTTCAATTGTCCATCTTATTATCATCTCTTCTAGCAATATGTCGAGCCCATATCCAATTCAGTCTTTTAATTTTTTCAATGAGGTCAATATACTTGTATTTAATTATTAACAGTAAAAAAGTAAATATTGTATATTTCTAATTTAATTTTTGCTTAATTTTTTTCTTCTTATAACTGAACCGAAAGTAATTGAAGTCTCCAAAAAAAATTGTTTGTATTATATACCTCTTGGAAGCTTCAGTTACTTCCTGTTTAGTTTTACTTTAAATAATTTTTATTTAGGCTAAACAAGGTTACATTATCTCAAAACATAAATAGATCACCATGCATTACAATTGCGTATTAGATGAATCTGATACTATTCCATATGATTTGAAATTGATTGAGGTTGAGATAATCCTTGTGATATAAAGTTCATAAATGTATGGGATAACTTCCATTTTTCCTTATAAATAAATTTTGATGATAGAAGTTTATCTCTTTGTTTTATCTTTTGCAGTGATTGTATAAAGCACAATATTTCATCAGAGGGAGGCTGTAAATACATTACAAAAGTTTGAAAAAGTATTTTTTGAGGAAATCATCTAAAAATTATTTATTTTTGTTTTTCTAGCATAATAAACATTTATTAAAATATATTTAAAACATAAAAATGTGTAATTAAATTTTTTTTCAGTAACACGTGTTTAGATTTGTTATTTTTTCTGTCCTCTGTTCAGTGGACTAAAATTCAAAATGTCCTGATACTTAAATAAGTTATTCCATGCTTGGCACAAGATAAATAAGAATCTAGCCTGAAATTCCTATTTGACCCCAGTTTCCTTTAATAGGTCATTGATTAAGTTATTCAAATAAAATGCAAAAATGTACAAATGATAAAAATAATCCATAATTATATGTTCTCAGAATAGAGCTTACGTAATAATGTTATTCCTATTTCAAATAACAAACCCAGCATTAACTATTATAATAATCTGATGAAAATTATTCAGTCTTAGCTTGAATAAATAAATAATTTATAGATTTTGTACACATATAGGTTATAAGATGAAAAAGAAATTATTTTAATTACAATATACACACATATACTAAATCAACGGCAAAAGTAAGACATGAAGAAAACATTAATGGCAATTCAAACACATTTTTGTTGAAGTGTGTCTATTTATCAAAGGCAAATGTTATATTCAAAATATAATAGAAATGAAAATATGAAGGTATAAACCAAATGTACTCAGTTTGTAATTTATCCGAATTTCTGTTTATCTCTTCAGATATGTGAAAAAAATAATCGATTTTTATTAACTACGCATATTACCGAAATCGGTTTCAAGTATTAGTAGATTTTGAGCATGATTCAGATTTGAATGAAATTAATATGAAAATAACTGATACACTTTTAAAAACTGCAATAAAGATAGCTGGTAGAAAAAAGCAGCAATTGACCAATAAAATTTCTACTGAGACTAGAGAATTTATGAAGAAAAGAAGGAATATGAAGATATACAAAAATGATGCATTAAAAAGAATTGAATATCTCGAATTTTGTAAAATGTTGCGGAAAAGAGTTGAAAATTATATAAGAAAGTATAATTGTGAACTAGCAAGGAAAGCTGTAGAAGAAAATAAAAGTCTTAAGAATGTAAAACATTTTGGTATTGGTAGGAAATTTATATCTGCAATAAGAAAAAAAGATGGAATTGTTACTAAAAAGAAAGATGACATCATGAAATTGGTAAAAGATTTTTATCAAGAATTATATAGTAATAAAAAACAAGTACCTCCTATATCTATTACATCTTCCGAATTGCCCAGAATTTTAAATGAAGAAGTGAGACACGCAATTAAATGTATGAAGAAGGGAAAGGCTCCAGGTAATGATGGAATTATAATTGATATATTAAAAGAAGCAGGTGAAGAAATAGATAAAATTTTAGCAAAGTTATATATCAAATGTCTAAATGATAAAGATGTACCAGATGATTGGAAGAATGCAGTAATAATATTAATATTTAAAAAAGGTGATAAAGAAGATATTAGAAATTACAGACCTATCAGCCTTTTATCAGTTTTATATAAAATTTTTACCAAGATAATTACAACTCGTCTACAGAGAACATTAGATTTCCACCAACCAAGAGAACAAGCTGGATTTAAAAGTGGTTTTAGTACAGTAGATCATATCCAGGTGATGAGAGAAGTTATAGAAAGGACAAATGAATATGAGTTGTCATTATGTTTTGGATTTGTAGATTATGAAAAGGCATTTGATTCTATAAACATTTCTTCAGTGATTAAAGCATTGGATCATCAAGGTATAGATCCAGGATATTGTCATATTTTGAAGAATATTTATAAAAATGCAATAGCAACAATTAGATTACATAATGATACTGGGAAAGTCAACATTGAGAAAGGTGTAAGACAAGGTGACTTCATATCTCCAAAACTTTTTACAGCAGTGCTGCAAGAAGTATTTTGTGGATTAAAATGGGAAACTAAAAGAGTGAAAGTAAATGGAGATTATTTAAGTCATTAAATTTTGCAGATGATGTAGTTGTTTTTGCAAATAATGCTTCAGAGCTGCAGGATATGTTGCAGGAATTATCAGATGAAAGTAGGAAAGTAGGACTAAAGATAAATGTTAAAAAGACTAAAGTAATGTTTAATCGATTTGCTCAAAATATGAAAATAAAGATTGATTATGATGAATTAGAAGAAGTTAACAGTTACAAATACCTTGGTCAGATTATTAATACAGATGGAAACATAATGGAAGAAATTAATCATAGAATTAAACTTGGTTGGAGTGCTTTTGGTAGAAATAACTTGATACTAAAAGGAAATATGCCTATGTGTTTGAAAAAGAAGGTTTTTAACAAATGTGTTTTACCAGTTCTTACTTATGGATCTGAGACTTGGACACTTAATAGAAGAGCAATACAGAGACTTCAGACCACTCAAAGAAGTATGGAGAGATGTATGTTGGGAGTAACAAGAAGAGATCAAAAATGCAATGTATGGGTAAGAGAACAAACAGGTGTTACTGACCTCATTGAAAAAATTAAAAGATTGAAGTGGAGTTGGGCTGGACATATTGCTAGAATAAATGATAATAGATGGACAATTGAAATTTTAAACTGGATTCCAAGAGATTGTAAAAGACCCAGAAAGAGACCACATGTGAGATGGATGGATGAAATAAGAAAGTGTGCAGGGGTGATGTGGAGAAGAGAAGCTGAAGATCGGAGAAGATGGATTAAACTTGGAGAGACCTTCATCCTGCAGTGGATTGATAATGGTTGATAATGATGATGATGATGATGAATCAATAATAGTAAAAATAAAATTGATCCTAGAAACTGTCTACAAATTGTTTGTGTAATTAAATATGTCTACTCTCATGAATCAAGAACACACATTATTGTAAAGTTAAAGCAGCATAGATATATATAAACAATATAAGGTCACCATCATCATCATCAACCATGCAGGATGTAGGTCTCTCCCAGTTCAATCCATCTTCTCTGATCTTTAGTTTCTCTTCTCCAAATCACTCCTGCACCCTTTTTTATTTCATCTATTCATCTCACATGTGGTCTCTTTCTGGGTCTTTTACAATCTCTTGGAATCTACTTTAAGATTTCAATTGTCCATCTATTATTATCTCTTCTAGAAATATGTCCAACTTAACTCCACTTCAGTCTTTTAATTTTTTCAATGAGGTCAGCAACACCTGTTTGTTCTCTTACCCATATATTGTTTTCGATTTCTTCTTGTTACTCCTAACATGCATCATCAATACTTTTAAAACACAAAGACTATTTGATTATTTTCTTAAAGCTAAGGAAATACAAGTGTTTGCACCAAACATAATAACATGAAGTGTAAAAGTAAAGAGGTATGGTTCATTAATAATACAGATTCAGTAATGAACAGGAAATCTAATAGTGTTTGAATGAATACATTTTGAATTATGCATATTTAAATGTATAATGTCAGATTTCTGTCTTTATTTTGAATATAATGGATGCCTAACAAAAGTACTCAACAGTAAAAGTGCATTAAAGTGTTTTGAATATTTTTTCCACATATGAAATGATGTTAATGATCACCATTCTTTATGCAAATGTAAGCTATTTGCACAGAGGTTAAACTCTTCATACAGTAGGGCCACTCAGTGCAAAACAGAATAATCAATGGATGCAAGAAGGTTTGTCCACAAAAATCCCTATCTAGTCTGGTGATATTGGATGAGCAGGCACTAAATAGGGATTTTATGCACAAACCTTGCATCCATTGATTACTCTGGCTTGCATTAAGTGGCACTACTATATGGAGAGTTTAGCCTCTATGAAATGGTGTTAGTACTGTTTTTAATTCATTATATTTCAATAATGGAGTTATTATCATTTTTATACATATATGTCCCTATCTACACTTTCATATATATTCTTTCCTCCCTCCCCCATTATAACATATAATATATATATATATATTAGTGATAATAGGTTTTCCTATTTATTTATTGTTATTTTTATAATATTTCAAACAATATTATAACTTTAAATAAAATTAAAAAATTATTTTACAAAGAAGTATGTGCATGAAAATAAAACCTTCCTGAATGTGAAATGTAATATTACTGTTTTAGTTTCACATTATAATAAGACAATGTTTTCTTCAAATGTCAGTTATTCTCTCAGCATTTTAAAACAGACAAATGCCTTTAAAATATTTATTTTAATTTATAACTTTAATAGTGTAATTAAGATTTAAATATTTCATTAAAAAGTTCCATATTTTCACTATTTTCTTATTACTAGTGAACTCCAATATAAGTTCTCTTGGCTTCTAGTATTTCTTTTATATTGTAGACTAATACATCACTTTTTATACTGAATATAAGTTATTGATATATTTATCTCTTTTAAAAAATATTAAACAGTGGGATATTTATGTTTTTTTCTCATTTTTTTCATGTGTCAAAGCATCAGCCGGGAAGCGAACCCGCGAACCTGGGACAACTGCTTGTAAGGCTGCTGTGCTTACCACTGACCACCAACACTTGACAATATTTATTATTTAGTGGCATTTTCCTTTCTTTTAAAAAGATACCATGCAATTCTATCACAGAAAGGAGTGTATTATTAACTGAGAGAAAACTCTTCAATTTCTTTTTGAATCAATAAAGAAATCAAACAGAGCAAATTTCTAACGTTCACTTCATACATTTTTGTAATTGTAGCTGTTATTATTATGTGATTATTCATTCAGTATATGACATAAATGTATTGTTCTTCAACATGCATTAGCCAATGTGGTCATTAAATGGCATTTTATCTACGAGTTTAGGATCAAGAAACACCATAGTCTTTCTTCTCAATTGTCTGATAGCTCATAATTGAAACAACAGTTGTTTTCTTGAAGGCAAAATAAATATGTGTGAGAATGAATGTTACTTTTTGAATAGACATTTACAATCATGACAAGAAAAACTAAATCATGGTCCTTATTCCCAAAAGATTGTAAAGGAATGTAGCAGATGGTGACCAAGAGCAGAGGATATTAAGAATCTCCTGATTGCAGACCCAGACTAACATTTGATAATGTCCTTTTATTTAGGTTCTTACAATTGCTGATCACTTTCAAGTGAAGGAAGATTGGATAAATTGGATGAACTGTCTAATATTAAAGAGTATATTATTGTTCTTTGTGAAAAGAAATGATGAGAAGTAAGTTGATTTATAAAGTAGATATATCACAGACATTGGAAATACAAGTGGAATAGGATTCACTATAAATAAAAATGAAAAAAAAAAACAGTATTATGAAGATTGATGGTATATCAGTCAGAGTGACAAGATTAGTTATTCTTCATCAGAGCTACAACATTTAAACATATAATCATATAACCATTTATTCTAGATACATATAAAAATACATATTTTACATTATTATTCATAATCATATTTTTTAACCCCATATTTTTATTTCTCTCTTTTTTTACTAATTATTATTTTTTCATTATTTCTTTACTATTTCTACTTTCTTTTTACTTTTTATTTTTTACCTTTTCTTCCTATCATTCTATATTACTTTCTAATATATCTTTTTATTTTATTTTTAATACCTATAAATCTAATTCATTTCCTTCCTTCCTTTCTATTATTTATCTATACTTATTCTTTTATTAATAATTTTTATTTCTATATTTATTCCCTTTTATAATTCACTTATTCATTTTACTCACCATTTGCATAACCTTCCTCTTTCTTTCTAAATTTATAACGATTCTTTTTTTCAAAATCCTTAGCTTCTTTTTCATATACTCCTTTAATATCCCTCCCTCTATTATCAATTTCTTTAACTTTTTATCCTACTTTTAAACTTTTTATTTTACAAAACTTTATATATTCATTTTCTCTATTATTATTAATATTTCTATAAAAATAAAAATAAATTATTAGTAAAGAAATAATGAAAAAATAATTATAAAAAAGAGGAATGTAAAAGGTATAGGGTTAAAAATAAAATATGATTATGAATAATAATGTAAAATATGTATTTTTATATGTATATAGAATAATGATTATATGTTTAAATGTTGTAGCTCTGATGAGGACTGCAGGACAGTCGAAACTGTTAGAAAATTAAAGGAATTATATAAAAAAATTTGCATTGGGGTGTATATGTGGAAATTTATAAAAAGTAATATATTCTGTTGCAACTACAGTACAATCCTGAAAAAAAGATGATTAAGTAATTTCACTTTTGATAACTATATTTACAAAAATAAACACCACTGCCATCAGAATGGGGTAAAATGTCACTAAATAAATTCATATAAGATTTGAGAGTATGATGTCTAGAAAAGAAAAAAACAACTGTTATTATGCTGAGTTATAAAATTTAATTATTTTGTAAACTTCAATGGTTTTGTTATTTGTTAGTTTACTTGGGGAGGGGGGGTAGTGTATAAATGAAGTCGTGTAGTTTGATACAGCATAATTTGCAGTCTTACTATATGTTCAATTTATATGTATATTCATGGTATACAGAAAGAACTATGAAGTAAGTAACATGATCGCTTAATTAGAAGTAGCTACTGCTTACTTCTCTAGTAAAGCTCCATAAACAAATTTTACTAATCTCTTTTACTATTATTACATCACTAAGAATATTTGGTACACAGATATATTTTCTAATTTTCTTCTCTATACTTAATAACAACGTAAAATATGCCTTGCAACTTGAAGTTTGGTCTATTTTGTATGTGTTTTATTTATAGCTTCATCAAATAAAGTTTTTAAAATGTATTATTATAATATTACATGCAAATAAGCTCTAATATATTTATGTAAGTCTTCTCTTCTAAAATTTTAATTCTTTGAATAATTTAGTTCTGTTTAACGTTTCTTTTAATTATTAATTTAGCAAATGTTCTGAATTTAAATTATTTTCCAACTTAATCATCGTAGAAAATTAATCTTTCTTAAATTCTTTTCCCGAAGCTACAAGGTACTATGGAAGCCTCGATCCTCACTAATTTTTAGCGGTAGTTTCTGCTTGCTCTTTCTGCAATTATATAAAATAATATTTTCTTGAAAAAAAAAAGCAATTGATTGTATAAATATAACGTTTTCTTTTTTTAATGATTATGTAAATATGTTCAAAATTTATGTTTACACTAATTTGTAGATTCACAAAGAACATTTATTTTTGATACGTTCCTAATTGTTTTTGTTTATTATATGTACATAAGAAAACTCACCCTGGTTACTATTCAATATAAATAGTAGTGCCTATTATACGCTAGCCATATCAATATAGCTGACTATAAAAAAATGTATTAAGTAAATTAGCTCTTTTTATAATCGAATCTATATTCCTGTAATAAAGAAAAGAGCTAAAATGATCTAAATTATCATTAAAACGGTAGTATTCCAAGAAATAATAACATTAGACTTTTTAATTAATAATTTAAAACTTTAATCAGACATTCAGGTCTAGATTTTTACATTTAGTAAAGAAATATTTATTGCTTGATTTATTTTTTTTCTATTAGTTTTTTTTTTTTTTCGCCACAATAAGTGTTTCAAATTAAAAAAAAAAAAATTAAACGACATAGAGACAGACTAGAAAGCCATTTTGAAAATGACCCTCGATTTAAAAACACGTGACCCTGATTGAGCGAACGCTTCTTGTCATATATGCTTTTAATACAATAACATAAGCGAAACTCGACCAGGTGGACTGTCGTAACAGAGACCTCCTTTTACAAAGATTCATTTGTTAGAAGTCGTAGCACCACGGGAAACCTTACAAATTTTAACTTACTTGTATTTTCAATTTAGATATTATAATTTAACTATTTTTATGGTAATGAAATCATCATTTGGTTTTAATTAAGACTATTTTTAAAATAAAAAGAAATATATTGGATAATTTTTTATAGTAAAAACATTATACTAAAATGGGAACAATTACCTTTCTGATTTTTTTAAATAATTAAAAATAAATTTGCAATTAATTAAGAAAAAGAGAAATCTATTCATAACAAGCATAAATTAATTCTTAATAAATATGTTTATGTTTAAAACTTGTTTTCAGATATTATGAATCTCATTATAATATTCATGGCATAATTAAATAGGATTTGAATAAAACTTTAGAATAAGATCAACTATAGGCTACGGAGTGTGAACTTTTCTGTAATTTTGGTGTGCTGTATTTCTTAATATTTCTTTCTCTAAATTATACAGAACTATATGTTTGAGAAAAACAGAGTGAGTAACAATGAGATGGATAGATTCCACCATCATAATAATGGTTGCGTTTTTGAGCAACCTTAAAAATAATGCACACGATAGATGATTGTAAAAATACTATTTATACGAACGCCAGAAATCGACATTGATTTTATAGCTTTTAATAGTAATAAAATTGTCTCGCTGAAAAACCAGATGAATAAAGTAACTGGAAATTACAATCATCATCAAATACTTTGCTATATTCCTTTTAATTCTTCAATATTGTTTAACTTTTTATGTTTACTACATCATCATTATTTTTATGAACTCCGAGGCTTTTACTATGAACTAATTAAACTTCTATAATCTCCAATCTACAACTTCTATAGATACCTTCCTTTATTAAAATTCATCTATATATATTTGGGGAAATTTCTTTATCACGTGTAAATGACTATATGTTTATATATATCAGTACTTATTTTAAAGACCATGTTATTTATTATAAAATATTTTTATGTTTTATTATTTTATAAAATGAGATGAATATCTTTTTATTTTACTCATGTTAGTAAATAATTTTATATATGTTTTTCGAGTCATTTAATTAATTGGCCCTATGATCTACTTTATCTCTTGGGGGCATTAATATCATTTCACGCTCTATTACAATGATTCATATGTCCATGTATCTCTGAATATTTTCCAAAACTAGCCTCATGATAAATAGTATTCTAGAAAAGTAAATAAAACTTCACAATTACATTATTATTAGGCAAACCCGAAATACAACTTCTCATTAAAATTTTTATTTTATCTTAAAAACAAATATTTTTATGTATGAGCAGTAATTTTTTTAGTCAGAAATATCAATTCATTTTTTCAAAAATAAACAAACATATATTTATTTATAAGGGACGTGAACTAGAACTTTCAAATTCCCTATATCTATTCAATCTGTTTTATACAACTGCTACACGTGCCCCATACATGCGAAAAAAAAGACAAATGAGCTCCAATATACCTATTTCATGCTGAAGCAGCACAACAATAGGTCCAAATCACCATTTCCCACATATATATATACAATCAGTGCTCAGTTTATATTAAGATAGCAAATCTTTAAACTTTAATGGACAAGTTTCAATTTTCTCCACTCCCCAGCTCTTCAACCATCCATTTCATTGAAAATCCGAGGATGGAATAATCAAAGCCCTTGTTGACGCCAATATTATAGTTATACCTATGTTTACCTTAAGTACTGTATATATATAATAACAAATTTTTGAAATATAGAAGTCAGTTTAATTGTAATTTCTAAAAAATATATATAAGAGCTAAAGAGTAAGATAAGACAAAGGCAAAACGTTAAAATTGGACATTATCCATATTGTTTAATAAAAAAATATTATAGACAAATTTGAAATTTATCAAATTTAAATAATTTATAATCTAATAATGTTCTGTGTGGATTAATGCAATGGAGAGATAAAAACACGAAAACTAAAAGTTCCTGAATTGAAACTCAATCACCTTCAATATTGAGTATCACGTGATGCCAGTGTAACTGACTATTTTCTCTTCATATAGTTTGCTGCAGTCAATAAAGTTATAAATTTGAGAAACACCATTTTCATATATTACTTGATCTTCCAATCATTTAGCTATTCAATTATTTTGCTCTGTATGACTTAACATAATGAAAATGTAACTTTTGTATTTATTGTGTGGTTATATATAAACATACTCGCGAAATATAATATTTAATAATGAAAGAAATATACAATTGCTTATTTACATTTTATATAATGTTATACCTTCACCTGATATATTGGTGTGGTTGTACCATGATAGTTTGCTTCATGAGTAGAGATACTTCTGGCTGTTGTGTGACAGCTTACTTTGTGTCTGGTTTATGACTAGCAGCTTAAGGTGAGATATAACAGTAATAAATTCAAAAGCTAATGATTTTAAATTCAAAACTTAAATTTGTAATTTCTGGTGAGTGGATATCACATGATCATTTTAACATTTTTGAAAAGTAATTATTGCAAATATTTGTTATTTGGCTAAATTTGTTTATTATACGTGAAAAAATATCAAATTATGATGGTAGGATTTAAAAAACTGTATGTATCTGATGGCATAAACTAAGAGTACAGGTTTGTAGAGAAATACCCTAGGTATAACTACTTATGGGATTTGTATTTCCCAATGTCTGCAACTGTTTGTTTGAAATATAAGAATGAAATTGATAATAATTTTCAGTACATATATTTAAACATCACTTAAAATTTAACTAATATGTAAATAACTGAAATAAAGTTTTTTTTTACATTTACTTCATTTTGGCATAATTATTCTTGCTTTAAAACTAATTATTTACATTTATAATTTAATTGCGGTATAACTCAAGATATGAAGTAGATGTTAGATTTACTAAAAATATATACTAACTGAAATGCAGGCTTATCACATTCCTGCATCAATATATGCAACATATAGAGTATATGAGCACAGACCCTCACACGACCCACCACTCTCCACTCTATATCATAACGCTAATACACTTGAACGCATATATGTCAAAAAGATATGTAATCACCGATATATGTATTTCATGCTAAACCAGCAATCATCAGTTGGTCCAGATTATCATCTCTGCACATATCTGCAATATGTACTCAGATTTATATTAAGATAGCCAATCTTCATACTTTAACGGACAGGCTTCAATCCTCTCCACACTTCAACTCTTCAACTGACCACCCAATTGAAAATCTGATGATGGAACGCTCAAAGGCCACTCTATGACAAAAATCTCGGTCTCAAGTTGAGCATTCCATCATCAGATTTTTAATTGGATGGATGGTTGAAGAGTTGAAGTATGGAATGGATTGAAGCTTGTCCATTAAAGTATGAAGATTGGCTATCTTAATATATATCTGAGCACTTATCGCATATGTGTGTAGAAATGATAATCTGGACCAACTGATGATTGATGGTTTAGCATGAAATATGTATATTGGTGATTATTTATCTTTTCGACATATATGTGTTCAAGTGTATCAGTGTTATGAGATAGAGTGGAGTGTGGTGGGTCGTGTTAAGGTCTGTGCTCGTGTTAAGGTCTGTGCTCATATACCCTATATGTTAAAAATATATACATAAATAATCAAATAAAAGCCTGAAAACTGATTATAGTATAATCATAAACTATATATCTTAGAGGCAATGCAATATGTAGAGGGAAATGAAAAATAAAACATTGTAATTGATTATAAATTATTGTTTTAATTATTATTATTTTGTCAATTAATATGTATCATTACTTCCGAAAAACCCAAAATAATTTAATCAACGTAAGAAAGAAGATTGATTTCATTAAAAAATTATGTTATTAATTTTTTTTCACTTTTGATTTATTATATTTATTACATATTATGTATTGATAAATTTTTAGTTTTTATATTAATGATGTATTTGTATATTATTTTTGACTTTTTATTGTTATTATTTTATAATTTTTTCTCTTATAGAAAACGAGTGTTTTCAGTGAAAACTCAAAAGAATTTTTTTTTAATTTTGACTGTGAATAGTTTGCCTAAACAGAAAAAAAAATTGATTGTTCAAAAAGCTTTACTAAAGATTTGACAGTTTCATGATAACATTACAAAGTGCCTATTTAAATTAATACACTGAACAGGCTTACACTTGCACATGCAGATACATATGTAATATATAAGGGATTCGAACTCAGACTTTCACACAACCCTCAACTCTCCAAGCCATCTCATATTGCTGACCCACCTGATCGCACACAATGTTGAAAAGATAAATAATCCCCAATATATGTATTTTGTGTTAAACCAGCACTCGTCAGTTGGTCCAATTACTTTTCGAATGATTATATAATACATTTTATTTTGTTTAATAGACTGAATTAAACTCAAAGTATTTGAAATCAATAAGTGATGTTAACAGAAATGCGATTACTAGTTGTTTCATTTATATCATATTTTCTAGTCACCAGTATTATGTAGTCAAAATTTATGTGAAATGTAAGTATATGTTGGACTATTTGCATTCATTTAAAATTGGTATATGTCTTTAGAAAATTCAATTTTTATTTAAATATTTCAAATTCTTTATCTATGAGTCATAGGTTTATGGTTACTATGCAACCCTGTAAATGCCTCATTTCTGTTTTTCAAATGTTGCTGTCCGTATAAGTGACAATATTAGTAATCTGACATTTTAATTTATAAATACTGAATTTAAGAATAGTGTAATTGTCTATAACATTATCTTAAATTCAATATTCACAAATCTAAAGATCCCAGGTTTCATTCCCATGCTAACATTCTTACTAATAAGTGTAACAACACTGGAAAAAGAGAGAATAATGCCATTCAAAACATTGTGTTATATACTAATCTATGTGCTATTATTAATAGTTGAATGTATTTGAAAAGTTAAAATAAATTTTGAATTTTATTAAAAACATTTAACAATTTATTCTAGATGACGTGCTGCTAATCACAAAGTTGGCCTTCTTACCTCTCCTGTGTTGAAGTATCAGATTAACAACGTCAAAGACAAACTACCCTCTGAGGTCAAATCCCGAGTGGTGCACAAAATTAGATGCTGCAATGCAGTTTATTACAGGGAATCATGTGCCAACTTATCCACCTGCATCACACAACACAGATATCTATGTAATAGTGACAAAGCATGCTCTGAAACCAAATCCATTTTCTTTAAGCATGAATCCAAGCTTGGACACAGCTTTGAAACTACACCTACCAGCATCATCTGTTATGAACATAATAATGCCAAATTAAGAAGGCCTGGTATATCATCAAGAATAAATGTGCTATCAATAAAAAAGAATCCGGTGCCCTCCTTTCAAGAAAGTGACTCATCTGAATAAACTTATTTACAATTCAAATATTTTGCAAATTCTCTATTTTGTTTCTTCTCTTATAAGCATCACAAGTCCTTCTATATTCAGTACCATATTTATGACTCAGTAGTTGAAAGCATGCTAAGCATACCATCTTATTATGAATAAATAAAGCTTCTCTTTAGATACTTTGTACTTATTTATTTTTTGAATAATAGAAATAGATCATTATAAACCAAATGCTACCACTATCAATTTTCAGATAAATGCTATTGCAAATGGTGTATATTTTTTTTATCATTATTAGAAGGGAAACTTTGATACTGGCAGAATAATAATAATCTACACAAATACCAAAGTTAATGCACTCTCAAACAGGTGCATATTTAATTATTACATATCAAAGCATCATGTGATTTCTCTAATGTTCATTTAGAATCTGCTCCAGAGTATAGTAATATAATTACTAATACTATAATAATAGATATGACAAGATTTATTGAAAGAGTTTATTATTTAGTTGATAAGCACTGCTACTCTGAGTAATGTGCCACTTATATGACATAAGATTTGTTTTGGTTGTACTTCTAAAATAACATTATCTCAAATCATGGGATACTTAGACTAAATAGCATATCCAGGGTGACATACGATTAGTAAATTTGTTTAACATGTTCTGTTCTAAAAATAAACTATATAGTTCTATTGCAAATTATGCTATTTAGACATCTCTATTTTAACTTCATAATGATTTATAAGATTAATATGCAAACAAAGATAATGCCTAGTGATAATAACTAAAATACTTTATTTCTAAAAAGTCATTGAGTTTATTGACATAAGTGATTAGTGTTATGTATGTTCTGACTGTAAAGAAATGTCACACCAATAACATGTAATGATAAATATGAATGTAATTAGTCAGAAATAAAAAGACATTAAAAAAAGTTGTATGTATGATACTTAAAATTATGCAAAAAGAAAAATGTAAATTGATAAGCTAATTTGCAAAGAAGCAATAATATAATTAATTATGCAAATTTTAAAAAAGCAAATAAAAACTGCTGAAGTAGATATGTGTGTAGGCTGATGAGAACAGTGCTTAAATAGTATAAATATGGCCGGAAAGTAACATGAGTTGTTAAGCATATGTGCAGTTCAGTATATCGAAAAGGACAATATTGTAGAATTAACAGTGAAAAGTCAATAGAGTTTAAAATATGCAGTGCAATGGAATGCAGCATTGAAGTTAATGCTATGTAGCATGATATATGCACAGATTTATACTAAGCAATGTATCATTTAAAACAATTGTCAGAGAAAGCTAGATTTCCTACTTATAATTGCAAATTTATTTGGGAAGACGAACAGCAAATCGCTAGTTGAAGTTAGTATTGTTTTACTAATATTCTATATTCAGAGCAATAAACTCCTTTTTTTTTAAAGTTCAAATATATTGTGTATTTATTTTCTAAAATTAAATAATGGCTTAGATGAGTCTGGGCACTATATAAATCAATTAGAGTTCAAACTATTATGTAATAAAATGTTTATTAGTGAAAAAAACATTAAGCATCATTATTTTCAAATAAATATATTAAAATAAAAAACTATTATGAAAAAATTAGAGAAATGATAAAACAGTTTCCTAAAAGTATCATTAATTGGACAGTCTATTTATTAAAATAATAAAACAAAAACATCTATACAGATTACGGTAGAGACATCAAAAATAAAATATTTTGAGAATCGATGGCGTTGGTGGTCGAGTGGTCGGCACAGCTGCCTTGCAAGCAGTTGTCCCGAGTTTGCGGGTTCGTTTCCCGGCCGAAGCTTTGACACATGAAAAAGAAGAAAAAAAAAGTTTAAACTATTAATTTATATATAAAATCATATTTCTCTTCTACATGACTCAACTATTCTTAAAATATTTTTTTCAAACTAGAGACTTATTTATTTATTTTGATCAAGTTGACCTTAATTCATTTATTGCTTTTATAAAACGTTTATCATTTTGGATATCTTTTAAAAAGTTATTACTGCACGTGTAGTCAGTCATAGGTTCAAAAATTCGGTTCTTTGTTTTTCCATAGTTTTATTCTATTTTATCAATTTTATATAATAGAAAAAAACAAACTGAATTCTAAACCTAGAAAAAAAGTTTTTACTTAAATTGATATGAAACTCATTTTTATCTATTCTTAGTTCAAAATTAATGATAAACTTAATTCATACTTTTATTCAACACTTTTTGAACTCTAATCATAATACGTATATATATATTTTTAAAATTTTATTTTTATGTTTTAAATCAATACGTTATAATTAATGATCAAACATATTTCAGACACATTTTGTATTTTAATCAGACTTTTTAAAAGTAAAATAAAATCAGTCAATTTTCTTAAAGTAATTCATTTTATCCAGGTTTAATTAAATATAAGCTTTAAATTTATTACAAGTGCATAATTAATATTAAGATCAATATTATGTACAATTATGTTTTTTATATAATAATTTTTTTTTTTACAATAATAGGTAATATTTGAAAACCAGGCACTCTTCACAAACCTGGGAGCTTAATTGTAAGTATAGAGGATTTGAACTCAGATTTTCAAGCACCCTTCAACTATCCACACTATCTCATACAACTGATACACATAACCACACACATGTAGAAAAGAATGATAATCACTAATATACGTATTTCATGCTAAACCAGCACTCATCAGTTGGTCCAGACTATTATCTCTCACACACATATATATAATCAATGCTCAGTTTATATTAAGATAGCAAATCTTCATACTTTAATGGACAGGCTTCAAACCACTGCAACCTCCAACTTTTCAGCCATCCATATCATTGAAAATCTGATGATGAAAACTCAAATCCCATGCTGATGCTAATATTATTGCCATGCCCATGTTGACCTAAAGTCACTCTGACCCCTCATGTATAGGACAGTATCCATTAAATACATATAAGAGGGATGGACAGGATACAAGCTTGATATGTAAATATTTGAAAACCAGGCACTCTTCACAAACCTGGGAGCTTAATTGTAAGTATAGAGGATTTGAACTCAGATTTTCAAGCACCCTTCAATTATCCACACTATCTCATACAACTGATACATATGGCCACACACATGTAGAAAAGATTAATAATCACCAATAAATTTAGAAGGGATTTGAACTCAGATTTTCAAGCTCCCTACACTATCTACTCCATCTTATACAACTGACATACATAACCACACACATGTGAAAAGAATAAATAATCTCCAATATATATATTTCGTAGTGAACCAGCACTCATCAGTTTGTCCAGATCATCATCTTCCAAATATATATATAATCAGTGCTCAGTTTATATTAATATAGCAAATCTTTATACTTTAATGGACAGGCTTCAATCTCCCCCACCCTCCAACTCTGCAGCTACCCATATCATTAAACATATGGATGGGTGAAGAGTTGGATGATGGAGAAGATTGAAATCTATCCATTAAAATATGTATTACGTGCTGACATTGCGCTTAATAAGAATTAATATTTATAAAGAATTATTTATCTTTTCAATATGTGTGTCATCAAGTGTGTCAGCAGTATGAGATGGCGTGGATAGTTGAGGGGCGTGTGAAAGTCTGAGTTCAAACTCCTATATATTACATGCTTTTATTTAACTTATTTTGTTTTTTAGTCTAATATCTTGATAAAATCTAATTAAAATAAATATCTTGTTTTAATAAATCAGTTTGCATATATAAGACTAAAATGTAAAAAATAAAAAAACAACTTTTTTTACATAAAAGCATTAAAAAATATAAAAAAATACATTTTGTTTGGCTTTCATAAATAAAAGTGTGGGGTATTCATATTAAAAAATATTCTTAGTTATACTTTACACAAATATAAATTAAACATATTTTGTTATATGCGTAGAATGCATAATATTGACTTACAATGCTAAATTGTAACACTTTTTTGATAAAAGGCCCAAAACATTGATTGAAAATGAAAATAAGACTATTTCTAAACATAAGCATTCCATGCTTTTTTTTTATTTTTTATAAGTGTCATAGCATCGGCCGGGACGCGAACCCGCAACCCGGGCAACTGCCTGCAAGTGCAAGGCAGTCGCGCTGACCTCTCGACCACCAATGCTAGACAGCATTCCATGCTTTTATTTGTGAAAACCGAAGAAAATTTATTTTTTTTAGTCTTAACTGCATTTAGTTGAGTAATATATATATATATTTACTTTTTTTTTCTAATACCAGTTTATTTTATAGCATTTTAAAATGTAAAGTTACACAATCCTTTTTTCATCAGTGAGGAAAGTTTATTCATAAAAAAAAAAAAACAGATACAAATACAGTTAAAAAACGTTTACAAAGAAGTAATTACATGATAAAATGAAATTCAGAAACAAAATGGTAAAAAGAGAAGGATACATATGAGAAGGGAAAGGGATGTGGAAAAGATATGTAGTCCAGGCCAAAAAGTCTTTGATTGGAAGTTCGAGTGATCACACGGATCACAAACATTTAATTGGATGAGTCCTGTGACAGAGGCTTAGAGGATGGGAGTTGGAGGATTGCCCAGGTATCTGTGAGGAGTGGAGGTAGGGCTAGTTTGGTATCTCTGGTTTTGAGAGAGAGCGAGTTAGGTCCAATAGTTTTTGATTCACTGAGCGTACTCTCTGGTCAAAAATAATAGCACATCGGAGCAGCCAGAGTGCATAGATGAGGAAAACTTGTAGTCTGATGGTTGCAAAGACCCCTGTTTCAATGAATTCTCGGAGATTGAAGATGAATAATTGGAATTACAGCATTTACAACAAACTGGTTATTTTTTAAATGGCCATTTAAAATAGATGAGACATCATATTATAAACTTCTATCAAATATTGAACAAATATCAAACTCAAATTTCATACTCATTAAGCCAAGCTTTCTTTATCAATAAATTACAAATTATGAATCAAATCGTTTTAATTTTAATTTGCCTTCAAAAATTTAGTTATCATTTGTCAAGTATTGTTAGCCAAGAGGTCAGCGCAGCTGCCTTACAAGCAAGCAGTTGTTTGCAGACTGTTGTTGCGGGTTCGCCTCCCGGCCGATGCTATGACATATGGAAAAAAATAAATAAATTTAGTTATCATTTTAGATATCTTGTTTTCTTCATTAACACTAAAATATTTATTGTTTTCAACAAAATTAATGGTAGACTGAATAATTTTTATTATACAAACATCATTAATGTTTTTCAGAATAATACAATATTCTTTTTTAACATGGCCAACAATATTTTCTTTGGGATGTCCAGTAATATTCGTAATAAGAGAATTTTAGAAAAGTAATGCTTTTTCAAAATTACTTTTAAAGCGAATCTTTGTATAATGTTTTTAACAAACACCACATATAACTTTCTTACTTTTACTCAGAATATGAATTTTTTCTTTTAATTAATTTTCAGGCTATGTTTTAAAATTTTAGATATTTTATTATTTTTATGTATTTTTTTTTTTACAGTGATCTATAACAGGGGTTCGAAAATTATGACCCGCAAGTCATATGAGATGCTTTGATTCCAATCTCTTCTCTTTTTATCAAAATAAATGAAAACACAATTTTTATTTCCTCATGTAATTTATAATTATATATATATATATATATGTCAAAGCATTAACCGGAAAGCGAACCCGGACCAGCTGTTTGGAAGGCAGCTATACTAACGGCTAGGCCACCAACGCTTGATATTTTGATTACTCTAGGAAAAGAAAAATATGCATTATAATGTTATTTCTCGAATTCAGCTTTATTATAGAATAGTTACTATTGTATATGAGGAACGTTTTAAAAATTAGAATTTTTTAAATAAATCAAACTGTAAAGTAATTTTTGTTTTATTTATTTATTTTTAAGAGAATTTTTAGTTTCTTGTTAGGGTGTTTACAGATTCTATTCTGTTCTATTACTAAAATAAATAAATGTTCAAGTATATTTACAGATATTAAGAAATTATTTTTCAGGGCATATTTTTCATATTTTTCTTGCAACTCTTTAAGAGGGAGAGGAGGGGGGGATACTTCTTTACTTGCAGTTCATTAATGGAGAAAAGGAGAGAGATTTAAGCAAAATGACTCTTTGTGTTAAAAAGTTTGTTGGTCCCTGATCGTCAAATTCTCTTTATTACTAGATTTAAACATACAATATTAAACAAAAAAAAAATGCTAAAGGATTATATTGATACCCATGAGGCATGCAGTCATTAAATTGACCAAAATAAATAAAGACTTGCACTTAGTGCAAAAAATATGTAAAAATATGATTACTATATTTGTTTGCTTTTTATATGCTGAAATTGTTTGCAAACTGTAAAAATATATTGTCATTGTAATTCACATGCATGTAAATTTTTAGCTAGATCAGAATTTGGAAAGTGGGTAAAGATTGAGTTATAAGATTTTTCAGACTTATAGACAAAAAAAACCTGAATAGGTTAAATTAAGTGTATATTAAACCATTCAAACAGATAAATGGAATGTTAGAAACAAACTCCATAAAACCTGTAATTCTGTAAAGTATAGAAAATAGATTAATGATTACATAAAAAGAATATAATTAAAAAATGATAATAAAAAAAGTAGAATAAAATAGGTCTCAAAGTAGTGAACAATATCTTGGTATTAAATAGAAAATAATTTCATAATAAAAACATAGATAGCACTATTACCACAAAAAAAAAAAGACAAGATATATGAACAATAAAAGAATTCTATAAAGAACTCTGTTTAATAACAAGATAACTCTTATACTTATGAGAATATCTTCTGAAATCCTAAGTAATTTAATGAAAAAGGGAAATAACTGCAATTAAAGCATAATGACCTGATATGGTCCAGGAAAATATGGAATCTTTATGTATATTTTAAATATATCAGAAGTTGAAACAAAACAGAAGTAACAGAAAAATAATATACAAGATATATAAATGATCAAGATTCATTATATAATTAGAAAAATATAATATTAATATTTAAGAAAGAAATTACAGATGTGTCAGTTTGATTCAAAATCTTACATCATAAAAACTTTGTTATAGAGAAAGATATGCTGGGTTTAAAGATTATTATAGCATAGTGGATCACATCTGAGTATTAAGAGAACTATAAAATAAACCGATAAATATGAATTAATATTTTTGTTTTGTAGATTATGTGAATGCATTTGACTTTACAAGCATTTCCTAGTAAGTAAAACTAAATTTAGAGCACCTGACATAGATCCAAGATATAAAATTTTGAAATATAATTATCAAATTATAACAGCAGTGATGAAATTTAGAAGATTGCCATTGATATGAGTAAATCATAGGGTAATTCCAGCTCTAAAAAAGGTTTTATTACTCTGTAATGAGGACTATTTTGTGATTAAAATGAAAAAGGAATAAAAGAAACAATTGAAGTCATCTAAATTTTGCAGACACTGTAGTTGATTTTAGAAATACTGCTTCAGGGCTTCAAAAAGTGCTTTCACATAAAAATCAAAAAAGTAGAACTAAATATAAATGCTGTCTTGCATTGATAGTCAAGAGGTCAGCATGACTGCCTTGCACTTGCAGGCAGTTGACCGGGTTGCGGGTTCACGTCTCGGCCGATGCTATGACATTTAAAATATATATATATAAATGCTAAAATATTTAAACTATATTCAATAACTTTTTGGAAAAAAAAGAAAAGAATTTAAAATTTTTAATAATAAATTAAAACTATAAATATGGTCAAGCTATCATAATTGATAAAATTAATCATGAAATTAAACTTGGATGGATTGTTCTTAATAGAAATAAGCAAATTACAAAGACGCGTGTCTATGGCTTAAAAAATGGACTTCAATAAATATATTTTACCAGTGTTTACTTAAGGCATCAGTGTTTTTGAATATTATACAAAATGTAAATAACACACTGAAGAATGAAAAGATGTATGTTGGCAATAACAAAGAATATTGAACATGAAATATACAGATAAATAACACAAACATCATTAAAAAATTTGGAAGCTAAAATGGATTTTGGTTGAATGTACTAATGGAAAAGATGGTATTAAATAGATAATTAAAATTGTAAATAAAATTGCAAAATATTTTAAAAGACTAAAAAAGAAACTACATCTGAGATAAATGAATGAAGTAAAGAAATTTGACAGAATGATGTGAAGAAAAGAGCTATGGATCATAAAACTCGATAAAATTTATAAAGACCTTTATTCTGATGTGAATTTATTCAGGACAAAATTTATAATACATATATTTGGTTTAAAAACAGGCAAAACTCGCTATACAGTAGTGCCACTCAGTGCAAGCCATAGTAATCAATGAGTGCCAGAAGGCTTATGCATACAATCATTATCTAATGCCTACTCATCCAATATCCCCAGACTAGTTTCTGGCTTGTGGCCTTCATCAGTGAGGAGTCTTGGATCTGGGAAGACTCCATCTAGATCTTAGGTTCTAATGCAACCCTCCAGCAACCACTTTTTATCTATATTTAACTACAAAACTATGAAAATAAAATTGAAAACACAATAATATTTTCAATCCAAGCTCATTAGCTTATATAGTGCACCGAGTGACACTACTGTATGGAGAGTTTTGCCTGTTTTAATAACAGTTATGAGCAAGCATAAGAAGTAATGATCATGTGATGTTTGGTGGTTTAATATATTTGGTTTTTCAACTACAGTAACTAATGAGGACTATACTTGTTGGGTAATGGAATGCTCTTCAGATAAAAAAGTTAACTATAAACAGTCAGTGTTTTCAAATCAGCAATATCTTACTTATAGCATATAATGTTGGTTTATTGTATAATTAAAGATTGCGATAAGAATAACTTTTTGATCTCACCTCTGCTTTCTTCCTACCATTTATGTCTCATTTGCTGTCTTCAATCACTTAAGGTATTATAAGACTAAACCATCCATCACTCTCCCATATTAATAAACATCTCTATAAAATTATTTAATTCCTTGATTGTACAACCATATATCCATTCTTTAATTACACTCTCAGAAATTCTAACATAAAATGATTTTAAGTAAACTAAACATTTATGTCTAATCAGCATTAATAACGCATTAAGAAAGAGTGGTTTAACAAAAGGATGTTATTAGTTATCACCTTATGCAGTACAATACTATCAACAAATAATCACTTGAAACTATATTTATAAGTTTTTGTAAATTAATGTGTGGTGAGGAAGCCTTGAGTGAATATTCTACGACCCTGAAAAGAACTAAAGTAAGTAGTCTAAAATAGTATGTCTCACAAAATCTAAGCAACGTAAATGTGAATAAAAAGATCAATCATTTAAATTGTAAAAATAGTAATAAAATGGTAAGATCATAAAAGATGGTAAAAATAAAAATAAGTATTTCAATTTTTTCTGAATATAGATACAAAGAAGACTGTGAACTTTGTATGTCAACTTTTACAAGATCTGAACATAGAATCATACATATAGTTAAACATTGTCAAAGTTTTACAATGATATCACCGATCTTCATGAAATACAATTGGCAAAAGAAAGTTTAGAAAAGCAATTCAACTGGTATAATAAACATAAACATTTTTATAGTATATGCTTTTATTGGATGTGCACGAAAAAAGGCCAGTTTTTTCAACCACAATTGGAGTTTTTAGATTTAACTTGAAATAAAAGCATTGGTGATCGAGAAATTAATTAAGTCAATTTCTTGTTATAAAAAATAGATATTAACTTAACTAATTTCTTGACCTTCTCTCATGCTTTTATTTCACATTAAATCTAAACACCCCAATTGTGATTAAAGAAACAATTAGTTTTTTAGTGTATGGTCAATAAAATGATTTACTATAAAATAAATGTTTATCTCTATGATTTTTATGTTTTTAGTATTGGCATAGTAAATGAAAATGTAAAACTATATATATATATATTAAATTGACTGAATACTTATATATATATATATTATATATATATATTATAACAGTCAGGGATGATGATGAAATATCCAGTCTTACCGCATCTGCTGACAGAGCGCCACTAGGCTACTTTGAACCTAGAAAATTTATAAAGTCGACAGATACGTGCTGTTAAGACCGCGACCGCCAGCCCTGGTCACTAGCTCAAGTAGACACAGGAACTTATATATTTATTAAAATATATTTTTAATAATAAAGAATAAAAAAAGCAATCGCTGTCAGTATTAATAACACAAAAAAGATTTTATTTACGTATATATATATGACGACACAAACTTTAAAATTATTATATAAGGAAAATTATATTTTATGTTTCATTAGTTATTATTTTATTTGTTTTTAACTCTAATTTTTAATCTTAGAAATGTTGAGTATAAATGAGCTACCTAGACACACTCACAAATTTTCAAATCACTTGACTCCAGACTAAAAATCCGCAGCCACACCAATACTCGCTTCCAGATATATATCAACAACCAATGCAATGTGAACATGTTAGCATAGAATCACACCGACAGGAATGTGCATCTGAAACAGCATGATATTATTGGAGAAAACATGGCCTTCATCCCTCAGGAATGTGCATCTGTCGGGCGAAGGAAACATGCATATAAACTAATAAAAAGAAACACTATGTATGGATGGGAGTACGGTCTTATCTTTCCAACTTATCTTCTCAATCCATAGAACTGGAATGGATCAATGGTGCAGGAAATACGTCTGCAATCCATTTCAATGATATGACTAACTCTTTCAGGTCATGCATTCAGTTGGACTCGTCGCTCTAGGTGCTAACACACTTCACATTACATTGATATAAACGTCCATATATCTCTCCGCCAGCATTGACACTACTACAAACAAATAGTCTGAAATCAAATCCTCTTTAAAACTAACATATATTTAAACCAGTCTAGCAGCCATCTACACTCAACTAACATTTAAATCATTTTATTAATTTATTTCTTAAAAAAAATCTTTAGTTTACGGTTTTTAATCATTTTAAAAGAACACATTATATTTAACTTATTATTTTTTCACAAATACTATTTTAACTTATTTTTAAAATTTAATAATGCACAAATAACGATATATGTTTCTATTTTTAAATTTAAGTTTGCAATCGCAAACTCCTACCCTATTACAAACAGATATTAATTAAACATGAATAAACAAAAATAAAATACAATACATTTTTTTTAAAAAGATTATGTTGAAAACTTTAGCTAAGAGTTTAAAATCGCAAAGTTTATAGAAAGATAAAAGTTCAGGTTTGCTCAGAAAGAAAGTCTATAGTTCATTTTAAAAAACACATAAAGTTTGAAGATTTTAAACTTAAGAGAGTTTATGTTTCATTTATAGATTTATACTTTCCTTTATTCGTACTCGTTCCTTCACGAGGAAGATCCAAATTTATACAAGATCCATTTCTTGTGGGCGATGATGATTTATGAAGATGCATTTATGATGTTTTCTGAAGATGGTACCAGTGGTTTGATCCTGGGATCCGTGGAGATAAAAGCTGCCTTCTGCCGGCCACACCGAAGGAAGCACGATGAAGCTAATTACATTTTTTTGATGATGGTGATAACTTTTAAAATTATTTTTACAGATGAATTCAAAACTTTAATTTTCTGATTCTCCAACTCATTAATTATTGTTTTGGATTTTCCTTTTATAGTCCCTAGGCACCTTATCTCTGAAATGCAGGATTCATCAAACATACTTCATGTCTGTATTTTATTGGGTTATTCTTTGTGTCCAAGGTAAGATTTTGGGTTTTCCACTGAGGTCTGTGTCTCTATCTCTGGGTGGAAACTCTTATCTATTTTGTAATCATTTTTTTTAATTGTCATTTTGCCTTAAGGATCTGTTTGTAATTTTTATATTTGAAAATTAAAAAAAATCTTTGCTATTATTAAAAAAAGATTTTTATTTTATACTTTATTTAAAGATTAGAATCTTTGTTTCGATTCTGTAATTTTTTTTTAAAGCTTTTTTTAATATTTAAATCAAACATTAATAAATTAATAATTCGTTATTGGTGCATTTTGAACGTTTGTGTTTTTAATTCAGTATTAGATATTTGCAAAACATTATGTATTAGAATTTCAATGTAATGCATATGTATATATCCCGTTACAATATATATATATATATAATTAGATTCCAACCAGTAACCACCTAAACATTCACAGTAAAATATATATATATATATATAGTTCTGCTATAAGTTGAATTGTATATCTCTTATATATATATATATATCATATTTAGTACGTGTAGATAAAAATATATGTCTATATAAGTGACTAAAAATATGAAATCTTTTAAATGAAAAGTGTTAAACATTTTTGCTTTGATTGGAAATATTTTATTTGTTAAAAAATTAATGTTTCCCATTACTTTCATAGACATTTTTAACAAATGCACAAAATTTGAATATTATATTGAACTTAAGTTTGTTAAATATCAATTTTAAAATGTTAAGAAATATGAAATTGAAAGAAAAAAGTTATTACCACCCTCTTATAAACTTTATTTAAAACAAATGAAAGTTATAGGAAGAATTTATAACTGAGATACATGAAATTATTGAATATTTTTCTAACCTTTAGCGATCCACTGGAAAGATGAGTGTCTTGTATGAATTAGGCTTGTATTAATTAGTTAATTATTACATTTCAAGCAATTATATTGAATTTATGTATATGAAACCTTGATTTTAAAATTTCATTCCAACTTGAAAAAAATCAAAAATTAACAAACAAACCATTTTTTTAATTTCATTACAAAAATTTAAAAAAAGACAACAATGTATTTAATTTGCTATGAAGTATATTTGGTATCTGCAATTTCTACAAATTGAAACATATGTATGAAAACCAATAATATTAAACCTGTTTTGGTTAATGGATTTCCATTTGGTGATGAAGCATTTACTTGTTATCAAATACTGTTATTGTGCAAATTATTTTTTTTGAAAGTTTAACAGCAAGTGTAGATATATTAAACTATGTTTAAAAGTCATTGGAAATAATTGTATTTACTGTATGCATTAGCAGTATCTATTGTTGTTGATTTTTTTTTACAATCTGAATTTGCTTTTATATAAACACTGTTTAAACAGAAAAACAATATTATAAAGTAAGTTGTATAGATTCACACCAATATCAATGACACCTGGAGGATTATATTATAATTAAAAGTTCAAATATAAAATGAAATACTACACGATATGTAGAGTTTTGGAAAGACCATAGATATGTATATTCAAAATTAAACTAATAGTGGCATTTGATAAAAATTCAAAGTTCATTTTTCAGAAGAAGTTACTAGTTTGGTTGCTAAATGCTAAAATTGTCAAATTGTATTTTATATTATTGAGGCTCAAATTTTTTATAAGAAAAGTGTTGTGACCACAAATTGGTCATTGATAAATTTATTAAAATGAAATCTCTGTGAGATTAATAGACAATGGTTATCATACTTCTGTTTGGCCAAAAATAATATATAGATTTAAAGATAGAATATATGAAAATGAGAGGTAGAATAAAATTCTAAAACAGCCATTTGCTGACCATAAATAATAATTCAGATTTTTTGTTATGACATATTGATAAACCACATATTATATTAGTGGTTATTACATGATCACCATTTCATATGCCTACACAAGCTAGCAGTATTTTTGAATAGTATTGCCAACCTGTGCAAGCCTTAGTAATTAATAGAAGCAAAAAAATTTGTATATAAAATCCTTATCTAGTGCCTACTCAGCCAACATCTTCATACTAGTTTTGAGCTTGAATTTCTTTTTTACATTCTGGGCACATTAATTCAGTAGCAGCTAGAATGCAGTCGTTTATAAATTCCCCTTCAAAAAGGATTCAAATTTTCTTTTTTTTTCTTCTTCAAATAATGTCTTTATACTATTTATGAAACATGTCAAATACTTGATAAAACTTTTTGAAATTTTCTATTTTAATATTTTTTTAGCCCAACAATTTTATTGTAATTGTAATTGTCAAGTGTTTGTGGTCGAGAGGTCAGCACAGCTGCCTTATGTGCAGTTGTCCCAGGTTAGCGGGTTCACTTTCCGGCCGATGCTATGACACATGAGAACAATTTTATTGTAATCAGAATGTTTGATAAATAGGGCCTATTTTTTCATATGTCATAGCATCTGCTGGGAGGCGAATCTGCATCAACTGTCTGCAACCAACTGCTTTCTTGCAAGGCCGCTGCACTGATCTCTTGGCCAACAATGCTTGACTTGTTTTTTTTTTTATTAACTGAAATACTTACCAATATATAAGCAAATTGATTTACCATTTCTATTTTTAAAAAAATATGTGTTGGTCCATTTCTTTTGAGACGCTTGACTTTCTGTGTCAGTTTTTTTGTCTTACTTGGTGTGGCCACCTAATAAAAAAATGCAAAATAATAGTACAATTAAGTAAAATTCGAGTTTATTTTTACTAATATCATTCATCTGTGAAAACTACTATAAAACAAGCAAATTACAGATAATTTGTTGGAATATTGCACTTTTTATAGAATGAATTAAAGCTATTACAGAGATTGCGAGTTGAGAAAAAAAAAAGTTTTATTTTACTTAACTATTAATTCAATATTTTGCACTATGCATGATTGAGGGTTTCTTGACAGAGATATTTAAATGCTTTCTCTGGCTAAGAATTTATCACAAAGCTTGTTAAGGAATTGGCAATGCGCACTGTTTATATCTTGCTAGCTTAAGAGAATGGGGGTCATGTGATCTATGACTATTTTTTATTGACTATTTATAGTCTCTGCTTTAAGTCTTATGCGATGTTATATTACTAAGACTACTAATATATGGTATGGTTGAAGATCTCTCAGCCCCATATAGTTATTTGAGTTGGATTGCTGGGTTTGAAGATATGTAGATGTCTGAAAATTTCAAATTTTCCACTCAATAGATAACTTTTAGATAAATGCTGTTTTTGGGTTGGTATTTTTAGATCTAGTGTCTGAAGCTACCCTATCGCCTCTCTGAGGAGTGCCAAAGCATAAAACCATGATCAGAGGTTGGGGGATGATGGTCCTGACAGAGATATTTAAATGCTTTCTCTGGCTAAGCATTTATCACAAAGCTTGTTCAGCAATTGACAATGCTCATTGTTTATATAAGACTGTTTTACATTCGTTGTCTGTGGACTTAATTGTGAGCTGACAAGGCCCATAATTGGTTTGGGGGTAGAAGTTTTTCATCCCTCTTCGATATAATATATTTCATATAGAAAATTCTATAAATCTTTTTATTTATTTTAGTAGAAAACTAGTATTTTATTTATTTTATTAAAGTTTATGCAAAATTAAATCAATATGCGCTTATTATTATTCTCATTTTATTTTTTTAAATATAGACTATATAATATTTTAGCATAATAATGTAAGGTCTGATATTTTATAATGTAGCTAAAGTTTAGCGTTTAACTGGAAAATTGTGGTGATGGTTTTTTTTATTTGTAATTATATATTAGACTATTTCCATCATCCATTGACAGTCAAATAAAGTAGCACAACACAAAGTAATTATTTAAAAGGAACAAGCCATGCGTATAATAATGAACTATGTTATATTGGGAAGGGAGAGTATTAGATAGAAAATTTAAAAAAGGAAACCTAAAGAAGCTGCTGACATAAAAATGACAGCCTCTTAAGATGTCCGATTGTGATAATTGACACTGTTTGAAAATCCCTTATAAATATGTCTTTAAGAAAAAACGGAGAAATCAGTAAGACGTATAGATAAATATATCAATTTTCAACTTACTGTTGCCTTTGTAGAATAAACTAATTGGTTAAAGTGTCATCTTAAGTTCAGAATAAGCAAATCTAAGGATTAAAACAGACAAAACTCTCCATACAGTAGTGCTACTCAGTGCCAACAAGAGTAATCAATGGATTTCAAAAGGCTTGTGCATAAAATCCCTATCTAGTGCTTACTCATTCAATATCCCCAGACTAATTTCTGGCTTATGGCCTTCATCAGTGAGGAGCTTTGGATCTGAGAGCACTGCACTTAGATCTTAGGATCTAATGCACAAGCCAGAAACTAGTCTGTGGATATTGGATGAGAAGTTACTAGATAGGGATTTTATGCACAAGCCTTCTGGCATCCATTGATTACTCTGGTTGGCAATGAGAGGTACTACTGTATGGAGAATTTTGCCTGTTTTAATAACAGTAATGTGCTAGCATAATAAAGTGATCATGTGATGTTTAGTGGTTTAGCAAATCTAAAGATCTTAAGTTCAATTCCCATGCTAGAGTTTCTATTGGTTAGGCAGTAACATGTGATAAGAAAATGATAGTAATACCATTTGAAACATCTGTATGTTATTAACAGTTGAATATATTTGAAACATTTAAATAAATTTGGAATTTTTATAAAGACATTTCTCAATAATTCTAGATGATGAAAATAGTCCAACTATAATTACAAGCTAAAGTTTACATTATGAAAATGTAAAACATTTGTGTTCATCATCATCATCAACCATTATGGTCTCTCCAAGTTCAATCCATCTTCTCTGATCTTTATCTTCTCTTCTCCACATCACCCCTGCACACTTTTCTATTTCATCCAGCCATCTCACTTGAGGACTCCTTCTGGGTCTTTTATAGTCTCTTGAAATCCAATTTAAGATTTCAATTGTCCACCTATTATCATCTCTTCTAGCAATATGTCCAACCCAACTTCACTTTAATCTTTTAATTTTTTCAATGAGGTCAACAACACATGTTTGTTCTCTTATCCATATATTGCATTTTCGATCTCTTCTTATTACTCCCAACATGGATCTCTCCACACTTCTTTAAACATCTTTAAATTATCAAATAGTTAAAATAAAAAAGAGATAAACGAGTTTGATAATATTGGTGAAAGCATCAGAAATGGTAAATAATTGTATCAAATGCCAGTCATGACCTTATCTTGCATGGTCAGGCATGATTGGTAGAGCACCTGATGAGATTGGGAAGTTCCAGAATTGATTTTGGCCTTCACAGTTTTGGCACAAGAACTTCATATGAATTCCCAAGCAATACAGCCATTAGCATAATTTGCCCTGCCCAGTTTGGCACAGTTGATAGAATATCTGATTTGGAATCAGGAAATCCCAGAATCGATTCTGATGCTTACAGATCTGGTGCTTAAATTTCTTATGAACCCCCAATCAATAATTCATATGCCTATTTTTTTAAATGGCAGATTGAGTGTTTAACAATTTCATTAAATTAATCTGAACTGAATTGTTTTTTAATTACACATCTGGGAATCAACCCTAAAACCTTTAGTTCTGAATTGACCACTCAATTATAGGGTACTAAACCACACAGGACAATCAGAAATAATATAAGGGTATTAAATAAATCAGAATGTTAGTTCAGATATTCCATAAAATGTTCATGTGTTTGTGCACCAAAACCATTTTGTATCATCCAAATTAAATCATCCTTATATGATTATGATTTTATGTATAAACTGGTATTGATAGAATAATTGTATAATTAGCTATTTGAGAAGTTAAGTGATGTTTGAGCACTAAGACAGCAAACTATATATAATAATTTAATTAAAAGTAGTCAGGCAAATTTCTGAAAAGGCTTGCGATTTTTAAACATCAGATTAATTGATCCAAGCTGAAGTTTTATAGATGTGCTGAGATTTAATCCAGGAACTTTTTATCTCCACAATCCTATCATCTTATTCTAAGTCATGCAAAAAATATTGGTCATAAGTTAATACCTATTTTTAATTAAGTGTTCTAGGATAACCTAAAATTATTGCTATGCCATATAACTAAATAAATTTCATTTCTAATAAATTAATATTGGCAAGGAGTGGAAGTAAATAAACAGGTAATATATATATATATATATATATATATATATATAGGCAGATGCCAACTCTAGTATATATATATATATATATTGTAGGCAGATGCCAACTCTAGTCCTAGCAGATATTTCAAGTTTATTAAAATAAAATAAATTTAGAATGGGAAAATGATAAGGTTAATTTTTTTTTATGTTTTTTATAATATCAAGCAGTAACTTATTTAAAAGTTTTACATTCCTTAAATGATAATATGAAAATTCCCAAACGATTAAAAAAAAAAAAGTGAATATTTATATATTATGTTAAGTGTAGTGTAAAAGTGAGAGGAAAAAGTATAAAAAATAATAAAGCAATAATATTTTTATTTTTCTCTTCAGTAATTTATCTATTAATTTTTTTTTTTTTTAAAAAAGAACTAAGATGAATATTTTTTTTCTCTTGTCAGTAATTTATTTTTATTTAAAATAAATAAATAATAATAACAACAACAATGACAACAATAATAATAATAATAAGGGGGGGGGGGGAGAAGAGAGAGAGAGAGAGAGAAGAAGAAGAAGAAGAAGAAGAAGAAGAAGAAGAAGAAGAAGAAGAAGAAGAAGAAGAAGAAGAAGAAGAAGAAAAAAAAGAAGAAGAAGAAGAAGAAGAAGAAGAAGAAGAAGAAGAGGAGGAGGAGGAGAGCTAGATAAATCACATTTTAGCTACTCTTTATCAGGTTTTTAAAGAAGAGATAATAATAAAATGATAGTTGAAATCTTAAACTGAATTTCAAGAGATTGTTAAAAACTAAAAAGAGACCACATGTGAGATGAATGAATGAAATAAGAAAGTATGCTGGGGTGATGTGGAGAAGAGAGGCTAGAAATTGGAGACTGTCATCCTACAATGGTTGACAACAATTATATGAAGTTAATTACAATCCCCAATATAAAAATTAAATTTAATTGGCAAAAAATATTTTTTTATATATTACTAATTAATATTTTTATATTTATTAATAATAATTTTATGAAATTTGCACTTTTTAAAGTAAAGTTATTCTTATCCTCTTAATAATTTTGTACAAAATATTGAAAGATGAGATTTTTTTTTTAAAAAAAGCATACACAGCAAACTCAATCCTAAAATAAGATTGTGAAATTAATGGAAACGTCAATGCAATTGTAAAGTTTGAATACACATCTCACATTTGAAAAAATAAAATAATTATTTAGTTAAAAAATAAAATCATTGTTATTGGTTTAAAAATTGAGTGACGTGAACTAATTAAACTTGTATTAAATTAGTTTGAGTTTTATACATAAGGGACATTATATAATAGTAAATAAGAAAGCGTGATCAGTAATAAAATATTGGTATACACCAAAAATTGTACGGAGTACATACGCCACATCAGTATACACTTTCAATAAGTTATTAATCTATAAATTGAATTATTAAAAGTCTGAATTTTTAACTTAGGAGCTTTCGTGAATCTAAAAAAAATGTATTTGTTTTTTAAAATAATTTGTTAACATATAAATTTTTAGTTTAATTCAAGTAAAAATCTCAAATATTTTATTTTAGAAACAAATTATTTTTTTAAATATATAAAAAATTGTTTGATGTAATAATTTTAAATCCATAATGAGTATTGGTTGGCGAATATTTATATGCTTTTTTAAAACTAAAAACGAAATTTGAGTTAGTTTTTTCAATCTGTTAAAGATTTGAAAATTAAAAGTGCGTTCATATTCTTTTTTTGTTTGTTTAGTAATAAATATTTTAGTTTTAATGTGATAATTTATAAGTGTTGTTAGCATAGTTATTCGTAGAAAAAAAAATAATATTTGTTTCTTCTAAGTGCAAAATCATTTGTGCTTGATATAGTAAATCTTAATATTATTGTAGTTATCTACAAAACGAAATACACTTTGAATCTTCTAGCCCTATATTTGAAACAAATAAAATAGACAGCTGAAGTACTTAATTTTGTAGAATTTTGGGAGCTAAATTATATCTATAGGATTAAATCATAGAACGTTTAATAAGTTAATCATCTGCATTTGAAGATAAACCTTTAATATCAACCAAAAAAAAAAAGAAAAGATCAAAAATAGATTTGCTGAAGTTTCAGTGCATCTTGTTTGCAAAGAGTTTTAGAGCTTTTTAGCGGCTATTAGTCACTGAATGTTAACACAGAACAGACTATGGCTTTTTAAAAATAAAAGCATATATAAGCAGGATAATTTTATAAAAATATTCATTGTTTCCAAAGTTATGCCTATGAATCTCTTGTAAGAAAACAATAATTATTTTCAATTTAGTTGGTTAATATGGAAAATATAAGAAAACAACAAATGTAATATTGCATGGGTAAATTAGCTTTCTAATTATCTACGTTCACAGATTGTCTAAAAGTGTTGAGAGTATAGACATGGTTAAATAATAAAGGTTGTTAAAAGTTATTGTAATAAAATTGTTTTTGATATAGGTAGACTTAAATTTAAAATAAAAGTTATAGATAAAAATAAAAATACAGAATAAAACTGAAAATCTTGAGTTTTTTTGCAGGTGAATAAAATTGAACTAACTGCGAGCCTCAAATCGTCAATTTTGTTGGTTTACATTCTCTCTTTGAAATAAACAAAACACAAACCGCAACAGTATTCAATATTATTAAAATGAAGTTACTGTTCAACTTATATATAATTGGTTAAATAGCAATTTTATTTTAAGGGATTGTAATTATAAATTTATTTAAACGCACATTCATTACGTAAATAATACTCATTAAATAATATCCATTGACTCGCTGTAAATCGAAAGATTTCACGAGTATTAATGTGTAATAAGAAATGTGGACTTAATTAGTGAAGTATTGAATAGCTTCACACTCTCTGATCGAACCGCTTCAGCTTCACCTATTTAAATAGAAAGTAGGTTGAAGTAAAGAAGGGGTGGGGTTCCCCTCTTTTCTTCCAAGAGTAAGCTTGTGGTTTTAAGACCTGTAGAGGTCCCTACTATCGCATTTTATACGCATGTGATTGAGGCTACAGCCTTAATGAATATTATTTAAGGGATTGTATGATTTCAAATATTCTTTCATCTTTATATATATGCAAATGTAAAAATATGTGTTTTTAGAAATATTACCAAATTCACCACTTTCTTTATTTTGTTGTAATATCTTATATAAATGCAATTTATCCACTCCTTTGAACACTTTTACTTTTAAAAAATTAAAGTAAAATTGGCTTTGAAGAAGACTGCAGGACAGTCGAAATGTAAGATTGTATATGCATATAGATACAATAAAAGGTTTTTGCTAAAAAGTGTTGAAAGTAGTGGATTAATTGCATGTATATTTTTATTTAATTATTTATTCATCTATAAGTATATATAAATGAAAAAACAAAATGGTGACTCTCCTTTTACTGGTCTGTTTTGAAAAATTATTATACTTTTCAAATACATAAACATATATTCAATATAGCACTGTGAAAAGGTGACAGGTAATTAGTTCTCTCTCCAAGCTCCCTTCTTGCCCTCTGGAATCAATGCATGCTTATATAATAATATCTTTTAATTATTTACCACAATTTTAAGGCCCTAATAGCAAGGTTGTAGCTGATTGAACAAGAACTGATGAAGGCTACCAATCTGTAAACAATTGGATTAAACATGGATATTCAAAGAAGTGACCAAGCTACATAGTTTCACAAATTTGAGATGCTTGGGAAATTTGGTCCATGTGTCATGATTATATTTTGATGGCAGACTGAGTATTGATTCCAACTGAGGGAATAAAATATACACAAAAACATTACAATTAATAAATTTAATAATTTTTATCTTCTAGCAGGAGCTATTTTTATGTTGATTGCACTTATTAATATCACTTTTATTTACCACAATTTTAAGGCCCTAATAGCAAGGTTGTAGCTGATTGAACAAGAACTGATGAAGGCTAACAATCTGTAAACAATTGGATTAAACATGGATATTCAAAGAAGTGACCAAACTACATAGTTTCACAAATTTGAGATGCTTGGGAAATTTGGTCCATGTGTCATGATTATATTTTGATGGCAGACTGAGTATTGATTCCAACTGAGGGAATAAAATATATACAAAAACATTACAATTAATAAATTTAATAATTTTTATCTTCTAGCAGGAGCTATTTTTATGTTGATTGCACTTATTAATATCACTTTTACAGTTTAAGTTGAAAGCACATACATTTTATTTTTCATTTTATTGTCTTTTTCAAATTTAGTATGGTATATTACGTCATGTAATAAAATGTTTTCTAAACATAAAGCTAAAAGATGTATGAAATTTAAGAAAATTAATAAATAATCCTTTTTAGATAATAAAACAAAAAGTATCAATTTAATAAAAAGAATGGAGAATCTGAAATGAATAATGACAAATAGGTCCCAAAGTCAATACATATTTAAAAACATAGGAACAAATACAGAGACTACAGTCTGATTTTAACAAGACTGCTACTATATTTCAATAAGTAAAAAAGTTATTAAAGAGAAAGGATATTATCCAGAGAATGTTCATTTGTGATGAATGTTGACATTTCACTATTCATTTTATTTAAAAATAAAGTTACACTACTATAAGTTTTTATTATTATTTTTACTTTTAATATTACAAATATTAAAATTCTCTTGTGTGCTACCTGGTGAGAGTTTTTGAAAATCATCAACCTTTCATTATCTGTATAAAGTCTCTATTTTACACTAAAATGCAATAAATTGGACTTTATTTCTTTTTTAATTTAATTTTGTAAATGAATAATATTGTAAAAAATCACACTTTAAATTTTTACATATTAAAAAATGGACTTGTAAACAAGAACAAGAGATATAAAGATCACCAATAATATTAGTATAAACACTCTTTCAGAAAATCAATAAATTCTTTTTTATTTTAAATTTTTATTTTTAAATGTGAATGGAGGAATGTGAATTTGTGATAAATCTATCAGATTCTGCTTTACAATTGATATTTACCTTATAATTATTAAAATACCTCTTCCACCTGTTTAAAGTATAACCTCATTCTTGTATCATTATTAAAAAATGATTAAAATATTCTTTCCACTTGTTCAAAATATCATTAATATCATATAATAATGCCACTGTAGGACTTAATAAGATGGTGGTACTGCTTCTCAGGTCTAAATGTTGCTTTCAGTGCATCAAAAAAGATCTAGAGAAACAGCAATTTGCCAATTCTGTAGTCAACAACAACAACAACAAAATCAAAGTCATATATCACATGATTCAATTTTTAAGCTTGTAAATAAAAAATAAAGAGCTCTGCTAATTTGCTCTAACAAGCTTTATTGATAAATGCCAGCTAAATAAAGCATTTAAAAATCTCTATTTTGAAAACCAATCCTTAGCCTCAGACCAATAGTTTCATCCTTTGGCACTCTTCAGTGAGGTGCTAGGTAGTTTCAGACACTATATTTAAAAATACTAAGCCAAATTCAGCATTTAACTAAAAGTTAACTATTAAGTAGAAAATCTGAAATTTGTGGACACCTAAATGTCTTCGAACCTATCTAACCCAAATAGCTATATGGGGCTGAGAGATCTTCAGCCAAGACATATATTAATAGCCTTAGCAATATAACATTGCTTAGGACTTTTTTGTGCCAATTCTGTATTTTTTTTTTCACTTTTAATGTGTAAATAATTTTTAAACCTTTTGGTCAGTCATTGAACTTCTGCCTTTAAACATCTATATTTATTATGACATCATTATCTGAAAACCAATCATAACTTTTCTTGGTGAACTCAGAAATAAATTTACTTGTATCAATAATACATTACTTAACAGAATTCCACACAGCAGTAATTTGACAATTTCAAAGATCTAATTTAACAATTTTAGTGCTTAATGGCTATTGGAATTTAATTACCTTAGTAGATATTTTTTACTAAGGGAATAAAAGTATTATTTAAATCATCTAGACTTTGCAGATGATGTAATTGTTTGCAAATCATGCTTTAGAGTCTCCGGAAATGTTGCAAGAGTTATCAGATGAAAGTAAGACTAAAAGTAAATGTTAAAAAGACTTAAGTAATTCACTGGATTTTTTCAAAAGATGAAAATAAAGATTGATAATGATAAGTTAGAAGAAATTAACGACTACAAATACTTTAGATTATGGCTACAGATGGAAACATCATGGACGAATTAATCAAAGAATAACGTGGTTGGAGTGTTTTTGATGGAAATAACTTCATATTGAAAGGAAAAATATCTATGTATTTGAAAAGAAAGATTTTTAATAAAAAGTGTTTTACCAGTTTTTACTTATGGATCTGAAATCTGGTCACTTAACAGAAGAGCAATTCACAAACTTCAGACCACTCAAAGAAGTATGGAGAGATGGTTGTTAGGAATAATAATAAGAGAGTGAAAACTAAATATTTGGGTGAGAGAACAAACAGATGTTACTGATATCATGAAAAAACTTAAAAAACTAAAGTGGAATTGAGTGGACATATTGCTAGAAGAGATTATAATAGATGGACAATTGAGATCTTAAACTGGATTCCAAAAGATTGTACAAGACCGAAAAACAACCCACATGTGATATGAGATGGATGAAATAAGAAGGTGTGCTGGAGTGATGTGAAGAAGAAAAGCTGCAGATCGGAGAAGTTGGTATGAACTTGGAGAAATCTTTATCCTGCAGTGGATCGATAATGTTTAAAAATGATGATGAATATCATTTTTTCTTTGGGTGTACTAATCTATGATCCATTCAACAGTGTGTGTTTGCATGTATGCTAACGTAATATAAACTCTTGTATTCTGATTCCTAACTATAATATACAGAAATCTTTGTATCTTGAAGATAATCAGCTTACAATGTACGTTTACATTTTTAATTAATTTTATTTAATTATTATATTGCATTTGAAAAATAATCTTTTTCTTTATACCACACATACACACACACATATATATATATTATTAATGTATAGTTTTAGATTTTCACAAATAAAAAAAGTCAATCATTGGTGGTCGAGAGGTCAGCGATGGCTGTTTTACAAGCAGTTGTCCCGGGTTAGCGGGTTCGCTTCCCGGCTGATGCTATGAGGAAAAAAAAAGCATTCACATATTTTAAATTGATATATTTTATAGATATATCACACACATACATATCTATGAATAATGTTTTTGTCTGAATGTAGATAATTCAACTGATTACAAAAATTTTGGTTATACACTTTTTTTTTTGTTAACATAAGATAAGGAACTTTTTTAAAGTTTCTGAGATAATGTTTGAAAGCTTTATGTCAATTAGTAATTTTTTAATTTGATTTTATCAACTTATTAAAGTTTATAATTTTAATATATCTAAACGTAGCCTTATTTTTGAATTCCAAAAATGTATTTAAAAATAAAATATGAATGTTCTAAAAAAATTAATAAAGGGTAATAAACTATCCCAAAAAATAATTGAGGATATTTATTGCCTCGTTTTTAATTTCGTATTTGTTTTTTGAGAATTTTATTATTTCGTATTTGTTTTAGCTGCATATATCCAAAACTGCAGATATTTTGCATATATTCTACGACTATGTAAACCTGTCTTTGTTCATTACGCAGAAATTTAAATAATTTACTCTAGACAACGTTCCATTTGAGTTTAATGTTCCAAGTAATAAATAGGAAAACCCTTATAAAAAATAAAATTATTTTTAAAAGTGCGTGTATATATATTTGAGTTTGTGCGAATACTTTGGCTCAATGAGTAGAAAGTTTTTGTAAACGTTTGTTTAAAATTAGGTTATCTTGATTATTAAATGGTGCATATCTGTAGTACTTTCGTTTTATAAAATTCTAATAAAATAATGAGAGATAGTTGGAATAAAAATTGCAAATAGTCTACAATTTTATTTTTTTCTGTTAATATACTAGGCATAAAGTAATACCGATCTGAACGCAAGATATAATAGTTTATCTTTTAATTCTTTGTTTAATTCTTTTTATTTCGTTCTATTACTATCTTTAGAAATGACCTAATATTTTGTTTTTGTAAAACCACGAATGTGGATCCATTATAGATCCATTTTCAAATCAATTTTTTATTGATAATGTCAAGTAAATAGTGTATATAATTTAATTATAGCAATGCATAGATTATTTATGAATACATAGCAAAATGTCATATCGAGTTATAATAAATGTATATTATAAAGATTGGCTATCTTAATATATATCTGTACACTTATAGCATATATGTGTGGAGATGATAATCTGAACCAACTGATGATTGCTGGTTTAGCATGAAATACGTATATTGGTGATTATTTATCTTTTCAACATATGTGTATTCAAGTGTATCAGTGTTATGAGATAGAATGGAGAGTGGTGGATGGTGTGAAAGTCTGTGCTCATATACCCTATATAATAAATGTATATTGTTACACTTAAACAAAAAATTAAAAAATATATAATATACAGTATATAAAATTATGAGATTGTATGAATAAAAATAAATATCTGAAAGTTACACAATTATATATACCTACTTACTGTCACATCCAAATTTGTATTCAGAATCAGCGGATATCTCTGCATTCCTAATAACCGTAAACCATTCCCTCTGATGTTATAACGGTACAAATCATTATTATATTTTAGAACCATTTTCATTCCTTTTTTAAAACTATGCATTAAAATATTTAAAATTTCCTATATCCATATAAAATGAAATCAAGTAGAAATTAATTTTAAACTGTAATTTAGACTTTTATTAGTAGTAAATATTAACATAATTCACTTTTCAGATTTGTTTGTGAGGTTGGTATTTAGAAAATGTATCCAATAATATTTAAAAGTCCTTACTGCTTTATTACAAAATTTCCAGCAAAAATATTACCATGACGGAATAATGCCATTTTATTTGAATAGCTAACATTTAATATATTTATAAAAGGGACTTGAGCTCAGATTTTCAAACAACCCACAGCTGGTTCAGCACAAAATATTGTATATTAAAAATCATTTATTTTTTCAAATGTATGTTGTCATATTACCAATTATATAAGATGGATTAGATAGCTGTGGGAGTTTGATAGTCTGAGTTCAAGTCCCTTATAATTACATTTAGTTTAGTATAGACAATATATATGAATTTAAACATTATATATATATTATAAATATATTGTTCAACGTTAAAAAATGGCTGCTATTTATAATAGGAAGAAAAATTTTGTTTAACAGCTTATTTTTTCTTCTTATGTGAAGAACTCAATGTATGTTATGATATTTGTATAACTACTATTAAATTTATGTTTGGTAACTTTATAAGTAATATGTCTGACAAAGTGCTATTAGGTAACCATAATATTCTTGAGTTGTAAGTTTCGCTAACTCCATTTCCATTGTCTAACCAGTATGCACATTTGGCACATTTAATGATAGAGAATGGACCCTCATATGCATTACAGAATTTATGGCAAATGAATTCCTTTGGGTTAGTGACATGTGGGGTTTTGATAAACACTTGATCTCCAATTTTGAAGTGGTAATTTGATTTCTTTTTAATTTTGCCTCGTTTTTCATTCATTTTTTTTAACATTTTGTGATGTGCCTCTACTTGATCTTTTCTTGACCTATAGATAATTTGAAGAGTATAGACATGGATTTTTGAAATAGAGTTGGGATATGTTGATTTAGAGTAACTGCCCTATCATCTAGTATTAGGATTTCTTGAATATTTAAGTTAAACCATGTTTTCATGAGCCTTTTCCAAAATCTTACTTTAATATATATATATATATATATATATATTAAAGTAAGATTTTGGAAATTTATCAATATATATAGTATATATATATATATATATATATATATACTTGATAATACAAAATAAGAGATATCTATGATTATATTTCTCCATATTATAATGAAACACCAACTCTTTTAATAACTGAAGATTTGATTACAAATGTAAGTTTCACTTTGGGTAACTTATGCATTGGTTAAAATATATCTGTATATTTAAAAGTATCTGTCCTGCTCCTTTTATTCAAGGCTTAGTGGTCTTTATTTTGGTAAGTTAATTAGAAGAGTTGTCTTTGTTTTCTAAATGGAACAACTCATTGGTGTAATCAGTCTTCAATTATGGTAGTGATGGTATTCTTTCTGATTTTGCTCTATTTTAAATTTGAAGTTATCATAGGCTTATTTCATTTTTATTAACTGGGCATCTAATTTACTTTCAATTTTCTTTTCAAATTTCTCAAATTTTTGTTCACATTTGCTCTTCTTTTCATCTATAACTTTCTAATTAAGATAAATTTGTCATTACATTTCTTGACATTTATTGCACTATCTTCATTAATTGATTAAGAAAGACATAAGATGTGTTTGCTTTCTCTTCTCCTTGTTTCTCTGAAATCATTGTTTTTCTAGTGATTGGATGCTTTCTGCTGCAGTCCTCTCAGATATATCAATGTTTTATTCTTCTAGATTTTCTAGAAGAGAAATCTCTATTTCTCCTCCATCTGTATCATCTTGTATTTCGTTTTCATCTTTTCCTTTGTTAATAGTTTCAGATTGCATATTTTTTATTTTACTTCTAGTGATCATCTTCCTTATCATTGAGTTTATATTATTCTTTACTTTTTTCTTTTAAATTATTTTACTAAGCTTTTATTTTCAGTTATTAATCTTTATATATATATATCAAACTATGTTAAGAAACATCGTGGAAAGATCTATTGTCACTATATTTTACTGTATTCACCAAAAAATTGGGGTTTACCTCAGATGTTATTTCACTCGACTTTTCATCTTTACTATTTATATTTTTTAAGCAGTTGACTACATGCTATTTTACTCAATTTTAATCATTAGTAGCTTTTCATTATCCAAGTTCAATTCATCCTAATGTGAAAAATAAATAAATTAATGGAATATGTTTAGGTTTTATAATTTTTATTATTTGAGAGTATCAAATGGTAATATCAATATAAGACCCATAGCCCTACAGCTGGATGTGCCATATGTAATGGAACAGGGTCTGGTCTTGCATAGCAATAGACTTAATAGGCCATCAGAAAAGTGTATCTAAGATTCCTAAACTTTTATACTCATATCCACACCAATTTCACTCCTATGAGATGATGTATTAGCATACAAACCCAATCAAATATCTCCATGTATATTCATCTGTTTTCTGTATCCTTAAATTTTATTTTTCCCAGAATTCAAGCTTAGGGAGAATACATATAATACTCTACTTCAGGGAATATTCATATTACTATCTATATTAGGCAAGCATGTGATAAATTGATAAACGAATAAAGAAAAATGCAAAAAACAGTCTTTAATTTGTAATTATATGTTTAACAGATTATTCATAATTATTACAATTTTTTCAATGAGATATAACAAAAGCAATTAGTTTGTTTAGATATCTATAACTATTTTTGGGTCAGTATGGTTAATATTTATTATTCCAATCCCTCTTTTCCCCTCAAAAAATAATCGTTCAATATCAATACTAAAAGAAATTGTAAAAGTTATTATTTATATATATATAGTTGATTGCAAATTTAGAATTTAGTAAAATTATAATTCTTTGTTTCCAACATATTTATTGATTAATTCACATTAAACAATGTGGCAGGAGGTCTGAGATCCTCCCTTTTCTACTATGATTTGTTTCTATAATGATAGGAAAGACGATTCACACTAGAAGTTTTTAATCATATATATGGAAAAACAAGTAAATGACAAAGTGATTAATATCAACAAACAAACAGCAGTGTAACTGTACAAGTGTGGTATTTAATGTTGGACGGTACAAAGTCTTACCTCTAACCCTGGTGATGATCAAATTCATCTGCAAGCTAGTTTACAACTTTATATTTTATTTCAATATAAAATTAAAATAATAATATTTCCCTCCTTTCTACTATATCAAAAATTTATATCCCCATCAACCGATGATAAAGAAAAGAAATAAAAAAATAGATACTTAAAATTAATTACATGATGTCAACCTAAGATTATCAAAAGTCCATGAAGGAAAATGTCCTAATAGGATAGTATGTGTTCTTATTTCCACAGTTCATGATCTAATTGGTTGGGATCAAATATTTTGGAATGAGTATGATGGTGATAGGAATTTCTTTTTTCCATATAACATGCCTTGAATTAAGTTAGCTTTCTAGTGACTTTATAAGGTGCTTATGTATTATCTTATCTATCAAGATCGGCAGCATTTTTTTTTTTTTAAATATACAGTTTCAGGAGCATACAAATATTTTTTTTGCATTTTATTTCACTGAATGTGTGTTAGTTTTTAATTAATGAATCAATTACAAATTCTATTCAGAAGCTTTATTTCATTTTTTAAACTTATATTATAACATATAAATGTCAACAAGCTCTGAACAATGTTGTAGTTTGTTTACATTCATTGACTTTATTTTTGTCAGTGAGATTTTGTTAAAATGATGAAAGTTGGGGATCTTCCTTTGACAGAACCGAATTCAGTGAAGTATTTTTAAAGATATGAGAGTCTGCCCTCCTAAAAGCATGCAATATGACACTTCATGTTTCTTATATTTTTATTATTTTTATATTACTAAGTTGATTTAATACAAAAAAAAATGAAAATATTATAATTAATTTTTGTAGAAATTTTTCTATTTTAAAAATAGCAATAATAATAAAAAAATGTAAATATTAAATATGACTGCTACTTTCAGCCATTTTGTTTTTTAACATTTATTGTGTGCCCCTGAAACTGTATATTTAAAAAAATGCTGCCAATCTTGATATAAAGGATAATATACAAGTATCTTATAAAAATCATTAGAAAGCTTATTAAAATATAAAAAAGTTCTTGACTAAGATGTTTCAGAGTGTAATGATTGTAGATTCTTTTTCATTGTTACTTCAAATTTTTTTTTTTTTTTTAATGTCATAGCATCGGCCGGGATGCGAACCCGCAACCCGGGCAACTGCCTGCAAGTGCAACGCAGTCATGCTGACCTCTCGACCAAGTTGTATTTTTAAAAATAAAACAAATATATTTTAAAAAAATCTTAATAAGGAACATGAATATATATATATATTTAATAATTACCATACAAATATTTTATAAAAGCAATCACAAATAAAGTACAAAATTATACAATTTTTGTGCGCATTACTAACAATAATTAAACAGGAGTTATATACCCAAGATCAAAGAATCTATCAATTTGCAACCTACTAGGCTGTTGACTACTGCCATTATTCTTTTAAGTTAATAAATCAATATCTGCTTTATTTCCAATTTTACTAGCAAATGAATACAAAATCAGCTAAATAGCACTAAAGATAAACACAAGAAAATGATTTAAAGTTAAAGCACAGCAGTGCCACCTTGATATTTCATGAAGAACTAGATCTCAAAATCATTGAGTTAAGTAGATACATATTTCACTCTGAGCATTCCAGCCTTGGATTTTCAATAATATGAATGGCTAAAGAATTGGAAGGTGAAGAAGATTGAAGATTGTCCATTAAAGTTTGAAGATTTGCTACTTAATATAAAATGAGCACTGATTGTATATGTGTGTGGAAGGTGGTGATCTGGACCGACTGATGAGTGCTTGTTCAGCATGAAATATGTATATTGGAGATCGTTTATCTTTCTTACAAGTATGTGGTCATGTGTATCAATTGCATAAGATGGAGTGGATTGCTGTAAGAAGATAGAAAGTCAGAGTTTAAGTCCTTTCTAGTTACATTGTATACTATAGACAATATACATGTATTTAAATATGAGTTAAATAGAATATAAATAGATGTCACATGATATTGTGATGACACTTAATCAATTTATTACAGTTTTTAAATTAATTTATAATAATTGTTTCTTTAATTATTTTTCTTTTATGCAATTTGAAAATTAAAATTATAAGATTTATTCATGATTTAAAAAAAATTAAGTCAACAGTAATTGTTTTATAACTCAACAATAAATAGAACAAATAATGTACATGCCAATATTTGTCAGCTTTCTTTGATCATAAAATAATCTTATAGCTTTAAATTTAAGTTCAATTAAGATCTCACAAGAATTTACATAAAGAAAGACATCATAGAAAGAGAAAAGCTATAAGAGGCAATTCTTAGTCAAGCGTTGGTAGCCGAGAGGTCAGCGCAGCCGCCTTGCAAGCAAAGAGTTGGTTGCAGACGGTTGTTGCGGATTCGTCTCCCGTCCGATGCTATGACATGGGGGGGGGGGGGAAGCGCCATACTCAAATACACAAATACATTTGATAATGATTATGACCTAAGTAATCAAAAATATTTCTATATAATATTATAAGTTAAGATTATTTATTTGTATCATTATTATAATTTTAAATAATTATGGATAGTCAACGTTTTGCTTGTAACTTATTAATTTATATATATACAGATACATACGTTTGATCGACTGAAAAGTAAACAAATAACGAAATTTAGAAAGAAAAGACACTCGATGAAGTAAAAAATACAAATGGGATCAATTTTAATACAATATTGTATATTATTAAAAATTTTAGAGAAAAAGAAAGACCAAGAAAAAGTTATTTGATAACTTTTGGTCTTTTAAGGAGACACACACGTACAGAAACTTAAAATATTTTTCAATCAGTCTTAGAAATTATATAATATAATAATACATAATACTTATTATCCATATTTTCTTTATAAATATTATTTTATGGTCTCTGAATTTACATATATAAAAAATAAATAACAACAATTAAAGGTATATATGTATTTTAGATTATCTTGGTAATGACTTATGAAAATGATCGAAATTTAAAAAATAATACAATAAAATACTGGTTTACTTATATATATGTTTTCAATAAAAATAAAACAAGATTTATGGAAAAAAATTGGGATTAAAAAATGTTATTAATTATTTTAAAAACTGGATTATATGTGAAAAGAGAATCAAATTTTGAATTTTTAAAATTTAAGTTTTTCTATATTGCAGTATATGTATTAAAATATAAAGATTTTTTTTTTTTTTTTTGCAAAGTTTATTTATTATCATTCCATTTAAGTATGTCTGATTAGCTGGCTAGCTTGTTACATTTAAGAAATTGTAGTCTGTATTATACTTATATCTTAATAAAATATATATTTTGATACCTTCCTTCACATCTTTTCTTCACGTAAAAAGCACAATAAAATTATTTTCGCTTAACATTGAGAATATATTAATATCAAACATGGAAATTCTCTAAAAATAATTATTCTGCATAATATTGATATTGATTATTGATAGAATGCATTCAAAACATGGACCAATGAAGATAGTTCAATTGATATTATAATAGATAAATTTTATATACTGTTTATAATATTTACATACTCATTACAAACTGGCCCTATTCCACTCTTCCAGATCTTCTTGTACTTTATATATTTATATATTTTAATTTTCATATTAGTTTGTGGGAATCAAGCAGGTTGTCAACTCTTAGAATGGCTGGAGTTAAATTGCAGGCACTTATTTTATAGTGTTAAGCAAAGAAAAGCATTCAATTTAGGCAGATCATGAAAAAAAATCTTGATTTATGGGGGGTGGGGTTTAAAACAAACTGTTTACCATTACCCGCTGAATTACTATTATTGGAATATTTATTCTATAGTTATATTAAACCAAATCTAAGTATTATTAGAATCCATATATTCATAATCAAAAGTTATCTTGTTCTGAAATGGAATTTAAAAACAACTAATTGGAGTAGATATACTGGATATGTTGAAAAGAATATTAATGTAATATTTCCTTTTTTTTCTGATAGATTTTAAAAAGTGATAAAAACAGCTGACAGAGAGTCTATCCATCATAGATGCAAAACATAACTGATTTCAGAATGGAACATAAACAACAATGATCTTTAATCAATTTTTTCTATCAGGAATCTGGTAAATGATGACAAACATGTGAAATCACTGGATGATCCTAGAAAAGAAAATGGAGAGACCATGGAAGAGTGTTTACAAAATCTAGTCATAAGACTGTGCATCTTTTATGAAATCTTGCTGGATATAAAAGTATCTTTAAAAGAATTATTGTCAGTTTCCAGTTTTATTTGGAGACTTTTAAAGCCAAAATGGATAAATTAAGAAAAAGTATCCCTGGAGCAGAATTGTAACTTTCTCTTTCACAATTTTTCTCTAGCATTAATATGATAAAACCTGTAGAAAATCAATGAATTTGAACCTGTCCTTCATTATCTTAAATCAGGAAAAGGTTAGAGAACTATTCATAATAGTATTTACACAAAAACAATTCCAAAAATTTGGTATAGAAGCAAAAATATTTATTAAAACAAAATACCCCCCGCCCAAAAAAAAAAATCAGTCAATATTTTTATGTATGAGCTTTATGAAAAAAAAATCATTTTAATAAGAATTTTGCCAATAAACCTAACATGACAACCAAGGTGTTTACCCAGAGGCTAAACTCTCCATACAGTAGCACCATTCAATGCAAGCCAGAATAATGAATGTATACAAGAAGATTTGTGCATAAAGTGTCTACTTATCCAATATCCCCAGACTAGTTTCTAGATTGTGGCTTTATAATTAGCTAATAAAGTAAAAGTGGCTGCTGGAGGGTTGCATTAAATCCCAAGATCTAGGTACAGTGCTCTCAGATCCAAAGCCCCTCCCTGGTGAAGGCCACTAGCCAGAAACTAGTCTGGGAATATTGGATGAGTATGCATTAGATGGGGATTTTATGCACAAACCTTCTGCATCCATTCATTACTCTGGCTTGCAGTGAGTGATGTTACTGTATGAAGAGTTTAGCCTCTGTGTAATTTTGCCAATACTATAGAACAGGCTGGGTTTAGATCAGGCAGAAACTTCTGAGAACACAAAGACTTTTAAAATAAATTAAAAACTGGTGTAAAATTCATTGATGTAATTTCAATTTATGATTCTATTTGGAAAAAATGATTTTCTTCTAAAATTTATAAAACTCTTACATTAATTTATTTGACAAAATGCTTTCCAAAAACAAAATTCAAATAGCAATAAATGTCCAGAGGCAAAACTCTCCACATAGGATTGCCACTCAGTGCAAGCCAGAGTAATGAATGGATGCAGGAAAGTTTTGTGCATAAAATCCCTATCTAGTGCCTACTCATCCAATATCCCCAGACTAATTTTTAGCTTGTAGCTTTCATCAGTGAGGAGCCTTGGATCTACTAATATTGGATGAGTAGAAACTAGATAGGGATTTTAAACACAAACCTTTCTGGATCCATTGATTAGTCTGTCTTGCACTGAGTAGCACTACTATATGAAGAGTTTTGCCTATGTGTAAACAGCTTGTGTAAGCATAAAGAATGGTGATCATGTGATGTTTAGTGAACAATAAATGATAATTATATTAGATACAAAGGTTTACAGAATGGTCTGCCACAGGGTTCAGTTCTCCCGCTTACTTTATTTAATCTATGCAACAGCAATTGTCCCAAAACAGAATGCAGAAAATTCATTTATGCCTATAATATTGTTTTAACTTCTGAAAAAAATATTTTTCTAAAATAGAAAAGTCTGTCAATAAGGATATGAACTCTTTTTTAAAGATTGGGATCTTATAATGAACAATGTTTCAGTAGTGTAACACTACACCACTCTAGCCTTGCATTACAATGGTCTAGTAAAATTTACAGTACAGAAATATTATTAATTATCGGATAATCTCTAGTCTAACGAATGACTAATAAATTTTTAGTATACTTCCACTGGGGCCTTATTTCTAATCTAATGAAGTCACTATAATCATTTTTTTTTACTTAAACAACAGGGGTTCATTTTGTAATCTGAATATAATCTTTTGGATGATATAATAAAATACAATCCTATCTGTGCTATTTAGTAGTAATGGGATCATGGCCAATTTATTTTTCCCATTTAATTAAAGTTAGATCATATTGATTTTTAGTAATAACTTCCTTGGAAGGCTGCTGACCCTACTTGGGGTTATAATGCAAAGTTTTATGGACAACTTCCTTAACATTATCATATTATGCTGGTAAACAGAGGCCTCCTGTTGGAAGAAAAAGTTCCCATACTAAGCTGATTAGACTTTGCTAATAACTCAAGATATAATGTACAACATTTCTGTAGTGTAATTTTTACTACATCACTATATTTGGTCATATGTTTATTATTATACCAGTCCCTATCTTACATGATAGTGATGGTGCTACTGTATGAAAAGATTTGCCTTTGTGACAAGATAGCAGTGTAGTAAAAATTAAGTTACCAAAATATTATTCAGTAAGTGGATAATCTCTAGTCTATGAATGACTAATACAAATTACTAATATAACTCAAGATATATTTCATTATCCAAAACTTGCCTCAAATCAAGATCTCCTTTTTTTGGATGTATATCCAAAGATCAAAAAACTAAAAACATGACATAAAAATGAAATGCTTGAGATATTTCAAACAAATTTTTTTTTCCATATCCTACAATAAAGCTTGCTTGATTTGATCTTGTTAGGTAAAATGTAATCTCATTAACAGGTCCAGAACAACCGGGTTCCCTACATTCATTTATTTTATAATTGGAATTTATCAGCAACAAATTATAAACCACATAGATAATAACTGCAGAATCAGAATTAAAGGACTTAATTCAACCACTCATGAATCTATCCTATGCTTAGAACATCGAAAAACTACTGCGTAGTAAATCGAAAGATTTCACGCTATATGTTTGTAATTTGAACTCAGTGAGTTGATTGTGAAGATATTATAGTATTTAAATAGAAGGGATTTATACCTTAAGTATAAGCACTCAAATGTCGTCATTATAGCCCAAAATGTTTTGTATAGTACTGAAGATAATCTCAAACCAGAGACTATTGAAAAGATAAGTTCCTAAAAAATAAAAAAAGAAACAATGTATACACTAAATAATAAATTTAAACTACTTCTATAAATTTTCAGTTGCGCAAAGTAATCAATTAAATTTATTTCTCAACTTTATTTTGTTTTAAAACAAACTATTTGTTGCAATATAAGAAGGAAAAGAAAAAGATTTAAAAATAGATAGACTAATCTGTTTTTTAACGCGATTACGAGAATAAAAGTTTCATTTTTCAACATGTAAAGCAAATGTTTAATAATAATAAAAGCACCCTTCGATAATCGAACCATCTAATAATTTTAATATTTTTTCAATAAAAAAAATGCTAAAAAATATTTAAAACTATTTGCAGATGTTAAATAAAGATATAAATTATAGTTTATAATAAATTCTAGGTATCAGTTATATGTAAAAAAATATTTAATTATAGAGGACGTTTTTAATTACTGGAATATTTAGTATTTAGTTATTATAGTATAAAATATTAATAATAGATTTCAATTTTTATATAAACACATCTGTGCTAATAAATCGTTTTTTTTTTTGTTTTGTTTTTTTTGGCGAAAACACGCGTAATATAAAGATTTAAATAATAATAAAATTTTATATTATTCAATATTTAGCGGAATAATAAACACTATTATTAAATAATGGAAATTATGTTTATCGAGTCCATTTTTAGCGTGTACTTTCCTTTTAAACTATACTTTAATTGATAATGATTTTGTCGTATACACTTAAGGATTTTTATATACTTTTATTTATCAGAAATATTACCAAATTCACCACTTCCTTTATTTTGCTGTAATATCTTATAATAAATGCGATTTATCCACTCTCCTTTGAACACGTACTTTTATTTATAATAAAAAATCTAAAATATTAATTTAAGTTTATGTGAATGCTAATATTTTTTACTTTTATAATATAATAAATACAATAATATTAAAACAAATATAAAAGAAAATAAATAAATATTGTTTCTTTTTATTGTAACGTTAGATTTAGCCTTGATATATAAACAATTCAAATGATTGCTTGCTTGATTAAACAAGTTATAAAGTAAATAAAATTTTAAGTACATATGTATATATATTACCGTTATTATCATTTTATTATTATTACTGTTTATATTATTATTAATGTTATTATTAACATTTAATGACGCGATATTAACTTTATTTCTTTTATTATTTGAGTAATCCCAACTGACATTGCGCCGAGTGTTAGAATTTTTTCCTATAAATTGTTTCTTGTGTCCGAACTTCTGTTTGCGATTTGTTCTAAGAAATGTGTCCAGTCCAATCTTTCAGGTCTATCAACGCTGGTGGTCTCAGCCCAGCCAGGGACAACCCTCTGAGCAGAAAATGACAATGAGGAGTTCGTTACAAGCAAGACATTTTGAAAAACACCGTTTTTATAGCGCACACATTGTAGTCTCTGAGGGAGATTGAACTGACGAGATAAAATCTGCAGGAGGCTCTTTGTGTCTTAGCATAATAGCTGTATTTGCAGGGTCGTAAGGGCACCTGCATCATTTTTCTGAGTCTCTATTCGTCTCTTTTTGATGAAGTCTCTTTATTAAGAAACAGTAAACTAGAAAGCCAAATAGGTATGCAAGAAAAAGACAGATTTGGAGAAAGAGAAAAGTAGAAATGTGTATTCAAAATACTATTCACATTTCTTGAAAAACATCCAAAATCTGAACAAGGTATAAGTTTGCTAACTGTCATTCAAATATTATATACATAGCACATTTTTTGAGTAATAAAATTATTATATATATTTATACGCACACACACGCTTATAAAATTCAAACTATATAGATTAACATATATATATATATAATTTAAATACATAATATGTATACTGGTTAATAATGATACATTTTATAAGAGAATCTAAAATTAAGAGCATGCTTCAATGGTTTTTCGATTATCTCATTTCATAAAAAAAAAAAAAAAAACAGTTTTATTCCCAATTTAAAACTATAGTATAAATTTAAATTTATGGCACAGGAAATAATGAAAATTATATTTAAATAGATGATATATATATACACAAACATATCTTATACTATGAGTATTTTACTTATGGGCGAGAACTTATTTGAATATTTTTTTACCATACTGTCTGTATAGGAAAAAATTGAAACAAACACATATACATAATAATAGTAAAGATTTTTATTTTGTTTAAGTACTTTTGAAGTTTTAACATTTTGGGATAGAATGACAATCACTGTTTAACCAACTAGTCTATAAATTTTATGATATTTATTATTGCAAGCATTTCTGCTTAATTTTCATAAAAAAATATAAATATCTAAAAATAAAGTAACTTAGTTATCTATAGACCTTTACGTAAGAATAACAATAATTTAAAGCCCATTTTCTGTTTTTAAATCAAAGGAACACGCGTGTGCAGTAAATAGTTTTTGAAAAAATATTTGGAATTCTAAAATAAGAAATCAATTCAAAATATAAACATTTCACATTATGATGTTTAAAAGTTACACTTTCAGATAAAATATTGTTTCTAAAGATTATATTTTAAAAACTCTATTAGTACCCAATTTTTATAGTCTGTATAGTTAGTTTCACATATATAATTGATTCTAAATCTTTATATAACTACATGCAATAGATAGTCTTTAGCGCCCTCTACGAAAAAATTATTCAACAGAAGAACAATGGACTTATAACTTCTCATACGATGTAGATTACATTAATTGAAATATTTCATTATAAGATGTAGATTATATCAAAATGCTTAAATGTAATTTGCTAATCACTTTAGATATAAACATTTAGAGAGATAATGTAGTTAAAAAATCAATATTTTGTTCATTTTTTTATTATATTTAATACAAATTGTTATATAATTCTAAATTAATTATTTCAAAACGACTAAATTAAATAAATAGTGTAAATAAGCTACGAACTTTTCCGGATGTCTAAATATGTATACATATAATGATGAGCTGGAAAATGTCTTTGTTAGATAGTTAATTAAGAGTATGAGTGACTAATCTTTATTTTTAAGCATGTTATGTCTAAAATGGTTAATGGATATTTAAAGATCGCTACTCCAATCTTTTTCAACCAACAAAAAGCAATAGGCTTTCAGATAAAAGTTAAACTCTTTATAATGAGCCCATCGTCATGATTAGACATATTTTAGTACTCAAAATTATTTCTTATTTATAGAAGCATTTTACATTGTGTTTACACAATAAATACGAAGACTAGTATTATTAAATTTAAAAAAATATATATAGAACTTTCCTACATTAAAAGTGATGGAATCCAGAAACCATTAACATTTAAGCTCATTACACAAACATTATGTTAAACTGTAGAGGGCTTTATCAAATTGAGAAAAAGTTTTTACAATGTTTACAAGTCAGAGGTCAAGAACGTAAACAGTAATTAATTTAAGATGACTATTAATTGCAGAATGGAAATTATTATTGTCAAAACTTTATCAATTAAACGATGAACCCAAAATCAGCTTAAATAAAAATTGAATTATTTGAATTCTAATTAATTGTTTTTCATAAAAAAATGTATTAGTCATTTGGCAATATCAAAATTAAATGTAGAAATTGATTCATTTTAATTCTAAACAATTTTAAAAGTTACATTATATTATGCTAAACAAAAAAAATCTTAAAATTATTTATTCAATTATTTATTATAACAAATAACAGCCCCTTAAAAAATCATCTCATTTAATTCTTTACGTGCAAGTTTGTTTAATGTTACTTATTTAATGCCCAGCTTTTCCTTTCCTTCTTTAGTAATCATTTATAAAAAGAATTTAACATTTTTTCTATTTTTTTTATTTTCTATTTCCCTTGATTTTATTGTATTTGTTTTGTTTACTAATTTTTAACTCTTATTACTAATATTTATATTTAGTAATATGACAGAGGAAAACATAATTTCCAATTGATCTGGAAAAGCAAACATGAAAATGCTTCTATATACATATTTAAAATATGATAAAGGAGGAATATATATATTAAATTAATTATCTCTATGGATTGTTATTATAATGAAGAACAGAATATCCACATAAATAGAGATAATCTTTAACCTTTGATGTTGCCAAGAAATGATCAGTTACTACTAATTGACAATCTCTGAGGCTAAACTAATATCAACTTCTTTGATGATTATATAATCATCAGAAGTTGATATTAATTTGAGTACTCTTTAATGATAGTTATAATAAAATATTAATATTAAAAAAATACAATTTTAAGTTAAGCACTTTTATATCAAGCAATTTTACAATGATTGACAATTCAAATATGAATGGTACTGATAATTAGTAAATAAAGCCTGGCTATAGGATTTTTTAAAATGAAATTCTTTCTTCATCATTCATTGTTTAAGAGGTTAGTTTTATATTGCTAATTATATATTTGACAAATTTTAATCATTATAAAAAGTTACTTATATAGAACATTAATTTAAAAATTAACGGTATGAAAAATTATTCATCTCTAATTTAACTCTTTTATGTTTACATTTTTTTCCATACTACTAAATTTATATACACTGTATCCCATCAAAAAAGAGGCCTTGTGTTTTGTCTCTATACTTCTGCAGCATCATCTCTGAATTGACACATTATGTAGTGACATAATTAAGCTATGCCTAAATCATGTGTTTTATACTTTAATCCATGATGAAATAAAGTGTTAACAGTAAATTTTATTTCTAGTTAGACAAAATGGGTGCTAAAACATGGGAAATAATTCAAACTACTTATAACAGTAAAATTATCAGCTGTAAAAAAATTTTCAAAAGGTTTGCACAATTTTATAATAGTAGGGAGAGTACTGAAAATGGTTCATAAAGATATGAGATATAATGCAATATTTTATGATGTAATTAGTGATCCAGACAAGCTATTGTGAGATACAATTGCAGGCAGTTTGGAAAGAAAAACAGCCTTTTACTAAAACACACTGTATATATGTAAAGTTCATTCAATGCTCCAAATTCTAAACACAATAGCTATTTCAAAAGCAAAAAAATGTATTAACTGTCTCAAAAAGAAAAAAAATCTTCATATTTCTAGCATAAATGAATAGGTAATTAATTTCAGTTTTCCATTGAATAAAATTTATTTTAATTACATTAAGATTTTGTTTAAAATTATTTAAATTAAGGAATTATCTTTGTAGGCTTTTCCTTGTTTTTTCTCCATCTCATTCCATAACCATTATATAACTTAAGAATTTCAAGTATAAGTCATGAAATCATGCTTCTTTATGATCTACATATTGAAAGAAACACCAATAAAAGAAAATACACATGAGATAATATTAATTTGCTAATTGTTGCAAATAATATTTATTTATATATAAAGCTATTTTCAAAATCATTATTAATTAATGATTCAATATTTGTATTTCACCTTCATATATATTTAGATGGATCTGAGACTTGGACCCTTAATAGAAGAGCAATATAAAGATTTCAGACCACTCAAAGAAGTATGGAGAGATACATGTTGGGAGTAACAAGAAGAAATTGAAAATGCAATATATGGGTAAGAGAACAAAGAAGTGTTACTGACCGCATTGAAAAAATGAAGACTGAAGTGAAGTTGGGCTGGACATATTGCTAGAAGAGATGATAATAGATGGACAATTGAAATCTTAAACTGCATTCCAAGAGATTGTAAAAGACCCAGAAAGAGACCCCATATGAGATGGATGGATGAAATAAGAAAATGTGCAGGGGTGATGTGGAAAAAAGAAGCTAAAGATAGTAGAAGATGGATTGAACTTGGAGAGACCTTCATCCTGCAGTGGATTGATAATGGTTGTTGATGATGATGATATAGATGAACTTCTTCTTTATTTTATATTTTCTAAATAATTTTTTTTCTAAGTAAATTTAAATTGAAATATTTCTCTTTTTTTAACACTCATTATATGGTTGTCCTTAATATAACTCTAACAATGTCATGAGCACACGACACAATTTATTATGATAGGAATTTATGGGTATGGTTGTTTGTAATGTTGGAAGACAATACTTTGGAAGAAAACCTTAATAATGAATTTCCTCATTATTGATATAATATCTTGTTAGTAATTTTAAAAGGTCTTCATCTGTAGAAATAACCATTTCAATTCATCATCTTAATAGTGTCTCCCATATTGTGTAACATAATTGAAAGCTAAATACCTTACAGGTGGCATTAATTAATAAAATTGCAAAAAATTGGTATATTACACCACTAAGCAACACTCCTTCATTATAATAAAGCCATGTAAAATAATTATTGAAAACATTTTTAGGAAGGGATGCATGGCAGGGTGAAGTTAACTGCATGTTATCAATAATATTAATAATTTAAACATCTGTGTATGGTTCACAGTACAGAGCTCTGTTTACTATCCATGAAAACCAAATAAAATAACTAAATCATATTAATAGGTACCCTATGTGGTTTTATACATTGGTAGAGGGTCTGCCATGGGATTGGTAGATCCCAGGATCAATTTTGACATAGTGCTCAAACTTATGAACTCCCAAATAATAAAAGCATTGGGTCTTTTTGCCATGTGCAGTTTGGTGCAGTGGTAAGAGCATCTGATTTGGAATAAGAAGGTTCTAGAATAGGCTTGCAGTTCAGACATTCAAATTTTTTATAAACTCCCAGGCAATAAATCCATATGCTTTTTTATTTGTATGAGACATCATCATTGTCAACCATTATCAATCCACTTCAGGGTAAAAGTCTGCTATATTAGTCCATAATGTAAACATATATACAACTTTGCATTCATTTCTTTAAAATCATTCTTAAGTATTCAATGATAACTAATTCACCCATATACAGTATTGGTAGTGAAGTATAAATAACTATTATTGTTAGATTTGAAATACAGGCATTCTTCATATACTTGTAACTTAATTGTATGCCTATATTTCTAATATTACACATTAAGCCTGCCTCCTGCCCATCCCTCTTCTATGTATTTAAATGGGTAAGGTCCTATACATGAGGGGTCAGTGTGACTTGAGGTCAACATAGGCATGGCGATACTATTGGCATTAGCATGGGGTTTGGGCTTTCCATCATATTTTCAATAGAATGGATAGCTGAAGAGTTGATGATTGGAGTAGATTGAAGCCTTTCCATTAAAGTATGAATATTTGCTATCTCAATATAAACTGAGCACTGATTATATATATATATGGGAGATGATAATCTAGACCAACTGATAAGTGCTGGTTTAGCATGAAATATGTATATTGGTGATTATTTATCTTTTCTACATGTATGTGGTCATGTGTATCTGTGATATGAGATAGTGTGAATAGTTGAAGGGTGCTTGAAAGTCTGTGTTCATATCCCCCATATTTATTATTGTTAGCATAAATTCGAATTATTCAATGTCTTCTTTCTGTTTAACTTTACTTCATTTAAAATAATACAGGTTTATAAATAGTTAGACCTATTTCAAAATATTGATATAAATATTTCAAAATTAAATCATTCATTTAATTTCAAAAGCATATACTTTAATGGATCTAAATATGTATTATTAACGCATATTCATAATCATGCATATAATTTCTATTCTCATAATTAAGAAATTAATTTAATTCCAAGTGATTTTTCTTAAAGCTTATTTTAAATTTATCTTGATATTTCTTTTCATATATAAACAATTCATAATTGTTAAAATAACTTATTTTCACCTGAAAGTTGCTCATCTTAAATCCAGTAACATATAACTTTCAAGAAATAGTATATAACGTTCAAGAAATACATTTTAAGATTTTTCTTTCTTTAAATTTTATTATTTGTTTCTTTGAACCATAGTTAAAACATTATGGTAAGCAGCGGAATTACTTTTTTATCTGCCTTCTTCCCCTCTCGGTGCAATTTCTTGAGGACCTTGCAACATTTTATCAAATAAAGAAAATAAAGTTATATAAAAAGAAACGTCTTTTTTTTAAAAAGTAAATTAAGAATTAGATAAAATATGTTTACATTTGGAATCTACTACTAAGACTTTTAATGATAGATTATTATTTTTCTTTTCTATAGTTTATATGAAAGTCTGTGTAACATATATATAAACTTTAAATTAAACATAGTTCAATATATATAAAACTTACAGTTTGTGATCCTTAGCTAATTTTTTGATGTCCAGACAATGTGAGTATTTATATGAATTGGCTCTGAATTAACAGTATTTAACACATTATCAACATTTTCCAAAAATTCTTGCTCAGTGTAATATATATATAATTCAATAATGATATTATTGACATCTTTTCCTAAGTTCGTTAATTCTCATTGTTAGTTTGGAGGATGATATAGAACAGACAAACATGGAAGATGATATATCAGACAATGCTTTTGTTAAAACAGTAAATCCAAGAGAGAGAGAGAGAGAGAAAGAGAGAGAGAGGGAGAGAGAGAGAGAGAGGGAGAGGGAGAAAGAGAGGGAGGGGGAGGGGGAGAGGGAGAGGGAGAGGGAGAGAGAGAGAGAGAGATTCTATGGGCTTTTATTTACTTATTCATGAATTAACATTTAATTTAGTTATCAGTGAAACTTTGTTGATACTTCTCCTTCGTTCTTTTCCAAGTTATCTCGATTATAGAAAAAAAAAAATTAGGAAAACTAACGCAATCTGGCTACTATCTCAAACAAGTAGTAGTTGAATTAAAAAACTAGTCGTTTTTGGTCACTATATAATGTCATGATAATTGCCATATAATAATTTTTTTTCTCATGTGTCATAACATAAGCCGGGAAGCTAACCCGGGACAACTGCTTGTAAAGCAGCTGTCGCTGATCTCTCGACCACCAATGTTTGCCATATAATAATTAATTAATGAAACATTATACTACTTTTACAATGCTTTATTATCCACCCTTTCCTTCTGTTTACAGTTTTGATTGCCCCAACAATCTTCTTCAGAACTACAACATAATACAACATATGAATATAAATATACATGTACATATAAATTTACAATCTATACATCTTATAATATCTTTAATTTACATTATTGTTATTAATTTCTTACCCTTCTTTACATTTTATATTTATTAATCAAAACATTTCCTATACATATATGTATATACACACACATACATAGTTTACTATTAATTGAAAGGAGACCTTTTGATTCCTCTTGGAGGTCTTAAAAGAAACGAGCAGGGCAAATTCCTAATGTCCACTCCATACGTTCTTGTCGTTACAGCTGTTATTACTATGTGATTATTCATATAGTATACGAACATGGATGGGTTGCTCACCAACACGCATTAGCCAGCATGGTGAGTTTATTGGCTTTTTACCTCTGAGTTTAAGATCGAGAAACACCATGGTCTTTCTTCTCAGTGCCTGATAAGGTAGAATGAATGTTTGTGTAAATGGTAAATATTTTTCCTATACATACATACAATTATGACAGACAAAAATAAAGCATGGCCCTTATTCCCAGAAGGCTGTAAAGTCACCAACCAAGGCAGCGGTTGGTGGCCGAAGGCGGAGGGTGCTAAGAATCCCCTGATTGCGGACCCAGGCTGCCATTTGATGACGACTTTTTATTTAGGTACTTACAACTGCAGATCACTTTCAAGTGAAGAAAGATTGCAAGAATTAGAAGAAGAACACTCTTATATTAAATGGGACATTATTGGACTTTGTGAAGTTAGAAGAAAAGGTGAAGAGACAATTGATTTAAAAAGTGGACATATACTCTATTATAAAGGCACAGATATTGGAAATACAAGTGGAGTAGGATTCATTATAAATAAAAAGTGGAAGAACAATATTGTGGAGATTGATGGTGTATCAGACAGAGTGGCAAGATTTGTTATACAACTTAATAGCAGATACCAAATGTAGATAATTCAGGTTTATGCCCCAACAAGTTCTCATAGTGATGAAGTAGTAGAAGATTTTTATATGGATGTACAAAAGATTTTTGATCAGAGTAAACAACATTTTAAAATTGTTATGGGAGACTTTAATGCTAGAATTGGTAAACAAATGAAAGATGAAAGTGTTGTAGGTAATTTTGGTTATGGTAATAGAAATGAGAGAGGACATAGACTTTTGGAATTTGCAGAAAAAGAAAAACTTTATATTATGAATTCTTTTTTTGAGAAAAATGTTAAAAGGAAATGGACATGAAAGCATCCAAATGAAGGTACAGCAGAATTAGATTATATTTTGACTAACAGGAAATACATATTTCAAGATTGTAATGTTCTTAATAAATTTAACACAGGAAGTGATCATCGATTAGTAAGGTGTAAGATACGTGTTACTGTAAAACTAGAGAGACAAAAATTATTAAGAAAAACAATATTTACAGTTGATATTCCTAATCTTCAGAAACATTCTAATGAATTTAAATTAGAACTTACAAATCGGTTTCAAGTATTAGTAGATTTTGAACATGATTCAGATTTGAATGAAATTAATATGAAAATAACTGATACACTTTTAAAAACGCAACAAAAATAGCTGGTAGAAAAAAGCAGCAATTGACCAATAAAATTTCTACTGAGACTAGAGAATTTATGAAGAAAAGAAGGAATATGAAGATATACAAAAATGATGCATTAAAAAGAAGTGAATATCTCGAATTTTGTAAAATGGTGCGGAAAAGAGTTGAAAATGATATAAGAAAGTATAGGTGCGGAAAAAAGTTGAAAATGATATAAGAAAGTATAACTGTGAACTAGCAAGGGAAAGCTGTAGAAGAAAATAAAAGTCTTAAGAATATAAAACAATATATTGGTATTGGTAGGAAACTTATATCTGCAATAAGAAAAAAAGAGGGAATTGTTACTAAAAAGAGAGATGACATCATCGAATTGGTAGAAGATTTTTATCAAGAATTATATAGTAATAAAGAACAAGTACCTCCTATATCTATTACATCTTCCGAATTGCCCATAATTTTAAATGAAGAAGTGAGACAATTAAATGTATGAAGAAAGGAAAGGCTCCAGGTAATGATGGAATTATAATTGATATATTAAAAGAAGCAGGTGAAGAAATAGAATTTTTTTTAGCAAAGTTATATACCAAATGTCTAAATGATAAAGATGTACTGGATGATTGGAAGAATGCAGTAATAATATTAATATTTAAAAAAGGTGATAAAGAAGATATTAGAAATTACAGACCTATCAGCCTTTTATCAGTTTTATATAAAAATTTTACCAAGATAATTACAATTCGTCTACAGAGAACATTGAATTTCCACCAACCAAGAGAACAAGCTGGATTTAAAAGTGGTTTTAGTACAGTAGATCATATCCAGGTGTTGAGAGAAGTTATAGAAAGGACGAATAAATATGAGTTGTCATTATGTTTTGGATTTATAGATTATGAAAAGACATTTGATTCTATAAACATTTCTTCAGTGATTAAAGCATTGGATCATCAAGGTATAGATCCAGGATATTGTCATATTTTGAAGAATATTTATAAAAATGCAACAGCAACAATTAGATTACATAATGATACTGGGAAGGTCAACATTGAGAAAGGTGTAAGACAAGGTATCTCCAAAACTTTTTACAGCAGTGCTGCAAGAAGTATTTTGTGGATTAAAATGGGAAACTAAAGGAGTGAAAGTAAATGGAGATTATTTAAGTCATTTAGATTTCGCAGATGATGTAGTTGTTTTTGCAAATAATGCTTCAGAGCTGCAGGATATGTTGCAGGAATTATCAGATGAAAGTAGGAAAGTAGGACTAAAGATAAATGTTAAAAAGACTAAAGTAATGTTTAATCGATTTGCTCCAAATATGAAAATAAAGATTGATTATGATGAATTAGAAGAAGTTAACAGTTACAAATACCTTGGTCAGATTATTAATACATATGGAAACATAATGGAAGAAATTAATCATAGAATTAAACTTGGTTGGAGTGCTTTTGGTAGAAATAACTTGATACTAAAAGGAAATATGCCTATGTGTTTGAAAAGGAAGGTTTTTACAAATGTGTTTTACCAGTTCTTACTTATGGATCTGAGACTTGGACACTTAATAGAAGAGCAATACAGAGACTTCAGACCACTCAAAGAAGTATGGAGAGATGCATGTTGGGAGTAACAAGAAGAGATCGAAAACGCAATGTATGGGTAAGAGAACAAACAGGTGTTACTGACCTCATTGAAAAAATTAAAAGATTGAAGTGGAGTTGGGCTGGACATATTGCTAGGAGAGATGATAATAGATGGACAATTGAAATTTTAAACGGGATTCCAAGAGATTGTAAAAGACCCAGAAAGAGACCACATGTAAGATGGATGGATGAAATAAGAAAGTGTGCAGGTGTGATGTGGAGAAGAAAAGCTAAAGATCGGAAAAGATGGATTAAACTTGGAGAGACCTTCATCCTGCAGTGGATTGATAATGGTTGATGATGATCATATACTTTTCTTATATATATATATATTCCTACTTTTATTCTTTGCTTTATTCTATTCTCCTAATATTAACTCTAAGTTAATGCCTTTCATATTTTATATTATTATTATTATTATTATTATTATTATTATTATTATTATTATTATTATTATTATTATTATTATTATTATTATTATTATTTCACTAACAATTATTCAATAACTTATAATCTATTTTACTTTATAATATAATTCTTACATCTTTGTTATCTCCTAACCTCAATACTAAATTCAAATTTAAATATATAGTTTTTTAATTTTATTACTATACTTTGAATACCTCTTTCTTTAAATTTACACATATATTAATAGCACCTACCTCTTCCTATTTTACTATTAAATTTTTTTTAAACGTTATTTTTATTCTTTATTCTTTTTACTCTCATTACTCGTTAAATACTCACTTTAATTTAATATCTTCTATATTTTTATTATTATCCATTCTACTAACCATCAATATTCTTAATCTCCTTATTCAATCATTTATAATCTTTTAACGTTTAATTTTATTATTTTTAACACACTTTTAAATTATAGTTTTAACTCACCCTTATATCTCCTAATCTCACTGTTACAATCAAATTTTAAAAAAAACTACCGTTAAACTTTTTTTTTTCTCATGGGTCATAGCATCAACCGGGAAGCGAACCCGCTATTCCGAGACAACTGCTTCTAAAGCAGCCGTCGCTGACCTCTCGACCACCAATGCTTGACTAAAAAAAACTACCGTTAAACTTTTAGCACCATCTTCTCTCATTTCCTCATTTTCTTAATTTGTATGGAATTTGATAAGCAAATCACTACATTGACATAGATATAATTAATACTATTTACATTATTCTGCATGGTTTACCACAGTTGGTAGTCTGACGTGGGATTTGGAAGTCCCAGGATCGATTCTGGTGTTGCACATTTGGCACTCAAATTTTATGAATTCCTGAACAATAAGAAATATGTCTTTTTTTTAACTACTTATACGGTGTTTTTTTTTTTTTATTTACAGAAAGTAAAACGTTGACTTTGAATTTGGTTATTTACAGTTTGTTTTTGAAAAAACACATTCAATTAACTAATTAAAGCTTTGATCTAAAACTTTAAATAAATTACATTGCCCTCCAAAACATACTTAACTGAAACGCAGGCTTAATATATACCATGTGTCTATATATGTAATATAGGGTATATGAGCACAGACTTTCACATGACCCACCACTCTCCACTCTATCTAATAACACTGATACACTCAAGCACATATATGCTGAAAAGATAAATAATTACCAATATACGTATTTCATGCTAAACCAGCAATCATCAGTTGGTCCAGAATATCATTTTTACACATATATGCAATAAATGCTCAGGTTTATATTAAGATAGACAATCTTTATAGTATATATGTGTAGGAGATGATGGTCTGGACCAACTGATGATTTCTGGTTTAGCATGAAATACGTATATTGGTGATTATTTATCTTTTCAGCATATATGTGCTTGAGTGTATCAGTGTTATTAGATAGAGTGGAGAGTGGTGGGTCATGTGAAAGTCTATGTTCATATACCCTATAAAACATACTTAATAAAATAGACCTAATTACATTCTGAATTTTAATCCCAATTAAATCTATTTGATATAAAAAAAAAGGAAACAGATTAAATTGCAAGAAAAACAACTTATTTAAAATTTAGATTTGAATTTAAACTTTTATATTATTTAAAGTAATGTTGCACATTTTAATTTTCATACATATGCACACACAAATGTGTACTAAGGTACCAAATAAATTGAATTTTAAATTATCCTGAAGTTTAACTAAAGCTGTCTGCATTTATGATCAAAGAAAAAAAAAAACTATGTTATTGATTTTTTTTTCTTACTAACTTTATACCATTGTGTACTTTTTTTGTGCCTTGGCAACTGATTATGACTACCAATGAAAATGTCAGGATGGCTCAGTTGGTTAGAGCGTTACCTTAAAATTCAATAATCAAGAATCTAAGGACGCAGGTTCGAATCCCATGCTAGTACTGTCACTGGTCAGGCCAGCAACACCTGAAGAAGAGGGGAGAAAAAAACCTCTCGAAACGTTGTGCATATACTAACTTGCTTGCTGTGATATTACTAACAGTTGATTGTATTTGGAATATTTAAATAAAAATTAAACTTTTCTAAAGACATTCAACACAAATATTAGATGATGAAAATAGTCCACTATAAAAATGCAGCTAGAACAGCATCATCACAAACCTTCAGGAGAACAATATATATATGTTTGTAAATTCAAATATAAAATAAGAATTTTATTCTCAATACTTTACACTTTTAATCAACCCCAGACATGATTTTGATCAAACAATTACTGCAATGTTAACAAATTTTAACACAATGCATTGCGACTGTTCATTACTTTGTATAAAATATATTAGAAAGAAATAATAATAGTAAAGTAATAATAAATTTAATAATCTCATTTTATTTTATTTTTAACTTTTTTTTTTACTAAAATGTTAGAGAAAGCATTTATGAAAAATTACTTTTCAGATTTTCAAGTATTAAAATGGATAGGTTAAGCTTTAATCCATGAAGTAAAAGTCAATTGCTATGCAGTGAATTCTTGCTGAGCATAACAATTACTAAGTGGATAATCTCTAGTCTAATGAATGACTAATAAAAATTATTAATATAATTCCATCATGTGGTTTGCATCAAAACTGTGAAGATGGTAAGTTTGATGCTTATCAATTACACAGTTGTAATTTGCTGTCTTTGTATATACTGAACAATGATAAAGATATGTGTAAGAGATTGCGATCTAGGCCAACTGATGAGTACTGGTTTAGCATGAAATGAGCATCTTGGGGGGCATATATCTTTTTCACATATCTTTGGTCATATGTTTATAATTAGATTCCTCCTCAAAGTGTTAAAGGGGATAGAAACCAGCCCTATTTTGTGTGAGAATTACACTACAGAAATATTATTCATTAACTGTAATTACAGATTTAACGTCACAATTTAAAATACAAAATTGCATGATTACTTGTGATTCAAAAAGCATATAAATGGACTGATGTGTTTTTTTATTAAAATTTCTTTTAAAAATGCATATTTTGAAGCTAATATATAATGTAATGAATAATAATATTATAAAAATAAATGCACAAATTAATATTTGTCTAGGTTAGACTTATATTTTATTTAATCACAAATGATCCATTTGAAATTGTTTCTCTTTTAGTTATAATATAAGATAATTAGTTAATTAATAAAATAACCTAACATTCAAAAGTGATGGTAACATAAGGAAAAAAATAGGGGTAGTGAAAATGATATGTTTATTCAGGATATCACTGAATAGCCTAAAACAAGTCCTATCAAAAATGCTGACCGGTTAATAATCAGCAGTTTATGATAACTTAATGGCGTCTCGTAATAATTATTATATTATAAAAATGTATACATACTGATCAACATTACTTCCACAAATGATTCTGAAGATATTTTTTATATCCATGCTACCCTGGGTAAGTGGATGCAGTTGGCTGAGTGTCCAACTGGGTATCAGAAGATCACTAAACATCACATGATCACTATCTCTTATACTAGCACATAATTTTTAATAAACAAGGCAAAACTCTCCATACAGTAGTGCCACCTTGTGCCAACCAGAGTAATCCATGAATGCCAGAAACTAGTCTGGGGATATTGGATGAGTAGGCACTAGATAGGGATTTTATGCACAAGCCCTGTGGCATCCATTGATTATTCTGGTTGACACAGGGTGGTACTACTGTATGGAGAGTTTTGCCTTGTTTATCAGAAGATCCCAAGATAAATTCTGGCACTCACAGTTCTGATGCTCAAGCATCTTTTGAACACCCAAGCAATAAAACCATTAGCCAAAATGAGAACGGAAATTGAGTTATTATTAAATTAACATAAATGGCAAATTATATAAATAAATTTAATTATTTAAGTTTTTAATCAAATATTTTATAATAAAAAGTAATCTATATTGTTAGACTAATTACAAATTAAATTAAAAAATCAATTGGATTAAAAATCTTGCTAAAAGTGACTATAATTAGACATTTATTTATAAATAAATATCCTCATAGTTAAAAGCAGTTCTAGAGTAGATAATTATGTAGTTAGAAGTTCCTGGATCAAGGCTAAATCTATCACATGACTTCCTGAGAAATAATGTGATTATTTTTAAAATAAATTCTTAAGCAAATTGAAAAATAACTTAAAAATAGATACTTGTAAATTATTGGAATTTATATTTTAAGTAGTGATTAGTAAATGATTTATATTCTTTTTAAACCACTAAACATCACATGATCACTATCTCATACTAGCACATAATTGTTATTAAACAATTCAAAACAAAGCAAAACTCTCCATATAGTAGTGCCATCTTATGCACAAGCCTTCTGGAATCCATTGACTGCTCTTGTTAGCACAAGATGGCACTACTATATGGAGAGTTTTGCTTTGTTTTGAATTGTTTAATAACAATTATGTGCTAGTATGAGATAGTGATCATGTGATGTCTAGTGATTTAATACCAATCCTGCCTAATAGGATAGTGGTGGCTATGGTTGTTAAAGAGCCAAAGACACCAAAATGTATGGGTGCTGAATTGAGTTCAGACCCATATGACTATATAAGCTATTGCACTTGGATTGAAAATATTAATTGTGTTTTCAATTTCATTCTCATAGTTTTGCAGTTAAATAGAGTTGAAAGGTGGGTGCTGGAGGGTTGCATTAGATCCTAAGATCTAGGTGGTGCTCTCAGGTCCAAGGCTCCTCACTGATGAAGGCCACAAGCCAGAAACTAGTCTGGGGATATTGGATGAGTAGGCACTAGATGAGGATTTTATGCACAAGACTTCTGGCATCCATTGATTGCTCTTGTTAGCACAAGATGGCACTACTATATGGAGAGTTTTGCTTTGTTTTGAATTGTTATATTCTTTTTAATTAACCAACTATATGAATTGACTTTTTTAATGAATTGAAAAGAAAAAGATTGAATTCTGATTCAATCTCAAATAAACTTTAAATAGTGATTGAAAATTAGATGACAGAATTATCATTATATTGTAAAAATGATTAGCTGACAATTCAATTTATTGCTTAAAAAACATTATAGTTATCCAAAGCAAAACTCTACCTGGTTTAGAAAAGATAGTTTTTAATACATTGTAATTATTATTAGTTTCAAGTGAGTTGCTTAAATATATTCTTCTTACTAATTTGTGGAATAACTTTTTATATTTGAAAATGAAAACAAGAGATTTTTTTTTTACATTTAAAATGAAATATCACATGATCACTATTTCTTATGCTAGCACATTACTGTTATTGAAATAGGCAAAACTCGCCATATAGTAGTGCCACTCAGTGTCAACCAGAGTAATCAATGGATGCCAGAAGGCTTGTGCATAAAGTCCCTATCTAGTGCCTACTCATCCAATATCCCCAGACTAGTTTCTGGATTGTGGCCTTCATCAGTCAGAAGCTTTGGATCTGAGAGCACTGCACCTAGATCTTAGGATCTAATGCAACTCTCCAACAGCCACTGTTTATCTCCACTTAACTACAAAACTATGAGAATAAAATTGAAAACACAATATTTTCAATCTAAGCTCAACAGTTTATATAGTCATATGGGTCTGAACCCAGTTCAGTACTCATACATTTTGGTGTCTTTGGCTCTTTAACAACCATTGCCACCACTATCCTATTAGTCAGGATTGGTGTTAAATGACTAAACATTACATAGTTTTGTAGTTAAATGGAGATAAAAGGTGGCTGCTGGAGGGCTGCATTAGATCCTAAGATCTAGATGCAGTGCTCTCAGATCCAAAGCTCCTCAATGACAAAGGCCACAATCCAGAAACTAGTCTGGGGATATTGGATGAGTAGGCACTAGATAGGGATTTTATGGACAAGCCTTCTGGAATCCAATGATTACTCTGGTTGGCACTAAGTGGCACTACTGTATGGGGAGTTTAGCATGTTTTAAAATAAAATAGATGCTTTCTTTGAATAATTTGTTGAACACATGGACGATTTGACAAAAGGATTGTTAAATGAAAGAAGCAGAAAAATTAGTTTAAAATATGGAAAAGTCTTCTTTGGAAAATAATGTTATTATTGAGAATGAAGTAATTAAAAATCACTATGAATACAATAAACAAAATTATTTCCAGAAGAGCTGTTTGAAATAAAAAAATATTTTCAAAAGAATCATAATTTAAATTCTTGCTAATGGGAAAACAAAATATTGCAGTCAAGTTTAACACCTTACTTTTTATAAAGTTATAATAAAAAAGAATTAAAAAATGGATTATTTGAAAAAATATTAAAAAGCATATCAACCATAGAATTTAGTTATTGACTTAATATTTAAGCTGGTTTTCAAAGTTAATGTGACAGTAGAGATTTTTGGTGGAAAATTTGGGACTTGTAGCTTGTTCAACATTATAGAGTAGTGATAACACACTCACCTGGCATATATATCATCTGAGTTTAAATCTGATTAACCTAAAACTTAAATTTTCTTAGATTCAAAGAGACTTTTTTCAGGTCAAACCCAAATAATATTCATTATTGGCCAGTAAATAGGTATATTGCTATTTTAGCTAAAGGATATAACAATAATGAAAATACTCAAACCATTAACTTTAATTACTAATTGCTTTCCAAATAAAGTCTTATTTTTATCTGCTTTTTTTATGAAAAAATGTGGGAAGGCTTTTAATCTAATGCAGACTTATTTGACTTACATAGAAATTCATAATAATAGCATTTAAATCATTATGAGATTATGATGACCAATAAAAGAAAAACAGTTATATTAATTATTTGACAAATCTTGTTCCTTTTGAGCTTAAATTTTTTATTACTACCCACCTCTAATATAAAAACTAATTTCTCAAGCCTTTAATAAGTTTGGTTACCGTCAAACCTTGGTCAATCTTCGAGTTGTTGGCGTTCCATTCTGTTAGCAATTGGAAACACCCTTCCCCCCTTCCCTCCCCTCTCCCAAAGTTGGACTTTGGCTTGTAAATGTTACTGTTAAACGAACAATAGATTTATTTACCAAAATAAAAACAAAACAAACTGAAAAAAAAAAAGAAGAAGAAGTAGTTGAATCGGCTGATTTTTTGTTTGTTGTACAATACCGAACTGAAAATAGAAAGGGTTTAATGAGAAGAACAAACAAAAAATCGGTTAACTACTTTTTAAAAATCATTTTTAATCGATGTTTTTTTTTTTTTGGTTTTTTTGTTTGGGGTAACCAAAATAGATTTGATAGCCGCCGCACTTTTATTTTAAATGTGATAAACAACAACAACTACAACAAAAAAAAAACAACAACAAAAAACTACGTAGACGGAAAAAAAACAAACAAACCCCGTCCCCTTTGAAAATATAAATAATGAAAAGAATGAAAACCAAAAAAAATTAAGTACTTTTTTTGTAAATTCATTTATTTGTAATTTTTTTTATGCATTTGTTTATTTTATTTTTTTTTGGTCGTGTTTAAAAAAAAATTTGATTTGATATTACTTTTATAAATGTGATAAACAAAAAACAAAACAAAACCAAAGCCAACAAAAAAAAAGAAAAAAGAAAAGAAACTCGGCCCTGGCAACATTATATTTATCTTTGTTTACAAACCGAGCCCGCCCTCCAGCGGTTTCAACACGCTATTGTAAAACAACCATAAGTTTATAAACTTAGACGATAACAAGTAAACCTAGAGCTATCAATAATCTCAACCTGTAGTCAAGGCAACCTCTTAAAAGTGGTTGCCTTGTCTACAGGTAAAGATTATTGATAACTCAAGGTTTGATTGTTATCACCTCTAATATATTACTTTTGTCATCAATGATATTAAGATAATTTCTATCCAGAATTTCAGACAACTGATCCATAAATCTCTCTTTTTTCTCTTTCTCTTAGTATAGTATTTGTTTTCCACTAGCTTATTTTGTCTTTCTCTCATTTTATTTTTTTCAAAAAAAAAATTAGATTAATGGTTGTCCTTGAATGTATATATGTATAAAGTTAGAAATACACATGTATAATTTATATTTATTTTCTATTTATGTTGTATATTTTATTTTATATTAATTGTTTTATTTGGGTTTGATTATTTATTTCAGTTTTTTTAATTTATATGTTTTATGTTGTTTTTAGTTTGTTATGTTGTTTAAATTTTTTAAGGTATTATTATATAGTTATGTTTTTTATTTTATTTTGTTCATTATATCATAGCTCTGAAGAAGACTACAGGTCAGTCGAAACGTAGGTGTATGTATATGAACAAATAAAGAGTTTTGCAAAAAGTGTTTGAAGCAGTTTGGATAAATTGTATTTATAGGATATAACGGCAAAAATAAAGAAAAGTGTGATTTTGGTAATATTTAAAAACAATTTTCTTATTACTTATGTCTCAAAATATGTGTTTCAAATTCTTCACATTTAAATTTATCAATTCAAACTTTTTAATTCTATTTTCTCATTATGTTATTTTTAATTTATCAAACATATATTTAATAACTGAAACACAGGCTTATTATATACCTGTGTCTATATATATATGTAATATATAGGATATATGAGCACAGACTTTTACACGACCCACCACTCTCCACTCTATATAATAACACTGATATACTTAAACACATATATGTTGAAAAGATAAATAATCACGAATATACGTATTCATGCTAAACCAGCAATCATCAGTTGGTCCAGATTATCATCTCTATACATATATCCTATAAGTGCTCAGCTATATATTAAGATAGACAATCCTCATACTTTAATGGACAGGATTGACCTTAGGTCAACATGGGTGTGACAAGAATCTCGGCCTAAGGGTGGCCTTTGAGCATTTCCATCATCAGATTTTCAATTGGATGGACGGTTGAAGAATTGGAGTGTGGAGTAGATTGAAGCCTGACCATTAAAGTATGAGGATTGTCTATCTTAATATATAGCTGAGCACTTATAGGATATATGTGTAGAGATGAAAATCTGGACCAACTGATGATTTCTGGTTTAACATGAAATACGTATATTGGTGATTATTTATCTTTTCAACATATATGTGTTTAGGTGTATCAGTCTTATTAGATAGAGTGGAGAGTGGTGGGTCGTGTGAAAGTCTGTGCCCATATAGCCTATATATTACAAACTTATATTTGTATATATTTTTCATTTCAGCCAGAAATAAATAACAATTTTTAATGCGAAATCTGAATATATATGCTTTAAATCTTTGTAATCTAAATAATTATTGTTAAGTAATAATGTATATAACTTTTTATATATATATATATTGTTTTATGTTATTTTTGAAACTTTTATTTAAACCAATTGTCGATAAATTACAATTGTTTTGATTTTTAATAAATAGTATTAAAAAAATTAAAGCTGTTTAATAAAATAAAAACCTTTCAATTTTAAAAAAAGAGGGATAATATTTTCAAATAGTACCAAAAATATATATATAACTAAACGTATTTGAACTAAGATAAACCTAAATATAATTTTGAAAAAATTATCTAATTTGCACTCTTTAGCTTTTTAAAAAACATCAATTATTATCACTCATTAACAAGAGCAATTTATCATAAGAAAAATTTTCAACATTAACCCTGCCCAAATGGCTTCTAACTTCTAGATAAAAATCACTTCAAATTAAGTATCAAAACTTGTCATTAATTATAACTTGTCTAAAAAGTAGAAAAGATTCTTTCATCAAATAACAAAATCTCCAATTAATAATAAATTATCATTATTTAATGCCAAAATTCTCTATTGGTTATAACTTTCTATCATTAAATCAATCATTGCTTGATCATTTATGCTATAATATTTTTAAAAAATATATCAACATTGCCAAAATTTATTTTCACCACCAAAACTATTAACCATTATTTTAATTTTAAACAGTACTGAAACGGCCACATTTATTTAATTAAACACCCATCTAAATTTATCGTGTGAAATGGATATTTTAAAAAAACTATTTTATGTATACTTTACATTTTATTAAAAACATTCTATCTTTGAAAACATTTTCAATGTGATTAAAATGTGTAATCAAACTGATGAATACTCTGTTCATGAAATAATTAAATGAATCCACCGCACAACATTTACTAAACTAAAATGTAGAGCAGATCAAACGATGGTAACGTCTATTTGTCTGAAGGTTTGTAATGATGGTATATTATTGGATGTGATATGTTGGACTATTTCCATCATCTATGAGTTAATGTTGAATGTATTAAAAATTTTAAACTTTATTTAAACTTTCCAAATACAAACAACTTATTAGTAATAACACACAAATAGACAACACAAGTTAGTAATTACACAATGTTTTGAGTAGTATTATTCTCCATTCTTCTTCAGGTGTTTCTGGCCTATATGTACAGTGACAATATTCACTTAGAAGTTGAACTCACACCTTTAGATTCTTGAATATCAAATTTCAGGCAAATGCTCTACCAACTGAGCTATTCTGTCAAAGGCAAAAAAAAAAAATATTGAAGGACTCAGGAGGATTTGAACCAACCCTCATATATAAGTATATCAAATTTCTACTATTTGTTGTAATTACTAACCTTTGTTGTCCATTTGTGTGTTACTACTAACAAGTTGTTTGTATTTGGAAAGTTTAAATAAAGTTTAAAATTTTCAATACATTCAACATTAACTCATAGATGATGGAGATAGTCCAACACATCACATCTAATGGTAAGGTCTAGTCTTTATGTTTTTTGATATAAATAAAGCTAACCTGTTAAAATATCAAAATAATAAATATCGATATTTTTGTAAATATGGCACCATTAATTAATTAAAATATTTCATTAGAAGGTGGATACAAATAATATCTTATTCTTAATAATCTTGCATTTATAATTAGATATAAATATTAAATGATAATTTCAATGGGATTAAATGGATTCTTTAGAATGCTAAACAAAGTTGATTTGTTTAATTATTTCACCACTAGATGGAATTGGTTCAACACTGCTGTTTTCATATTTATATAGTGCAACGATAGTATATCCGTCTGCCATTTCCATAACATGGATTCCATTCTGACCTTAATAAATTTATAAAAAAATTTAACAGTTGGGATTTTTTGTTAAAATAGTTGGCTGGTAGTCAACATAACTAACTATCCAATATTTAAACAGGCAAAACTCTCTATACAGTAATGCCACCCAGTGCAAGCCAGAGTAATCAATGGATGCCAGAAGGTTTGTGCATAAAATCCCTATCTAGTCCTTACTCATCCAATATCCCCAGACTAGTTTCGAGCTTGTGGCTTTTGTCATTTGAGGAGGTTTGGATCTAAGAGCACTGCATCTAGATCTTAGGATCTAATTCAACCCTCTAGCAGCCACCTTTTATCTCTACTTAACTACAAAGCTATGAGTTTAAAATTGAAAACACAATATTTTCAATTCAAGCTCAGTAACTTATATAGTCATATAGGTCTCCTCAGTTCTGTAACCATACATTTTGGTATTCTTTAATAACCATAGCCACCACTATCCTATTAAGCAGGATTGGTATTAAACCACTAAACATCACATGATCACCATTTCTTATGCTTGCTCATAACTGTTATTAAAACAGACAAAACTCTCCATATAGTGGTGACACTCAGTGCAAGCCAGAGTAATCAATGGATGCCAGAAGGTTTGTGCATAAAATCTAGGCGCAGTGTTCTCAGATACAAGGCTTCTCACTGATGAAAGCCACAAACCAGAAACTAGTCTGGGGATATTGGATGAGTAGGCAATAGATAAGGATTTTATGCACAAGCCTTCTAGCATCCATTGATTATTTTGGCTTACACTGAGTGGCACTACTCTGTGGAAAGTTTTGCCTGTTTTAATAACAGTTATGAGCAAGCATAAGAAATGGTGATCATATGATGTTTAGTCGTTCTATCCAATATTGGTTGGTAACTAGGTATCTATTTATTCTTAGCTAGAAATTAAAATGAAACAAAAAAAAAAGTTCATACTTTCATTGCCAGATAGTTGAAAATCTTAGTGAACACTTCTATATTTTTCAGTTTTCCTTCAGTAGAAACTGTTCAAAAGGCCTGTTGAAATAGCTCACTAAACAATTTAAAGGTTGTTTTAGTTATCTTTATGTATATATAACAAGCAATGTAGAAAGATAATTAAGAAGAGCTCAAAATTATCTACACAGCCTACATTACATTGCTCTTACACACAGCAAAGATGATTATTATCATAAACTTATATTCCTTGTTGAACAGTAAAGAATCTCACTGCAATGAAAATGTATATAGTATCTGCACTTATTTCAGAGGGTTACTGATTATCCTATAATATATTATAAGGCAGTTATTATTTCTTTTCATTTTATGCAAGTGTATATGATTAGATGTGTGCAAATTACTTTCCTGTTAGTTTATTTCTTTCACAACCCAATTATTTTTATTTTATAACACACATGTATATATAATAAAATATATTTTACAAGAGTATGTAGATAATTATCAACTTTTACAATAACAAATTTTTGGTATAAAACATTTATTAATTTGAATATCACCAAATTCACCACTTCCTTAATTTTACTGTAATATCTTATACTGCAAATCTCTAGTGCTTATTTAACTGACAGACAATCAGATGTCAAGGATAGCCATCTTAAATGACATCTGATTGGCTGTCAGTTATTTATTGTAATGAGCACTAGAGATTTGCAGTATCTCGATTTATTTCAGTTTTCAACTATCGGCATTTTGCAAATTAAAATATTATGTAATATCTTATATAAATGCAATTTACCCACTACTTTGAACATTTTTTAGCAAAAACCTTTTATTGTACCAATATGCATACCCAATCTTACATTTCGACTATCTTGCAGTATTCTTCAGAGTCATTAAATAAAGTGGCTCTGAAGAAGACTGCAGAATAGTCAAAATGTAAGATTGTGTATGCATATGCATACAATACAAGGTTTTTGCTAAAAAGTGTTCAAAATAGTGGATAAATTGCAATTATTTATTAATTTGCTGAGACAGGCTTTTAATACAGGATAGCATGGTCAAAGCATGACTGAGTATCATTGATTTGCATATTTTCATGTGTAAATTGACCTAGCAGTTGTCTATGTCATTAAATTGAATGATGAGTGCTTGCTAAGAGGAATGCTGCTGGCTCGATTGATTGAAAGTATCAAAGAGAGAAAGAGAAACTGGATTGGACATATACTAAGAAAAGATTATAGTTTAATGAAAGATGTTTTGGAAGGTATGGTGAGTGGAAATAAAAAGATAGGACGGAAGAGATTGACATTATTGGATGATATACGAGATGGAAGGGGTTATGTGGAATTGAGGAAGTGGGCAAGGAAGAGAATGGAATGGAAGAATGGATGAACTGATGTAGTGACTACTCTCTGGACCTGTCTATTGGACAGACTACTATTGATGATATATATATTGTACCAGTCGGATTTCGGATTTGTATGTTCACATAACAAGATCTAGCATCTAGGCAAAAGTACCTCAAATTCAATCATGCACAAGATACATAAGTCAGGAACACTCATGGATTCTGCCATGTTTGCCTATTTCCCAGATCTAACAACTGATGAGCAACAATCCTGATGATATTGATCTAATTTCCTCTTTCACCGCCGGCATTGCTCATCGGAGACACAAAAAGACTCTACGATAACTTTAATGATAGACTAACTGAAAATGAAGTATACTTTAGGAGCAATGAAGGCTCGTGACCTTGCATGAGATCATCTAGTCATTATGAGCATAATTTATAACTTAATAATAACTTAAATAAAAGAAAGCAATGATTTGAGAAAGGATAATAGATTTTAATATTTATTATATTCATAGCATAAATAAACATGTATGATTATTTGTCAGACACTAGCCTCATAATAACAGATTTTATAACTGAGATTCTCTTTGATTCACATGTTAGGATTCAGATTTTATAATAACATTACTTATATTTGTGGCAATGCCAATAATAAATACATTACAGAAGTAGCGCTATGAGAAACGTATTATTAAGATACTATTCCACCCTCAGAGAAATGAAAATAGCATTTAACCGATTTGAATAAGAATAGTTTAACAAGAAAATATTACATCTTTATAGAATATAATTATTAAATTGGTTTATAAAGTGGCAGACGTGTGGGACAGCTAATGAATATTTATATTAATAATAAGTCCGTTGCAGTGACACATATATTAAATAATGGGCATAGATGTCTGTTTTAGCAAAGTCACACTACTAAGGCTTATGGATGTTCATGGGTTTACTAGAAATATAACAAAAGGTGGTATGTGCATGGTGGCATGCTTGGGTGGTCCAATTATGGATCCTGGAGTGTGCATCATGAAGTTTATGGAACGAGAATTGCCAATTTACTCTGCAAACGTTGGCAGGATCGGTTTAGAAACGAAGAGTGTTCAGCAATGCAATTATTGGGCGGGTTTCCCAGATTGCTCTCCATATAACACATGCACATACAAACAAATATGTCCCAAGGGTGGTTTTACAGCCTGGTTCAAGGACATTGAGAATGACGATGGCGCTCGACTTAGTGAATACCTCCATGTTCGAGAGAAACATGAATATATATATAAAATGAAGTGGCCTATATGCACGCAATGCTTGAGAAGAATGAAGCATAAATAGCTTTATAGACTATCTTACTTATTTAATACCCATAAATTATAGAATAACCTGCGTAATAGTGTGAATTAATTACTAAACAGGCATGGATGATAGATTTACCTAAATAGATAATTTTAAGATATAAAGATTCCCCTCCCTTTTACTTTAAGTTATTCATAACTCCCCACACATTTCATAAATATCAATCTCGGTTAATAAATGCCTTATGAAAGTAAATAAAATTGATACATAACTAATTGGGATGGTGGTAATAGTTGGGATAAAATATAGCTTTTATATATATATAAGATACATTAAAGTTAAAATAGCGCATTATTATTTAGAAAGAAAAAATAAACATTTTTAGGGAAACAGATGTTGATCTGTTTTCTATAGCAGATTTTATAATTTAATGACTTTATTTTCCAAAATCACAAACACCTGCACAAGTTGACTTAAGATTTGTTTTTAATTAATTTACGTTCTTAATTACCCTGTAAGTAAAGGGTAAAATAAAAATAAAGTATATGTTAGCGATTTTGGAAATTATTATTGGCATTTAAAAAAAACATAAACATATTAACTAGAATTTTTTACCGCATGGAAATAAAGAGAAAATATATTAAAAGAGGCTTAATGAGGATCATTTATATAGAGTTATATTATAAAAGTTATACAATAGGAAAACATTTAAGTATAGTATCAGAACAGAGCATCAGGATTATAAAGAAGGCTGAATTTCATAAACAAGAGCAGCTAAAGTTATTTTACCTTGTTATTTGGAATAGCAGTCCTTGATGCGAATAATGTTCATCATCATTAGTTCACTAGATCTAGGGTTTAAACATGACATGATAGGTAGCATTTACTTTATCAGCATACATTTAGAGTTTATTAGTATGGGATATGGAGCTTCATTATGGGAAAAGCATATTGGAACGGAGGGGAAGGTGAAATTTCCCTTACTCGTGGCACATTGGGTGAAAATTAAAATTGACATGGATTTGGTTTGGCATCATCATATTTAGGTTGTCTCTCTTCCCCTTTTGGATTCAAATCCAGCAGTATTTATACTTCTATTTTGGACCTGAGGCACTTAACGTACAGCTAAAATCGGCTGACCAGATCCTTTCTTATCTTGTAAGACTTTTGAAACAATGTAATTCTGTTATAAGTTTCTTGAACGATTGTTTTAAAATAAGTCTTATGGTTTTAAAACAAGCTGGGGTGAACAAAATTTCCACTAATGGGTTTATTTACTATTACAAAATTGTAATCTTTTTACTTTTAACTAATGGGCTTTTCCGGGTAATTGGTTTTTAAGAGACTTTTTAAAAGAATTGCATCATTTTTGACTGCTAAATTAAATGTAGAAAATAATGAGTTTCATATATGATTTTAATACAATTTATATATAACATAATTTTTAATGATTTGTCAGCAATCTCCTATACTGAAATATATATAGATTTATCATTTTTGCACACATACATATGAGAATGATATTAAATATTTATTTATTCAAATGGTTTTAGATTAAGATATATACATATCCACATTATTTATGTTACAATACTAAAGCAAAAGAAATATATGTATTAATAAATATACATATACGTGAGTAAGGGTGGGTTTGAACATAGTTAGATGGTAGGAGGTTGGATGTGGGCTGTGAAGTAGGATCTGAGCATCAGATCATCTGCTTCAATATATATATATATATAGAGAGAGTACCCTTCACAATAGATACAGACAGTTAGGTTGAGTTGAAAAAATAGCTATATTAAAAAAAAGATTATTTTCTAACATATAATTTTGATATTATAGATAGTAGGGTTCAAACTCAGTAGATACAAGCTTATAAAGATATATTCATTTGAACTCATGTTGAGATGAAAATTATATATAAAATGATACAATAAATTATCTAAAATATAGTATTAATTTTGATTTCTTATATTTAAAAGGCTACAGAGATAGAATAGCTTAATAATAGAGATAAATATTTTATATTTTATGTTTAAGATAATTATTTTTGTTAAAAATATTATTTAAAATAATCCAAGTTAATTTAATATTATTTTAAAAAGTGCTGAAAGTATCACACGATTAGGTGATTGTGTGTGGATATGTGTGCTTTCAGAAAGTTAGGGAAATAAAACCTTATTTACATTATCTTTGGAAAAATGCACTACACCAACAATAATACCTACAATTCACTGTGCCAAGTCTGCTCCCCTTAATATTTTCTTTCAGGGGATACCGCTACAGTGTTTTCTCTGCCGATTGTGAATCCATTTGATCAAGGGTTGTCCAAGTATGATTTACAATCGGTGCAAGACCAAGAAAACTAAATTTCACCATTGTGTTAGTGAAGCTACTCTTAACAAACAAACTGCCATAGTCACATTGAAGAACCTCCACAATCTAAATCAGATGATTTACTCATGTTTAATCACTCTGATCTTATCAAGAATCCCACAACACAGATGCTGAAACCTACCCAATTGCAATCATCAAAACACCTGTTGTCAGTCCATCCAGAATTGACAAAAGCATCTGCAACACTAATTCAAGATCTGGCCATTCCTGACTCCAGACTTTTTACATATGCTATGCATTCAGGTTCAACATTAACAGAAGAACTGTCTGTGCCACATATTAAATCAAAAAGAAGAGCTTCCAAGGCAGATTAAAAAACAAAAAGCTCCCTATCTTTACTTCTTTCCAAAGATAACTCCAATTTAGGTGAAAGCTCTTTGGAAAATGAAACGATTATCTCCAAGAGTAAGGGGAAAAAGTTAAAATCAAGCAACCAAGAAGTCATTTTAGATATCACTCATACCCTGAACTCTCAGTGCAATAGCAGTGGAAATCTGCAACAATTAGACAAGCAGACAGACACAATTATGAAAGATCAAACCTTAATACATGAGGCAGATGTAGCATCTGATCCAGATCTGCCACATGATATGTTAGATGAGACAAGCCTTGATGCAGTTATTAGCATCAGATACCCAGAATGAACATTAACCCAAATTGACATAGAAATACAAAATGACAGATAGCACAAAGACAAGGCTGTAGAATCTATTTGCTGATAATTTCATAGCAAACATACAGGCCTTCGAGAAAACTGAATGTTAAAGTCCAAAGTTATTCTAATAATATCTGCCTACTAGGAGTGATCAAGTGAAAAAATGAAGCATCAAAGTATGTAGCTGATCTCCGAATTGATATGATATAAATTATGATATATGTGTTAACCTGAGTAATTTTTATCTTTTGGTAATTTTGGTTTCTCAAAATGTTTTCAATTCTGAATTCTGGATTTTATAAAACATCCCTGAAATTGCATGAGATTTCTACTAAAAAAAAATCATGTCATGAATATATCAACAAAATAGGATAAGCAAAATTCATTTAGAATTTTTGTTTCATCAGTATGTATATCAACAGTTGCTTTCAAGAACTTAAAATTGACCCCTAATTGCCATTCATATTTAAATTATGGAATAATAGACCCACCTGATTTATAACATTGGTTTATTACCAACATTATATTAATGCATGAAATAAGTCAGTAGTCAATTGAATTTAATGTCAATATGTTATCTTGGAGTTTTGTATTACACTATATATTAATGGTTAAGTTGTAATCAATTTTGATCTGTCAGTTGGTCTTCTACAAAAGACTTCTAAATCAACCATTGCGGTGAAGAACTTTTCAGAGCAGTTTAATCTCTCGGTTACCATAGATGTATCAACATACACTTAGCAAAACCATGTGCTAAAATTTGTATAATACACAATGTAAGCATGTATATGTAAAGATTTAAACCAAGTCAATAAAACTCTTGATAAAAAAAATTTAAATCCACTTTCTTCTCTTCTCCAAAATAATAATTTCATGATAAAATTCAGAATTTCAAGCAAATTTGTTATCAGTGTTTTCTGGCTTCAATTAATAATCATGTCAGATTTTCAACCATTAAAACATTTGCTCAAATTCATCATTAATTGATTTCACAATTTCTGGATAAATATCTTATTACAAATACTGAAAACATAGAATTATTCTAATATTTGATATATAATGAATAGACAATTTGTAAAACATGAGAATGTAATATAAATCATCAAGTGTTTTGTTATGAATATGTTAAGTCTAACATCAAATATTTTAAAAACTTGTCTTTTATACAGAGTAAATTTTAAATTATAATACAACCTGGATTTTTATCAACACGCCAGACAACATATTAATTATATGTGTGCCAATATTTAAGCAACCATTGATATTCAATCACAAATTACACAGAAATTTTTACAGGTGTACGATCATATTAGTGTAAGATCTGATTTATATTAATTTTAAAAAAGAAGTGTCCAAAATTCAATTCTCAAAGCATTCTGACCAAAATGTTTAATAATAGAAACATTTATTTTAATTGTTTATCAGAACAATTTTTGTTAAGTATTTATTTTTTTAATTAGTTTGTGATCCGATATAATTCATCACAATGGTACTCCAGATTATACAGAGTATAAAGAGTCATATTAATTGGGGACAGGATTTGGTTAACTGAATGAAGTTACTGCACTCAACCTGTCTTTTGCATATTTCATCATGACATGACCTCTCAAGCAAATGACAAAATATTTTCTCTCATATCTTTTTATTCATCAGAGAAATGATATTTCCCACACTCAAACTACATTTACTGTGATAAAAATAGCTTTTTATCAATTTTAATGTCAATCTGGATTACTAGAACTTATAGAATTAAGTAATTTAGGATGAAGAATTTTGAGCAGAGATTGAATTTAATTTTTTGAAAAATTCATGGACTTTTAAAATCATTTAATATTAAGCAGTCAGATCCAATTTTTTTTAATCTTGAGTGTCCTATGAACTTTAACACAGGGTAGGTTGGATAACTGGGAAGTACAAATTCATGGATTAATTTTTACCTAAATACTATAAACAAAATAAAACATTTTAGTTAATTAAGTATATACTTAATCCACCATAGATACTCAAACATTACATGACATTCAAAGCAACTAAACATACAATTATTATGCAGTTTCTTTATGCAAAATAACAGAAGCAAGACCATATCTTTTTCTAATACTTATTTATTTTAAAAACCAGTAGAAATAATAGTAATATTTGAATCTTAAATAATTATCAAAAATGGACTATTTTTCCCCCCAAATAATTACAATTCAGGAAATTTCAGAAGCTCTAAAAATCTTCTAGATAAAAATCCATCTTTCTTGTCGATATGTTTGTATTTGTATAACCCATAAAGACATTTTTTTTATCAACATAATTACAACTCATCTAGAACAAACTTTGTATTTTAATCAACCAAATGAATGAGTGGATTTAAAAGTGATTTTACCACACTGAATTGCATCTAAATATTAAGAAAAGTTATAGCAAAAATCCAATGAATATGTATTGCTGTTATGAATCATAACATCATGTGATATTATGATCATGTGATGTTTATTGCTGTTATGCTTTGGATTTGTAATTTATAAAAAGACTTTTGATTCTATAACCATAACTATGCTGGTTGAAGCATTAGGTCAACAGGATATAAATCTGGTTATTGTTCTATTCTGAAAAATATTTATCAAAACACAGGAGTAGCAATTAGATTACACGACCATACTAAGAAAATGAACATTGAGCAAGATATAAGATGGGGTGATTCTTTGTATCCAAAACTTTTACTGCAGTTTTACAAGAAGTATTTTATGGATTAAAATCTGAAGCTAAGGAAATAAAAATAAATGGAAATTATTTAAGCCATTGCTTTTGAAAATAATCCTTTAGAGTATCAGAAAATGGTACAAGAGTTTTATACATAACTCTTATCTACTTCTTCTTTTTCCTTCTATATTTTGCTCTTCTTGTATTTCAATATAAACTTCATTAACACTCCTTTAACACTTTAAGCAAACAATCTTTATTTATTTATAATAGTTTCGACTATCCTAGCAGTCTTCTTCAGATCTACAACAAAAAATATACAAATATTACTTCAATGCAACCAAAAATTCTTATTCTTTATATTTCCATGTAGTCATCATTATAAAATTATAATAAAACGAAATAATAATACAAAGCAAAACAACTCAATCCAAAACTTTAACACAAAATTTAAATCTTTTAAAAAAATCCAAAACATAAAAAATTAAAAATATTAAAAATTAAAACTCCTTTAAAATTATTTTTAAATTACAACCAAAAATAAATATATAAAAATAATTCAAATTTTAACAACAAAGAAAAGAAGTTGGGGGTGGTTACTGAAAAAGAAAAATGGAGGAAAGGTGGAGGTAGTAGAAAAAGTTTAAGGTAAGGATAGTTAAGTTTGTATGGATATTAAATGTTATACAAGGGAAGTTAAATGCATAAAAATGATAGAGAGTGTTAAAGTATAAATGAATAAAGGAATTGGAAAGATGATATGGAGGTATAAAATGAGCTAAGTAGAGTTTAAATGGGTGTGTACAAAAAAAAGGGGGGGGTGATTTTTTAGCTTTTTTTTGGGGGGGGGGGTATGTTGGTTTTTGATTTATTGATTTATGATTTTTGATTTTTGTTTTTTGGTTTTTGATTTTGATCTTTTAATTTTTTAATGTTTTAATTTTTTAATTTTAATTTTATTTTTAATTTTAAGTTTAATTTTTAAATTTTGATTTTTGGTTTTTAGTTTATTGTTTTTTTGGTTTTATTTATGTAATTTTATTTATGTAATTTTTATTTATGTAATTTTAATTATGTAGAAAATGATAATTTTTGTTATTAATTAGTTTTAATGGTTTAATGGGTCTTTAAAGGTTTTGATTTTTATGGTTTGATGTTAAAATTTGAATTATTTTTATATATTTATTTTTGATTGCAATTTAAAAATAATTTTAAAGAAGTTTTAACTTTTAATATTTTTAATTTTTTATGTTTTAGATTTTTTTAAAATATTTAAATTTTGTGTAAAAGTTTTGGATTGATTTTGTTTTGCTTTGTATTATTATTATGTTTTATTATAAATGTATAATGATGACTATATGAAAATATAAAGAATAAGAATTTTTGGTTGTATTGAAGTAATATTTGTATAATTTTTATTGTATAACTGAAGAAGACTGCTAGGACAGTTGACACTGTTATAAATAAATAAAGATTATTTGCTTAAAGTGTTAAAGGAGTGTGAATGAAGTTTATATTGAGGTACAAGAGTTATCAGATGAAACTAAGAAAATAGGACTAAAAGAAATGTTAAAAAGATTAAACTAATGTTTAATGTATTTCTCAAAAAAAGGAAATAAAAATTGATAATGATAATGAATAAAATTAATCATAGAATTAAAGAATGAACTGCTTTTGATAACCATGATATTAGAAGGAAATATGTCTGTTTGAAAAGAAAGATTTTAAATGCATTTGTTTTTCCAGTCCTTATTTATGAATATGAGACTTGAAAACATAACAGAAAAGCAATATAGAGACTTCAGCCCAATCAATGAAATATTGAGAGATGTATATTAAGAGTATCAAGAAGGATTGTAAACAAAATACTTGGATGAGAGAACAAACAGATGCTGTGGATATCATTGAAAGAAGTAAAATATTGAAGTAGAGTTAGGCTGGACATATTGTTAGAAGAGATGACAATAGATGGACATTTGAAATCTTTAAATAGGGTTCCAAGACATTCTAAAAACCTAAAAATAGACCACATGTAAGATGGATGGATGAAATAAAGAAGATTGCTGGTAAAGAGGGTTCCAAGACATTCTAAAAACCTAAAAATAGACCACATGTAAGATGGATGGATGAAATAAAGAATATTGCTGGTATGGTCCTGAAAAAGAAAGAATAGAGATCACAGAAACTGGATTAAACTTGGAGAAATCTTTATCTCAATGTGGATAGATAATGTTGAAAATAATAAGTATGTAAGTAGAAAAAAACCAAAAATTTATTTTGATAAGCTTTTTTTTTAAAACAGATGTTATGCTTACTTTAATCTATTTGTACATTATAGCATTTTTAGAAATCTGCTTCATAAAATAAAACATTATTTTAAAGAAACCTAGTTCGTATTTTGATAAGAGTAAAGTAAAACAACATTTAAAAAGTTCACTATAGTATGAAGAACTAATTCTCCAATGGTCCTCTAAAGTGAAACAGGTAATCATCAAGCTATACTTTGAGGAGTACAAAATGTTTTGTAGTTTTTATTATTTACTTTCTAGATAAGATGAGCTAGATATCTATTCAATGACTAATACTTTGATACTTATCTGGATTTACTATGGGAATCTGTTTGAAACAAAGTCCAAAACTTGTTTGTAACCTAAAAAAATATGTTTCATTCTATTTGATGATTGTAATCCTTATTATAAAACATAACTTTGAAAAAAAAATTGTATGGCCTTATTGCCACAGGAAGTGCTGGAATTGTAATTGGTGTGACTGACTTGACGATATAGAATCTGATGCTCAATTTGGACCATAAACAAGTGGATTCACAAAATAGGCTCATGGTTTGTTTGAATACAAGTATAATGTATATATTGGACTTTAGATGTAATTAGAGGGTATTTGAATACAGACTTTCAAACTTCTTCAGTTATCCACTCCATATTATATAACTGGTACACATGGCCACATAAAGATAAATGATCTCCCAATATACATATTTTGTGCTAAACCAGCGCTCATCAATTGGTTCAGATCATCATCTCCCACACATCCTCTTTTCTATATTTAAATGAATATATTAAGGTCCTTTATACAAGGGCTCAGAGTGACTTAAAGTCAATATGGCTATGACAACCTTACTGGCATCAACAAGGGCATTGGGCATTCCGTCACTAGATTTTCAATAATATGGATAGCTGTAAGTCTTGGAAAGTGAAGAAGATGGAAGTCTGTTTATTAAAGTTTGATGATTTGCTATTTTAATATAAACTGAGCACTGTTTATATATGTGTGCGGGAGATGGTGATCTGGACCAATGTGCTGGTTTAAAATGAAATTATTATATTGGACATCATTTATCTTTTTTACATATGTGTGGTCATGTGTAGTGGTTATATAAGATGGAATGGATAGCTGAAGGGAGCTTGAAAGTCTATGTTCAAATCCCCTTAATTACATCTAAGGTTCAATTTATACATTATACTTGTATTCATATATTACAAAATCAGCTTGAATTCTGCCCATCCGTCTTCTGTATATCTAAATGAACATACTAAGGTCCTACATTTGAGGAATCAGATTGACCTAAAATCAAATATGAATGACAATAATATTGATATCAACAGGGGTTTTGAGGATTCCATCATCAGATTTTCAATAATATGGACAGCTGAAGAGTTATAGTTTGGAGTAGTTTGAAGCCTCTCCATTAAAGTATGAAGATTTGCTATCTTAATATAAATTGAGCACTGATTATATATATATATATATATATGGGGGATGATGATCTGGACCAACTGATGAGTGCTGGTTTATTATGAAATACGTACACTGAAGATCATAATTTTTTCATGTGTTTCAGTTATATAAGAAGGAGGGAATAGCTGACAGGAGCTTAAAAGTCTGTGTTCAAATCCCCTCTAATTATCATGGTTTAATAAAATAGATTTAGAACATTTAGCAAGATTTCTTTTAGGCATAAATAAAAGATTGATCCGCTACATAATTTTTTCGTTCTGAACAAACGTAATTTAGGGGACAGTTTTAGAAATATCATTCAATCGTTAAGTTTAAGTTAAGTAATCAATTATTAAAGACAACACACACATTTATATACACCCTCCGAACTCCGCTAATATAGAATTATCAATATATATTCCCCTCTTCCTTCTCCAAGAAACCCTACTGAGATAATATGATTAAATGTACATACATAAAAATTCATGTACTTATATATAATCTTGTAATTAAATATTTATTATGTTAATATATACACACACACATTATTTGATAATCATTACTAAAAAAAATAGATGCTTTTAAAACTATGAACATATGCAAAAATTTTGACATTGATATAAATAGAAAGTAGTGGTCAATAGATAAATAACCAAAAAAATAATTTGGAAGCCAAAAAGAATTTGTAGTGTTATATATATTATTTCTTTCTCTTTCATGTCCGAAATATTAAATCTTTAAATAAAAAGTGATATACAGTATATATATAAGTTGAAAAATACTGAAATAAAGTAAATTTAATTCTGTTATTTCGAAATTTTAATCAAGCTGGTTTTAAAAAGTATGTATTTATGTGTATTCATTTATTCAGTTTTACAATTTTGGATGTACAGTCTATTTTATTTTGCTTATCTGCACGTATATTAGAACAATCCTAGTGGTGGTTCTTTGAACTAAGTGTTTAATATTTTTGTTTCGTGATTGTGGTAAGCTTTTTTAAAAAATAAAATTATATCAAAGAATATTAATACTAAACTTGTGTTTTTACTCTCTTTTATTTTAGTTTTAAATTTAAATTATTATTATTTTATAATAATTTCCAAAAGTTTTATGTGAATATGATTTTTTTAAATCGGCGAATTTCTTACCATTAAATGCTATATCTAATCACCCATTCTCTCTGTATATGAAATATAACATTTTATTACAAAATTATATATAACATAATGAAATAAATGTGAAATGCTAATATATCATTAACAGTTAACCATAAATAAGGAGGATCGGTTCTAATTAAAAAAAAAAAAAAAATGTTACAGAACAAATAATAAAAAAGCTAAACATGTGCTTTATGATAATTATACTAGCTATATGTGATCAACAAAAATGGCATTATTACCACATACGGTACTTTAGTTGATTTATTTGGCACGTTGTGATAACTGTTTTTTTAACTACTTCTGCAGAAAATTTACTTTCTGATTGTTTCTTTAATTGTATTTTATTTTTAACTTTTTTTTTTTAATGAAAACAACCGTTACCGTTCATTATAAAATATCATAAAAACTGTGTTCATATATATATTGAGAAAATCCTTTTTACCCATATCACATTTCTAGTGCAACAAGGATATATTTTATAATTGTAGATTTATTAACACTGCAATCAGCAACGTGTGAAACAAACCAGTTAATCTTAGTTTTGCATTTACATATTATTATGTTTTCTGTGGACTTTAGTAAAACCTCCTGACTATATTTTGGACTAGCCTCTTGATTATTCCAAATCTATCATTTTGATTAAAAAGATACCAAAATATTTAAATAGTTTCATATTTTCAAATTGTTAATTATTTAAGTCATACATTGCTAAAAGCTTATTTCCTATTATTAGCACTTAAGTTTTTTTTTAATATTAATTAGTAACCATTTTAATTCATTTTAAGGTATTAGGAACATTCTATAAATAATATGCAGATTGGCAAAAATGCAGCATGATCGTCAGAATACTACAAATCTAGAAACCAAAAAGTTGAAAAGTTCAAGCCAGTGTGTTTGTTTTCAAATGATTTTAGACCATCTATGATGATGTTTTCACTTATAGGAATATGAATAAAGTTCTTAAACCACTAAACACCACATGATCACTATCTCCTCACTGATGAAGGCCACAAGCCAGAAACTAGTCTGGGGATATTGGATGAGTAGGCATTAGATAGGGATTTTATGCACAGGCCTTCTGGCATCCATTGATTGCTCTTGTTAGCACAAGATGGCACTACTATATGGAGAGTGTTGTTTTGTTTTGAATTGTTAAATAAAGTTCTTATGACCTGTAGCTTTTTAAAATAATGCAAACAAATGTTCTTAATTAACAGAATCAAATGTAAAAAAATTCAAGTCATACATCATGTGTCTCAATACTCCAAGCTTGTATTACAAATGTAATACAATGAACCTGCTAATAGCTCTACACAAGCTTCTCTAACTAATGCCACAAGAGAAAGCATTTAAACAATCTCTATCTAGAAACTCATATCCCCAAACTAGTTTCTAGCTACTAAGGAGAAAATCCGAAATTTTCAGACATCTACCTGTCTTCAAATTATTAAGTAGAAAATCTGAAATGTTCAGGCATATACATGTCTTCAAATCCAACCATCTAACTTAAATAGCTATATGGGCCTGAGAAAACATCAGCTAATGCATATATTAACAACCACAGCAATGTACCATCACCACACTCTCAAAAGAAAAACTGTAATAGTAAAAAATATCCAAATCATATATCATGTGGGACTCAATTCTCCAAGTTTGAATTACAAACGTATAGCTATATTGCTATAGCTGTTAATATATGGATTAGATGTCATTTGTTCAGGCCCATATAGCTATTTAAGTTAGATAGCTGGATTTGAAGATGTGTAGATGTCTGAAAATTTCAGATTTTCTATTTACTAGTTAAATATTAGATAAATGCTGGCTTTGAATGGGTATTTTAGATCTAGTGTCTGAAGTTTTTACCACCTCACTGAGGAGAGCCAATAGCTTGAAATTAATTTGGGGATGTGAGTTTCTAGATAGAGATTGTTTAAATGATTTCTCTTGCTGCATTAATTAGAGAAGCATGTGTAGAGCTATTAGCAGGCTTGTTTTATTCAGAATCAAATGTCTTGACCAAATCAATAAAAAAATTTTTTTTTCTATTCACATAAATGCATTAAAGCAATGATGTGATGTGATGATGTAATGTAATGTATTGTGGCTTCTTAAACGAAGTCAAGAATATCTCAACAATTATGCCCAGATAAACCTGTTAGCCACTTTATTTTTCCATTCCCCACTCTAAATTTTCCCATATTCTGCTCCATCCCATTTCCACAACGTAATCTTTGTTAACTCTATAACCTTTATATCTAAATCCCCTTTATCTTTTCCCAAACCCAGCATAAAAACCAATAATTCACTTTCTGTATAATCACTTTTTTCATATTTATTTTTCAACTTCATTATATGTACCCTTTCTGTTTTTTAAGCATTTACATTCAATTAACAAATGCCTACAATTTTTTATTCCTTCTTTACATAATTTACAAAATAAATCACCCATTTTTTTCCATTTACATGTATATTCTCTTGTAGCTAAAGATCCCATCCGAGCCTTAAATAATAAACTACTTTCCTTACTATTATCATATATTAACTCACACCTAATATTCTGTTTATTTCTATATATATATATTTAAACTCTTTTTACTCTCCATACTATTTCTCCATCTCTCTAACTCCCTATTCTTTATTAATAAATCTATTATTTTATCTCATTCCTTACTACTACAACACTCAACAATTCTCTTAATACAATCATCCCATCTTTTGTACAAATATACTGATATAAAATCTTTATCCAAATCTTTTGCATTACCTTTCTTTCCATACAGTAGCACCACTCAGTGCAAGCTAGAGTAATCAATGGATGTAAGAAAGTTTGTTCATAAAATCCCTATCTAGTGCCTACTCATCCAATATTACCAGACTACTTTCTAGCTTGTGGCTTTCATCAGTGAAGAGCTTTGGATATGTGAGTGAAGCACTTAGATTTTACAATCTAATGCAATCTTCCAGTAGCCACCTTTTAGCTTTTTTTTTTAAAACTAGTCTGGGGATAATGGATGATTAGGCACTAGATAGGGATTTTATGAACAAACTTTCTTGCATCCATTGATTTCTCTGGCTTGTACTCGGTGGTACTACTATGTAAAAAGTTTTTTTTGGCTCAAACAAGATCATTAGAAACAAGGGAATATACACATAAATGGAAGAAATGTGGGTGATTTAGTCTTCAAGTTATGTAAGGAAGGCAAAAAATATTAGGCATCTGTTAATTGAATGTAAATACCTGCAAGCAGAAAGGGTGCAAATAATGAAGTTGTGAGAGAATAAATATAAACAAAGTGATTATACAGAAAGTGGGTTCTTGGATTTTATGCTGGATTTGGAAAAAGATAAGGAGGATTTAGATATTATAAAGGTCATAGAGTGAACAAAGATAATGCTGTGGAAATGAAATGGAGCAGGATAGAGAAGAACAGGAAAACATAGGATTGGGAATGAAAAGGGAAAATAAGATGGCTAACACATCTCTCTGTGCATAGAGGCTGAGAGAATCCTGACTCTGAGAAAGGAGAAGCCACATTGCATTGCATCTACATCATTGTTTTAACATCCTGTGTAGGCATACGTAGTGGTGATCATGTGATGTTTAGTGGTTTAAATGCACCAAAAATGGTAAAAAAGTAATTTTTTTCAGCTTTTACAAAGGAAAGTGGAGATAATATTTAAAAAAACTTGCAACTAATATCATTTTTTTTGTATCAATGCCAGTCTACCTATCAGATAAAAAATCGATAACAAATCAACTCTTTTTATCTGATAAACATTGAAATTGGGTACTGGCTGCAAGTTTAGTTAAATAATTGTTTGAAAGTATGACTTGTTAATTATAATAAAAATATTTTTATTTGTATAAATAATCATCCAGCACTTTTATTTGTAAAAGCTGAAGAGAATTTATTTTTTACTACATTTATGTAATGAGATATTATTTTATATAGTGCTATGTTTTTTTAATGTAATAGTAATATTAGCGATTAAGCCAATGCACATGTGTTTTAAAGATAAATTATAAATGAATACTCTCAATTTTTCCAGACACAAGATATAGTATTTTAGAAAGAATGGATGAATCCATTGATTCTTTTGACCCAAACATTTATGTATGGGCAAATCTTAAGTGTGTGGAAATAAGAGCAGGAAGGTGTTAAACAATCACTTTAAATTACATTTGTTATGTTTGTATGAATGACACTTGTGAAAATACTATATCTTGTGTCTGGAAAAATTGAGAGTATTCATTTATAATTTATCTTTAAAGCGCATGTGCATTGGCTTAATTGCTAACATTACTATTACATAAAAAAACGTAGTGCTATATAAAATAATATCCCATTATATATGTTTAATTTCAACTAAAGAATGACGGTTCGTAAATTGTAAAGATTTTGCAAGTGTCATTCATTCAAACATAACATGTAATTTAAAGTGATCATTTAACACCTTCATGCTCTTATTTCCACACACTTAAGATTTGCCCATACATAAACATTTGGGTCGAAAGAATGAGTGGATTCATTCCATTCTTTCTAAAATACTATATCTCGTGTCTGGAAAAATTGAGAGTATTAATTTATAATTTATCTTTAAAGTGCATGTGCATTGGCTTAATCACTAATATTACTATTACATTTATGTAAATAAAGCCATTTCTTAATTTTTTAAATTTATTTTGTACTTTTTAGTTTTATATATCCCCCCCCCAAAAAAAAAACAAAAAACAAAAAAAAAAACAGAAACTAAGAAAGATTAGATATAATTTAATGTCTCTAGATATCAGCATTATAAGAGTACTAAATTCCATATAAGATGAAGAATATAAATTTTTTGTTAAAATTGTTTGGAAACTCTAAAAAATTATTGTCATTGGGAATATATATATATGTTAAATTTTGGGAATATATATATATGTTAAATTTTAAATAAATTAAAAAATTGAGATGACGGAAATTGAATTACAGGATTCTATCTACATAGAGAAAAAAATAGAGTAAGTTAAATAAAAACATATAATAAAAGCAATGTAAACATTATAACTATATGCGTGACAGCTTTCTTATATTTTCTGGTCTATGATGCTTCTTTAAAATTCATATAATTGATATGACCATACACCTAATATTGACAAAAAGATATTTAATACAATTCTTAGAAATGTTTTTATTGCAGTGGATAGTAATGATATTTCATAATAATTTTTATAGTCCCTTTTGTGTTTCATTTTTATACATTTTAACAACAACAATATGATCATACAGAGAAAGGTCATAGGTTCATATAGTTTTATTAAAAATGTTGTTTTTGGCACTGTTTTTATTTTGCATGTTGAAAATGATTTGGGGGGGGGGAGATATTTTATAAATGTGATGGGTAATTTATTAAATAAACAATATGGCTGCGTGAACATGCACAAATTATGGAAAGTCTGTCATTTGCATGGTTTAATATTATGTGATATTAACACAACTTTGACATTTTTTAAAATTTTAATTATAAATTACTATTCATGATGCTATCATGTCATAAATATACTATAGCTTTCATTTATAATCACTTTGCTTATATGTTTTGAATATTAGCTTAGTAAAGATTCATTCCACATGTTAATTTTCTTAATTGTAGTTAGAGTGCACTTTTGGTTGGTATAAAATCAAGTCCATCAATACTGTTTGCAAATCTGCATATTATAGGAAGTCTATGGCAAATATAACCACCAGAGTAACCCAAAACAAATATTTGTATATGTGACTTAAAAATAACTCAGATTATAAATTCATTTTCTTGGAGCGTGAGCAAAAATTTGGCCACATTTTCAATCCAATAAATGTTAGAATTGTTTGCAAGGAGTGAGACAATAGAAAACATAAAGTGAAAGAGATGTGGTTTGTTACTAATAACAACCAGGCCATTAATGAAAAAGGGAATAGTGTCCAACTCTACAACAAATAGAATATTTAAATTACTAATTTAAATAAATTAGCATTGTACATTTAAACACTACAGCATACCCAACTACCTCATGATGCTATGAATCTGGTTTCACTCACCAAAAGTGTGCTCCACTACAGTTAACAAAATTAATGTGTAAAATAAACCTTTATTTAGCTAACATTCAAAACATTTAAGAAAAACAATTATAAATAAAATAAAGAAAAAAAAAAGAATAATCTGAATATTATATAGCTTTCATTTATATATATTTATTGGTATATTGACAATTATGGAGCTAATTCTAGTGTTTTGTTTTATTATATATTATTTTGTCTGATATATTAAAAAAAAACAAGAAATACATAAACCTATTTACAATTTTATATGTTTTATGAAAAAAAAAAGGAATGATATTAGATAAATCATCGAGCAAAAATATAATTCACCTGTCTGATTTTGAATATTTGCAATGAGAGAATAACATTGCATATGGTTAAATAACTATAAGGTAGATCAGGTTCAAATCATTGATTTTAATTTTATTAATTCTATTTAAAAAAGACTTTTGGAGTTCAACGTAAGTGGGATTAAAATCTTCGGAACTTCCTGCTGAGGAAAATTACCCATCCTGATCATCCTGTGTAACAATCAAGCTGGCCTTTGAGATGAGTATATTCAGGTCTATCAGATTGGTGACATACATAAATTTTGCCATGTGGACTGTACAAGGTAAGGTGCTGTTTAAGAAAGAGGTCGACCACTTAGTTAAAGACTTTGTTATTAAATACCTCCTCAAAGCAAGGGAAATGGACAAGAGAATGTGTGTTCCTTAATTGGCTGTTCAAACATGGGGTCAACTAAAAATATAGGTTGACCTTTGACATTTGGGCCCATTGTATGGCCTTTTTAAACTGTAGTATTTGATTTGCTTGCTTCTTTACCATGTATTATATTTTATTGTATTTTGATATGTGTTACACTGATTTTTGTATCCATATTACATAAGTATATTTATGCAATTCCATTATTGTATTATAATTTTCCTTTTATGAATTTTCTAGTATTACTTTTATTAGTCACTTGAACATGTTATTTGATGGCCTTGTTTGTCAGGCCTACCTAATTCATTTTTTATTATTATAACAATCATTCTTTTTGTATTCTCATTCTTTGTATGATCCTAATATAAATTATTATATGAGTATTTTTGGTTTAGATGAAGCCTATCTGTCCATTTGATTTACCATATAATATCTATACTTCATCTTGTTTATGTTAATTATACAATAATGGAAATTATGTACATAGTTTGACTTATAGTCTATGTTCTCTTGATGGTGTAATTTCATCAACCTGTGTATTCTTGAATTTCTCAAATGTGATCCTTGTAACTCATGGGACGCTACATGTACACACCCAATTGAATTTTGCAATTTACTGTATTATGCTTCTTCTGAAAATAAAGTTTACTTTTGAAATGGAAAAACATCATTTTAGAAACTATAGACGGAAGAGGATAAGTGGTCTGTCTATACATTTTTTATTAATTGCAATTATAAAAGATATTCAGGAATGAGGGGGGGGGCAAACCTTATCTTAGTCAATAAAAAGATGTTGGCTGAAAATGATTGCATTTATAGAAAATCGATGGAATGAGTATTTTATAGAGACGAGGAGAAAAACTCAGCAGATAAAAAGATGTTGGCTGAAAAGTATTGAGATTCATTTTTATTTTCAAAAATTTTGATTCTAGAAACCAATGTTTAAATCCTTTAATTATAAAATGATTACCATAATCTAGCACCGGCTTTTTTACCTGTTAGTGATGAATAGGATCTTAAGTGAGCGTTGCAATGTTTAATTTTGCTGTCAAATAATGAAGTGACTTTAATGAGTTTGGATATGAAGTTAACTGTATCTGTGATGAATTTGCTACATGGGGTGTCTTCAAATAAATTGTTTTTGATAGTTTTTTTTCTCATGTGTCATAGCATTGGCCCGAAAGCGAACCCGCTAACCCGAGACAACTGCTTGTAAGGCAGCCATGCTGACCTCTCGACCACCAATTCTTGACAGTTGCAACCAGAATATAGAAATAAATCAAATATAGCAAGAATTAACTTTTTTCCTGAAGGAGTATATGATAATAAGAATATAGAAGATGATTTTAGAAAAAGTGCGATAATTTTTATGAATACATTCCAGAAAGAAAGTCAATTATTTTCCAATAGATGTTAGGAATGTTTTTAAATAATGGCTTTTAGAAGATTAGATGATAGGGAAGAAGAAAAACCTAGAGATTTTAATGGGAGTTTATAAACATAGATGTCATATCATTATATATAATTATTCAGAAGGAGTATTTGCATTATAAACATAGATGTCATATCATTATATATAATTATTCAGAATGTCTATTTGTATTAAATTAAAATTATCATGGAATGTGAGCAGTCTAGAAAATAATTGTTTAAACAGAAAAAAAATGTAATAAGATCATCCTCTGTATATGTTTTGATATGGTTGTGAAAAATGAGATCTGATTTCCTGGTAAATTCTGTTCAATATGAAACAGAAGAAATTGATATAGAAATGAGTCTATTGAAGAATTTGGAGGATATAAATTGCTTGATGGAAAATCAAGAGATATTTTTCCATTTATAGTAATAATATTTTTGTATAAATCGCATATTGTTTTTAAATTAGTAATAAATTGAGAGACTGGTAACCTCTCAATTTATTACTAATTTAATAACAATATACGATTCATACAAAAATATTATTCACATACGTTGCTGATAACTTATATTAACATCTAGAAAATTACGACTTAGTAAATGTAAGATTCTGTGCTGTACTATCGTAAATTGAGATTCAGTGAGTAATATATGAATATATTTATAGCTTCACACTTTCAAGCCAAGTTGCTTAAGACTGGATTATATATATATAAAGTTAAGTAGAGAGAAGGGTGGGATTATCCTTTTCTTATCAAAAACTCTGTCATATGTTAAGGCTTGATTGCTCTTCAGCCTGCTATCTTAATATCTGATTGGCTGTCTGAGAAGCAACAGTAGGTGCATGTGACAGACCATCAACCTCTCAATTTATTACTAATTTATAGTAATGTGAATTTCAGGATTCAATGTAAAAATAAAGTAAAAAAAAAGAGATGAAAATATTATATTATTGAAAGCTCTTGTCAAGTTTAGAGATTATAGGTAAGTTAAAGATTAAAGAGATATCTGGTTAGTAATAATGAATTGGTGGAATTTTGCTGTATTTACTGATGTGAATATTGGTCAAAGCTCAAAATATGTTGACAAATTGAAAATTTTGAATCTGAAGAAAGATAAAAGCTTGTATGTTTATTATTCTTTATAAGTAATGAGGTTATATATCTGTATTCCCCTTTTTTTTTAAAAACCTCAAACACAATCATTTTACTATCCCCATCCCCAACCTTTCACCTAGTCTCTTCGAGAGTGGGACAAACTAAAACCACTCAACACATTTACTAAAATTTTTTTTTTTTTTTTTTTTAATTTTATTTTTATTTCTCCTCCCCCCCCCCCCCCCACCCTTGGCTTCTGAAGGGGGTGGAAAAAAACAAAACACCCCACAAAGCAATCAATAAAATAATAGATAATTGTAAGAAGAAGATCTGAAACTTTAAACCTCCTATAAATTTAAAAACCCAACCCCCAAAAAGAAAAGGGCTAGCAGACATAAATGAAATTCCACAACTTATTAGGTGAAGGTGTAATATTAATTAAACAAAAAAAAACAAAAACAAAAAAATAATAATGAACAAATCAGAAGTCACATGACACATAAATTATATACAGCTCTAAAAAAAAAAAAAGTAAAATGAGGGGAGGCCAATAACCCCCAAGAAGTTTTTTTTTATTTATGATATTTATATATATATATATCTGTTAATTACACCAAATTGAGAATTCAACATGTAGCCAAAAAAATTTATACAACTAGTCAGTTTTAAGACAGGCAAAACTCTCCATACAGTATTGCCACTCAGTGCAAGCCAGAGTAATCAGTGGATGCCAGAAAGCTTCTGCATAAAATCTCCATCTAGTGCCTATTCATCCAATATCCCAGGCTAGTTTCTGGCTTGTGGACTTCATCAGTAAGGAGCCTTGGATCTGAGAGCACTGCACCTAGATCTTAGGATCTAATGCAACCCTTCAGCAGCCACCTTTTATCTCTACTTAATTACAAAACCATGAGTCTTAAATTAAAAACACAATAATATTTTCAATCCAAGCTCATTAGCTTATATATTCACTGTGAAAGCCACATGCCAGAAACTAGTCTGGGGATATTGAATATGTAGGTGCTAGATGGGGATTTTATGCACAAACCTTCTGACATCAATTGATTACTCTGGCTTGCACTGAGTGGCAACACTGTATGGTGAGGGTCCCTGTTTTAATAACAGTTATAAGCAAGCATAAGAAATGATGATCATGTGATGTTCAATAACTAGTCAGTTTCATGGCCAAGACAGATAATGAATACAAACCCAGCATCAAATATATACTCTTAAATAAGTTAAAATAACTTCAGTTAATAGATTTTTTATAAATGTCATATTTACCTTGCCTTCAAATAATCTTCTCTTGATTGGACTGAGCATTAATCACCATGACCCAATGTATAAACAGATAGGTAACATATATCCGTTGCCAAGAATGGACCAATAGGCAATGGTGCTCACTGAATCTGAAGATTTCCATTATGTATAGGGATCTAGCAATAAATAGTATATTCATTAGGAAGTGAGGTCAGAAAACTATAGCTAAAGATGAATGGTGGAATAAACATTTTACCAAAGATATCAACTCCAATTGAATGGGTAATGCAGTGAAGCAAGTCCACATTCCTGTCCTACATAAATATTTTTTAATTCCTTTTTTATTTAATTCTTTTCAAGGAAGACAGTCTATCCATAAATACTGCCTTTTATTCCCTCATCTCCCACTAGCCATCACAACGGTCGCAAAACTATTTTACATTGTGATTTTTTTCTTCATGGTTTTATGTAATTGGGTAAATGAAATGGTCCTCATAAAATAATAAAGATTACAAATGAAATCAGTCGGTGCTCTAATTTACATTTAACATATAGAGGTACCACCAAACCACTAATCACATACTAGTTTATACATTATCAGGTCTTTTATTTGCTGATAATATTTTTTTTGTGCATAGAAAGTTGGGAAAATATGGAAGTTGTGTTGAAGATTTGCACAAGAGTGGGTAAAGAGATGAAGATCAAATTTAGTGAAGAAAAATATAAAGTAATGATAATAAATGCTGGGAAAAAAGAAAAAAAAATTTCTTGGGGGGTATAAAGTTAAATGTGGTGAATAGGTATATTATTTGGGAATCATTTTAAATAAGCAGAGGAAGTGATTGGATGAATGGGAGAAAAAATTGATAAATGAAGCAAAGAAAAAAAAAGATTGATACATTTAACAGTATTTTCATGTAATAAATATGATGCAGAAAGAATTGTGTGGAAGGTGTGGCAGTAACAGGGTTAACTTATGATAATGATGCATTGTGTTAGTAAAGGGGTTTTAGATTACTTAGTAAAGTACAAAGAAAAGAAGGCAGACATGAATTAGATACAGATGTATGGATGGCAAAGGAGGCAATTCAATGAGAAATAGGATGTTAAGTTTTTATATGACAGATGCAAAAAGCGAAATGAAAATGTTAAGTAGACAACAATTTATGGATAGTAAGAGAATAGTCCAAATAGTATTTAATTGGGTTATGAATAAAGAATAAACAATAAGATGGATGAGAAAGGTAGTATGGTGTACAGAATATTTGGGTAAAGACTTTATGTTAATTTACTTGTATAAAAGGTGAGATGATTGTGTTAGGAGGATTGTTGAGTGTTATAGTGACAAAAATGAGACAACAGAATAGATGCATTAATAAAAAGTAGGGAGCTGGAGAAATGGAGAATTAGTATGAAGATTAAATATATATAGAAACAGAATATTGGGTGTGAGTTAATTTATGATAATAACAAGGAAAGTAGTTTACTGTTTAAAGCACAAACAAGATCTTTAGATACAAGAGAATAAATTGAGAAATGTGGGTGATTTATTCTGCAAGTTATGTAAGGAAGGCATGAAAAATATTAAGCAGCTGTTAATTGAATGTAATTGCTTCCAAGCATAAAGGGTACAAATAATGAAGTTGTGGGAAAAGAAATATAAATAAAATGACTGTGCAGAAAATGGGGCCTTGGTTTTTATGCTGGGTTTGGAAAAGAATAAGGGGGCTCTAGATTTAAAGACCATAGAGTGGACAAAAATGATGTTGTGGAAGTGGGAGGGAGCAGGAAAGAGAAGAATATAAAAAAATGTAGGGTGTTGAAATATAAGGGAAGGTGAAGTGGCTAACAGGTTTGTCTGGGCATAGTGGATGAGAGATTGCCAATTTCTATAAAAAAAGAAGTCATAATGCATTGCATTACCCACCAAGTGATTAAACTAATATAACATTAAATATGTGAAGAAAATGCTTATAATAATTGTTTGTATTATTTTAATACTATACATATTTTACTTAAGTATTTACTGTTATGTTAGATTATTTAATATGCTAAAAAATAAAACATTCTTTTTTTAATTAAGAAATAACACAAGTTTATTGCACAACTATGATGAACAAATAATATAAAAATGAAGACTACAAAGTAAACATAATACAACCAGATTAAAAAAAAGTATTTACTTAATAAATTTTATCTTGTAGTTGTTTGAACAATAAATACTTACAATATTAAGATAAACGTAATGGCAGCAGTATTGGTGAAAAAAGATTTAGAATGTTGATATTCTGCCTTCATATTTTTTACTATAAAAAACACTACAAAGTAAAGAAAAAAAACAAAGAGTACATACTTAATTAACAAATAGTGTGAACAAGTAGTACATTATTTTCTTTTCTTTGTTATATATCTTTTTTTTCTTTGTTTATACTATTTAGTAAAAAAACCCCCAAAGATCTGCAATTGTACTTCTAATGTGCGGTCAGGGCAAATGTTTGAATAGGTCATGAGGCTACAAATATCCCTACTCACTTATTTAACTATTAATTTCATTGTTAAAAGAATGACAAGATAAAATATATAATTCTCCTCTATTTATTTGTCGTACTGTTTACTGACAAAATTGAAAAATTAAGCAAACGTGTACTTCTGATGATTGCACTATTTTGATATTATATATATTTTACTTATGTATTTACTATTATAAGAGGTCACAAACCATCATCTTCTTTTACTTACTGTTAATATTATAAATATTTAGATGTAAATTTTTTACATAACAACTATTATAAAATGCAGAAGTATTTTATTATTTTCATAACCATTTTCAAATCAAAATCCTTTAAATTAAAAAGCAATAACAATGGGAAGGAGAAACATCTTCTCCACTCATAGATCCTTTATTAGTTAAATAAAAGTATTTGCCTGAAAGTGTAGAATTTGACACATTGAAATTATTAATTTTGTAAGGTAGGTTTCAGTACCTAATAACAGACTTAGAATTTGAGTCAAAATCAGTGAATGGTGAATTATTAAGATTAATAATTTTACTCCTGTGGCTGGAATATTGGAGACAAAAAAAAGTAATATAGAAATGTATTGATATAAGGATCATTTACAGATTTATCAAAAATTTTGTTTCTATAATAAATGTTATAAGGATTTAAATAATTTGATTTAGTTTAAAAATAATACATGCAAGTGTTGGTTGATGTTTAATTCTAAGAGTTATTAAAATCCATTTAGCAACAAAAAGGTAATAAATTTAAGAGTATTGTTAAAAATAAGTGAAATGCTTATTTAGCATAATATTATCTGCAAATTGTAAAATAATTATACTTACCTGGATATGGTCTTAAGGAGTTTTACCCATTTAAATTTTGTAAATTTTGATATTGTTGATGAACTTTCTCATCTTCCATATCATCAGAAGATTTATTTCTTTTAGTTGCTGATTTCTACAGAATTTTTCAGATTTTTTTTAGAGAAAGAGAAGTCTGAATTGCACTACTTTAACTCCCTTATGGAGTATTTCTAGTTTCATCAAAAGGAGATTTTACTCTGTATTAATAGATGTTTTAGTATTGATTGTCTTTGATAATATTGTTTTCAGTTTTTTGTCTTGTTTTTGTTTTCTGAAATTCTGTGTTGTTGTCAGACAATGAATTATTTTTCTTTTAGATTCTTGATATGTACTTCAACATTTATCCGAATCAGATTCCTGCTGGCCATTAACAATTTTTTATACACTATGGTACTTTGGATAGATGTTTACTTGTTTGATTTTAAAGTAGCTTTTTCTGTTTTTCTGTTCAACCTGATAATTAAAGTTGAAGGGTTTTCAATTTGCATTTATTACTTTGACTTTGAAATTGGTATTTTTTTGCATGGATTTTTAATCCCACAATGCAATAACACCTTTCTATCTGATATTTAAATGCACAATGTCATAGAAGTGTTGATAAACTGGACATATGATGTGATGTACCAATCAATTTTTAATGTCTCTAGCTAACAATCGATTTGTCTAGTAAGACTTCATAACAATTCCAGTATAATGCAATTTTCATCCACTCAATGAAGTACTTTTTATCAAAACATCTAGCTATTTATTTGTTCAATTAATCTTTAATTAAAAAAGAAACCTTCTATATTAATTATAAAATTTGACAATTCTTTAGCTACAAGTGTTGTGACAGTTTCAGGCCATGCAACTTCTCAGTAAGCAATATAAGCAACCTCCCATATGAATAAAAATTGATTCCTCCTTCTTTATCTCCCTTATGATTACTAATGCTACAAGTATTTGCAGCATTTCCATGAGCAATACATTAAGCATGGTGACTTAGATGATTTCATAATTGCAGGCTTATTCTTGCCTTACCTATTACAGATCCTCATATGAATACATTGCATTAGTGAATTCATGTAGAGAGCTAACTAAATACTCAATCATTTTCCAATCAAAGTGCCATTGATTATCTCTATTCCATATGTAAGATTACAAACAAGAATTTCCAATCTGCTGAAAGTTTTTCCATTAATCTTTCTCAATACTTTAATGTTTTGCATTCCTAAAGTGATTCATTATTGATTATTTGTATCACATATGCAAGATTAGAAACAAAATTATTTAAAGTACTGAATGTTTACACATTACTGTTTTTTGACACTTTTATATTTTACATACTTTAAGAACTTAGCATTAAAGAAAATGGAAGAAAAAGATTGAAGTGAAAATTTCTGGTGTGTGTAAGAAAATAGGGTTGCACAATCAACAAACTCATTATGGCATTTAGTAAAGAGAGATGGCTAATCTTGTTAGATAATCTAGGTTTTAATTTCATTTAAGTAATTTAAGATAATGAGATGAAAAGAAAGAAGAATGATAAAAAAGGCACTGAAAGAAACAACGTCATATTTCACATGATTACCATTCCTTATGCTAGCACATAACTGTTATTAAACAGGCAAAACTCTCCATAAAGTTACACAAGCCTGTGGCAACCAGTGTAATCAATGGATGCCAGAAGGCTTGTGTATAAAATCCCCATCTAGTGCCTACTCATCCAATATCCCCAGACTAGTTTCTGGCTTGTGGCCTTCATCAGAGCCTTGGATCTGAGAGCACTGCACCTAGATCTTAGGCTGCTGGAGGGTTGCATTAGATCCTAACATCTAGGTGCATTGCTCTCAGATCCAAGGCTTCTCATTGAGGAAGGCCACAAGTCAGAAATTAGTCTGGGATATTGGATGAATAGGCATTAGATGGGGATTTTATGCACAAGCCTTGTGACATCCATTGATTATTCTGGTTGTTACAGGGTGGCACTACTGTATGAAGACTTTTTCCTGTTTAATAACATCACATTTGTCTGAAGGTATACAATGATGGTATATTAGATGATATAATATTCTGGATTATTTCCATTATCTATAGAAAATTTTAAACTTTATTAAAACTTTTCATATATAAACAATGGTTAGTAATAACACACAAATAGACAACACAGGTTAGTAATTACACAATGTTTTGAGTAGTATTATTCTCCACTCTTCTTCAAGTATTGCTGACCTGACAGTGACAATATTTGCATAGAGTCTAACTGACACCTTTAGATTCTCAAATATCAAATTTAAGACAAATGCTCTAACCACCTATTCTGTCAAAGCCTTGTCTTAAATTCAATATTCAAGAAATTAAAGATGGGATTTTTATGGAAATACTGTCACTAGTCAGGCCAGAAGCACATGAAGAAGAATGGACAATAATACTACTCGAAATGTTGTGTTATTATTAATCTGTGTTATCTATTTGTGTCTTATTACTTAATGGTTGATTATTATAATAAGTTGTTTGTATTTGAGAAGTTTAAATAAATTTTACAATTTTCTGAACATTCAACATTTGCTGACAGATGATGGAAAAAATAGTCCGTCATATTATCGCATCAGAGGCAATTGTAATATTCAGTTTCTCTTGTTGATTATTTCAGCTAACCTTCATATCTGAAATTCATTTTACTACTTCTCAACAGTGACATTTGTCTTTAGCAAATGATATATTTACATATCAATTTTTAATAATCATATGGAGTTACTTACTGCATGTCAGCTATATTCAACAACATATATGCTACAGATAAGTGCAAATATGGTAAACACTGACTGTAGTTTAATATTTATTTGACATAGTAATAATTTTTATAACAAAAATTTTACAATAAACATCAGTTTTGTTACATGTAGTATGTTATGAATGTAAGTTTCACTGTTTAGCATGTGATTTACTAAAAGTTTTTTGCAACAGATTGCATTGTCTAATGTAGAAGTCATATCACTGTGCAATTACATTGACCTACTTTTTTTATTCACTTTGTTGGATTATGTAGTGTTCAGTTTATTATTTATTACTTCCCATGGTATTCAGTTTATTGTTTAGCATAGATATGTTAAAATGTTGATCATGAACTTTTATTGTGAGGTTATGCTTACTTTTGAGTTACAGTTATGTGGTCATTGTAGATCTTCCATTACAGATCATTTTATGATAAAAAAAAAATAGTATTCAATGAACTTTCTATTTAAATAGTTAAAATTAGATTTGATGAATCATCAGATGCTCAACCATGAAAAAACACTGGCAGATTATTTCTTTCTTCATCAAAATGGTAGTAAATAAATAAATCAAATGTAAAAATTATGACCCTACAGAAAATGTGTCACAAGTGCTATTTCTATTTATAACATGTAGAGACACTCAAGTTTTTGAAACTTATGAACATACTTGGCTTCAGTTCACATCTAACCTTATAAAGAAAATGAGAGGTGCATTCATGTTTACACTTAAATCCATGTCACTCTGATGGAAAATTTTAAGGAATTATTCATTAGCAGGTTATTTACCTCTTCATCAGAAAATGGCAGTACACAAATAATGAACTGTAAAAAGCATAAAATTACAGTAAATGTGTCATGGGGTACCATTTCTACTTACAATAGGATAGAACTATTATTCCTATATCTTTTTCTTTACTTTTTTGAATTTATCTTCATATATTTATATATATTTAAAATTTTTTATTATCTCCTCTTATACATTTTAATGTAATCTTTTTTTCTAATTCTTTACAGTTTTGACTGTCCTGCAGTCTTCATCAGAGCTCTCTATAAGTTTCACTTAGAGTTATAATTCTTTACAGTTTCAACTGTCCTGTAGTCTTCAGAAGAGCTCTCTATAAGTTTCACTTCAAGATGAAACTTATAGAGAGCCCTGATGAAGACTGCAGAACAGTCAAAACTGTAAGGAATTATAAAAAAAAAGATTGCATTAAAGTGTATAAGAGGAAATGATAAAAATTTTAATATATAGGATAGAATCACTCATGTTTTCACAACTCATGAACATTCATGTTTGAGATTAAATATAAATGTACATAAAAGGGAAGAGATACATTCAAGAATTTTTCACTTATATTCAGATTACCCCGATGGAATATTTCAAGAAATTATTCATTACATTCTTTAGCAATTTAAACAATGCTCTCCATAAATGAAATTATTACTGATTTGAAATCATATTTACCACTAAAAGAAAAAATTAAAGCATGAGTAAAAAACAAACTGGCAAGAATGATCGATATCAGTAAAATAATTAAAAATCTGAAATGGAATTGTCCTACATGTATTTCTAGAAGAGGTGAATATGAATGAACAATTAAAGCCTTAATCTGTATTTCAAAAAATTCTATGTCTAGATAGAAAATTCTTATGAGATGAAAGGATAAGATAAGGATGTTTGCTAATGTAATGTGAAGAAAAGAAGCTATACATTGAAGAAATTTGATTAAATTTGAAATTGTCTATCCTGGATGTAAATAAATAAATATAATAAACATAATTGTCAGTTCATGCCTGAATCACATGATCACCATCTCTTATACTAGCACATAATTGCATTAGATCCTAAAATCTAGGTGCAGTGCTCTCAGATCTAAAGAAAGCCACAAACCAGAAACTAGTCTAGGGATATTGGATGAGTAGGCATTAGATAGGGATTTTATGCATAAGCCTTCTGGAATCCATTGATTACTCTGGTTGGCACAGGGTGGCACTACTGTATGGAGAGTTTTGCTTTGTTCATGCATGCATATAATTACAGCAGTGGGATCATTCATGACATCATATAAACAATAAGATGGCTTAGTTATTGTTGCTAAAGATCTTACCTAGCAACATTACTAACCAGATTATGGTAAAATTATGGTCAAACATTGTTATTATACTAACAGTGTCTAGCAACAGCATCTGAATTGACTTTACTACTCAGATTGGAAGCAACAGTGTTCTAGCTTAAATGCCACTGTAACATCACTCATGATAAATCTGAAACTGTTTACATGTACCTATGATAAAATCTTAGTTTTAACATATTGATATTCTCAACATAATACAAGATGAAATTTATTGCAATTAAGTAGTGTGAATTACAACTAATGCTTGTCAGAAAGTTAAATCATTATTTCCATCCAGAATTAACTGCTGCCTTTAGAAAAAACCTAAAGTTTATTTAAACTTTTCAAGTATATTCAATTTTTAACAAAACACATGAGTTAGAATATAACACTGTGGCTTGAGTAGTATTATTCTCTTCTCATTTTTCAAATGTAACTGGTCTGTGCAGTGTTAATGCTAGTATGGATATTTACATTTACAAATATTGAGTTTAACAAAATACTCTAAGCAATTAGGCTACACCATTAAAGACAACAATCAGTTGCCTGTTTTAACAACAGCTATACACAAGCATAAGAAGTGTTTGTCATGTGATGTTTATTGGCTTAAAACCAATCCTGCCTAATAGGATAGTGGTGGCTATAGTTATTAAAGATCCAAAGACTTTAAAATGTATGGCTACTGAACTGGGTTCAGACTCATATGACTATATAAGCTAATGGGCTTGGATTGAAAACATTAAGGTGTTTTCAATTTAAGACTCACAGCTTTGTAGTTAAATGGAGATGAAAGGTGGCTGCTGGAGGGTTGCATTAGATCCTAAGATCTAGGTACAGTACTCTCAGATCCAAGGCTCCTCACTGATGAAGGCCACAAGGTAGAAACTAGTCTGGGGATATTAGATGAGTAGGCACTAGATGGGGATTTTATGCACAAGCCTTCTGGCATCCATTGATTACTCTAGCTTGCTGTGTGTGGCAATACGTATAGTGAGTTTTGCCTGTTTTAATAATCAGTAGAATACTTATCTATGGTCTTCTTCACTTTTTCTTACCTTGTTCTTAAGAAAAAGAGAGAGACCAGAAAGCTCATAAATATTTATATAAAATACTTACTGAATGCAGCCATTGATGGAATTACCTAATTGTTTACAATTTCACATTAACTTCTATATTCATGAATCTAAAAGGTCTATGTCCAGTTTCTGTGTTACTAATGTCACTAATCAGGCCAGTAGCATTTGAAGAAGAGAGTAAATCATACAACTAAAAATGTTATGTTATATACTACCTGTGTCATATCCCTAATAAGATAATATATTTAAAAAGTTGAAAAAAAATAATTTTTAATGATATTTAATAATTATTTATCAATAATGAAAATAGTTCTACATATAATTACAAATGAATTGTAATTAATTTAAATCACATGCTGCACCCCACTAGTGAAAGAGTTGATTTACATTGTGATGTAAAAGACACGTGACTATCATGGGGGGATTGTAAAACATCACCCTCAAATATCACAATCATTTCAATCAATGCTGTCATTGAATAATCCTCAACTAATTATAAACTACTTTCTAATCTGTATAAGTAATGTGCAGTGAATGGATTGTAAAGGTAATCTTGACTTTTACACCATCCAGAAAAACACCTGGATTTCCAAACACAATGATATATTCTCACACACACACACACACACACACACACATATATATATATATAAATAAATCACTATTACTCTAGAGCTAGCTGAGGATCATAGGGGACCTAGAGAATGCAAACAAGAAAAAGATAAATGTATCTGCTTAATCTATCTTAAATGAAATAGTTTTTCAGGGTTTATTTACAAAACCCTTAAAGCATAATGCTATGATAAAACCAGATCACACAAGTTGCTGATTCATAGAACAGATAACTGGAGGAATAAAAACAACACACACAAAAAATTTTACAAACATATTTTTTAGCAATTATTTGATAAAGTTAATCAACAAATAGTAAAATTTAAAAAAATATGATATGACAATTCTAAATGTACTATGTTTCATACAATAAATATAATTTTTTAAAACAAATAATATTATTTCCTGTTGATTCTTATTTCTTAATTGACATTCACTTTAACTTGGAAATTCCCTTACATTATATCTTAAATTACCACCAATATACTCCAGATTCCATCTTAACCCAATCAGAGTGAGCATTATCATCATATGGTCTGCTGTTATAATAACCCTGGAAGTTATAGGTAAACCTAGAAGGGTATCTGGAACTCTTTACAGTTTAGGTGCATGATAACTAAATTTTATACAAAGCCAGCAGTATCAGGTAAAGGTACAACATTGTATATATTGAAAATACACATTTTGTTTCAGTAATAAAAATGTATTCACATTTTACAAGCTTGGGTTTATCATAATCACACATTAAGTACAGCACCTTTATTACAATGATTAAATCTAAAACTAACATTTCACAGTAAAAGGAAAAAATAGCTAAAACTTTCTCTCTTCCTTTTTTAATAAAACTGAAAGGGTCCTATACATCTTTATGTTTTTGAGAGAGAAAATAAAATAATAAAAAACATGTTTCAACAAAAAAACCTAAATCAAAATTATTCATTACTATCAATTATTACTTATATTAAAAAATTATTTGTAAATGCAGATATACACATGATAATATCTTCTTACCATGGATTTATTTCTGTTAGCCCTATGTTTGAATTTGTAAGTTTCAATTTCATTCATGTTAGTGTTTCATTCTTGTAGCTTCAAATATTTAGTTTAAATAATCCTATTTTATAGAAGTTCTTCCATTAACACTTTTATTGCAGATGCCATTTTGAAATTCATAGTTATTTCACTTCAGGTGAAAATAGAACTAGTTTATCAATTATTTTCTTTCAGGTTAGCTTTCTCATCTTACAGTTTATATTTTATAGTATAATAATTTTCAAATCAGGTTAACATAGGTTCATACAGTCATGTTTTGGATGGACCTACAAGGCTTAATGCAAATTTTACCTTGTGGTTTTCTTATACATTTTTTTTGGTGAAACAGATTACAGGATTAGGTTGGTGTTACTCAGCTTTTAGATAAATGTTAACACATGGTTTTCTTAAATGTATTTTTTAAAAAACATTTTTAACAATTACTAGTGAGACTAGTCTTGCTTCATACTATATTCTTAACCTCTCACTGCTCTCTTAAGAGTTGAGTTGCTACTGCTTTTCCTGCTCACGAGTTTAGCTCTTCTGCTGTATTCTTCTCAAAAGCTGGATCAAAACCCCTATCATTTTCTTTTCAATAGCTAGACCAGACTGGCTGTTACTGACTAAGCACTGAAACCTAACACTTTAATCTGCCTTTATATTTTATTTTTAGACCAGTCCTGCCTTATTCATCCAATCATACACTCTCTCAGAAATGATAGCATGTTACTTTGACCAATGGTTTCTATTTTTACAAAGATTATTTCCCCCTCTTTTTTAAAATTCAATATTGCAATAATGCCCTAATTATTAAAAAAATATCTAAAGTTCATTTTTTAATTACTAGAATGATGATAATCTTTTAATTTTGTAAAACATATTTTTTTTATTTAGAGAAATAGAGAGAAAAGAAAAAAAATCAACTTTAATTAAAAACAGCATTCTTTAAAATAAAATGATAACACTTTTTTTCCTTTTTTAAAAATTGTTAAACATAGTTAAATAAAATTACTGAGGAGAGAAAGAGAGAAAAAGTATTAATTTACTGTTTTTTTCTTTATATTTTTCTCATTCTTTTGTACCTACCCTTAACAAACATGAAATATTTATATTCTTATTATCTAAAAAGTTTGGAATATGTCATATTATCAATAAAGGAATATAACTCTAATAAGTTAATAATTGACATTCTAAAAAATAATACAAAAATAAATCTTTTTTATACCCCCCTCACTTAAATGACCATAAAATGATTAATACAGATAAAAACGTATTTCATATTGATTATATGCCTATTTATCTTTTTTTTTATTAATTATTAACTGTAAGTAATACATTTTTATTTGTACTTTCCTTTTGGATAAGGTCTGGTATTCTGGCACCATATATGTCCTTATACTGGTTTCAATTTCTAACTTGGAGATATTATCTCCTTTGTGCTTCACCATACTATAGGGACCTTCAGGCTAGTTTTTTAGTCTATGTATAACTAGATATTTATCTTCACCTGCCTGAACATTTTCATTTGTGTAGGCTGGAATAGGGTGATTATAAATTCCTGTTTTGGTTCTGCATGCTGTTAGTTCTTTGAAATACTACCATTCTCTCTGAACTACTATTAATCTCTTTTTACATGCTTCTTCTCGTGGATCACATTTCTATATCTTTTACCAGATATATTGCTTAAACAGCATTATACCATATTGTTTCCTGAAGGTTCATGATGATAGTGTTCTAGTTGTATTTTTCTATTAGAGAATAATGCCTTTCAGAACGTTGTGCATATGCTAACATATTTGATGTGCTATTACTAACAGTTTAATGTATTTGGAACAATTAAATAAAAATTAAATATTTCTAAAGACATTCAATACTCATATTAGATGTTGGAAATAGTCCAATATAAAAATACATTTACACCATATTCTCTGTAATTCTTTTTTTTTGGAAATTGAACATGCCAAAATCTTTTTCTTCTAATTGCTTTTGGGTTTGTTGACTCAGAAATTCTACTATCTGTCAATAGTATTTTTTGTAAACATGCATAATCATTTGATTTACATTATGTGATAAATTATATGTAATCATTTTTATTATTTAACTATTTAAAAGAAGTCAGCAATCCATGCTTTCAATGGAAGTTTCTGGTCTTGACAAATCTGGGTATAGGTATTTCTAGTACTTATTCTGTATATCTCTAGTGATAATTGATCCTGCACTTTTCCTATTACTTTGTTTTTTTACCTTTTTGACTGTCCTCTCAATTTCTTCTTTCCATTCTTCATTTTTGCTGCATTATTATCATATACTTTTGTTTATTTTTAATATTTTATTCCAATTGTTTTGGTCCATTTATCTTTTGATTTAATTTCCCTGATTTGTTTATAATCTGGTCTATTATTTCAACTTCTTGCATTACATCCAAACATTCTCATCCTATTGTTCTTATTTTTGTCCATTATTTGGACTATGTTGTGGTTATCTTCCAGACCACTTTGTTTTATTTTTTGGTTGTCATTTCTTTTTGATTAATTTTCTCAATCTTAATGAACATCATTTTATCATCTTTTTTTAATTTTTCATTCTGCTTTTTTTAATTTTCATCTATTTCATCATAATTTTCTGATTATTTTCTTTTTTAACTCAATTTTTTCCATTTTATCTAATATCTGTTGATTGCTTTCCATTTTCGTGTCTTGCTCTTTATTTTCTTTCTCCACTATTTGGGTTATATTACTGCTATCTTTATGAATACTTTCTTTCTTTTGATTGTGTCCATTTTGGTGATTGTTTTTCTCTTCTTTGTTTAGCAGATTTTTTTTACTAATAGCTTTCTTTCATTTTTTTATACAACATCTAATGTTGTTGAATATATTATTTCATTTCTCTGTATATTTCTTCTGTTCTTTTTTGCCTGTTTTCTTGTCTTTAGCAGCATTTGCAACATCAGATGAACTTTAATCATATTTCTCTGGGTTCCTTCAATTGAATGCTTTTAATCATGTTCTTTACTTTTACATAAAACAAATATGAACTTTATATTTTATAAAATAAGCTTTACATTACTTCCTTTTCCATGCAACCTTTTACTATTACTTAATAACACCCTTGATCTGCCTTTCTTTAAATCTGTCTCATTACCTGACCTTCATTATCTAGTCTTGCTTTACCTTCATTTTTATCCTGCTCATGCATGTGTGATCAATACCCTTATTTATTATTATTATTATTATTATTATTATTATGATGATGATGATGATGATGATGATGATGATGATGTACATATGTATACCTAAAATGAATTTCATATAACAAACCATTTGCCCAAAACCTTTTTCCAGAGATCTGACTGTCAGATGACAGTAAAAAATGAATAGTGACCTCCAGTCTTGAGATAGATTAAGAATTCCACAATCAGGCTATAAGTACAGAATGCAATGTGAACAATATAGAGGCTATCTCAACTTGAACATTATAAGCTATTCACAACTCTAGATAGTAATAATCATGCAAAAATGTTTCAAAGACATGCTCGTTTGAGTCTTAGAGGCTCATAGATACAAAACTTTAAATTAAACATTTTTCTTTGAGACTTAGAGGCTAGGACTCATAGCTCAGGATTATGTTAATTGTCCATGATAAACAACCTGAAACATCCAAACTTGAAAGTGGATTGGTATAATGTTGAAATAGAACAATTTGGGAAATTGCATGAAAACATTGTATCTTCAAGCCAATAATCCAATCCTCCATCCATCACCAATCACTGAATGTACAGCTAAACCAACTCCAATAATCAAAAGCTCAATTCAATCTCAAAAATTTATCCTTTGCCTCTGATCTATTTTAAATATTAATTCTTTTTAAATATACAGTAATGTGATTATTTTTTAAATTTATAAATTAATTATCATTTAACCATCAAATCATCATTTATATTCTTATCACATATTTTATAGATCCCTTTTTGATTCTGCATCAAAATTAACTTTTCTTTCTCAGATGAAATTATATCTGAGTTTCAAGTTATATGGTCTTTTTGTATATTGAACCAATTTTCATCACCAGGACCCACATTGCATGTCATATGTAATGGTACATATATATGGAGGACATGCATAACAATCATCAACAGGCCCAAACCTCACAATCAACAAATATAAAAGAAAAATGAGAAAATCAGCAGAGACTAAAATAAGCAGTTTAACATTTATATTAACATTTATAAATTACTTCACTAGCATTAAACATAAATAATCACAAGTGATCCATTATGACTAGATTTAAAAGAGATTCTATATCAGCATATAGTCTTATTATCTAGTCAAATGGAAAACATAGAACATAATATAAAAAAACAATAATCTGTATGCATATATATTTAAATGCTAAAGTATATGTCATACTAAAAAAATCTGAGCACTTGATACTTGATGATCATCAATGCTCTGGCCACATACCATGAGTATTCAGGCCAACAATAAATTCATTTTTAATCAGCATAAATAACATGCAGTGAATAACTTCTAAAGGCAATTTTGATCTTTGCACCATACAGAAAATTATATGAATGCCCAAACACAAACATATACCCCCACATATATATGAATTAACTATTATCATTCTAGAGCTAGCTCAGGATGATGTAGACCCTGAAGACTGGGACCATGATCAATGAAAAAAAATATTTATGTATGTTTATTTTATCTTAAAGCACAATGCTATGAAGAAATCAAGTCACAATACTGCCAGTTCATTGAACAAATAGCTGGAAGAATAAAGCCATTAACACACAAAACATAATTTCAGAAACTGTTATTTTTAACAGTTATTTAATAAAGTTAACCAATAAAAAAATAAGTAAAAAAAATAAAAAATATGATAATTTTAAATCTATTATGTTTTCTATATAAAAATATAATTTTGTAAAACAAATAATATTATTTCCTGTTGATTCTTATTGCTTAATAGACATTCATTTTAATTTAGTTATTTCATTATTACAATGACGAAATTTAAAATCAGTATTTTGCAATAAAAGATAAAAAACATTTAAAATTATCTAAAACCTTCCCATTATTTATGAAAATGTGAAGATCCTATATATACATTTTTACATTTTTTAGAGGCAAAATAAAATAAATAATAAAAAAATGTTTTAGCAACAAAAAAAATCAAAATTATTCATTACTACCAATTATTACTCTTATTAAAAATTATCTGTAAATGTAGATATGCAAACTACAATAGCTTTTTACCATGAATTTGTTTCTTTTTTTCTTTTGAATTTGCAAGCTTCAGTTCCTTTTATATTAGTTTTTCCTTCTTGTAGCTTTATGTGTTCAACTTAAATAATTATTTTTATGTAGAATTTCTTCCATTAACTTTTTTTTTTGTAGATCTTATTTTGAAATTGACAGTTATTTCACTTGAGGTGAAAACAGGGTCAGTTTATCAATTATTTTTTTCTTATAGGTTATTATTCTTACAGTTTATATTTTATAGTATAATAATTTTCAGATCAGCTTAACTCAAGCTGAGACAGTCTTGCTTTTGTATGGACACATAAGGCTGTTGTTGCAATTTTTTCCAGTCGTATTTTCTCTTCTACATTTTTTTTTGGAGAAACAGGTTACATGGTTAGATTGGTAACACTCAATTTTAGCTAAAATTTATCATATGGTTTTCTTCAAATCCATTTGAAATTAACCATTTTTATCAATTAGTAATGAGGCTAATATTTTACACTATAATCTTAAATTTTCACTGATCTCTTCTTAACAACTGATCCACTACTGATTTTTTTGTTTTTAAAAGTTCAGCTGCTATTGATGTTTTTTTTCTAAAGAGTTTAGCTCTGCTGCTGTTTATTTTTTAAGAGCTGATTTGAGACTGCCACTACTGATCTCTTCTCAACAACTGATAGTCACTGACTAGATTGTGAAATCTAACGCTTTAATGTGTCCACCTATTTTATTTTTAGTGTAAGTCTCCCTTATCCATTCAATCACACACTATCGCAAAAATAACATTAAATCATGATCAGTTTATTTTTACAAAAATATTATTTTCCTCTTTTGTTTACAATTCTTTTAATCAGTTTTCTTTTTAATTACTAGAAACAGGGTAATCTCTTTAGTTTTGAAAAATATTTTTCAATTCTTTAGAGAGCTAGAGAGAAAAGAAAAAACAACAACTTTAATTTATTAAAAACAACCATCTTTAAAAAAAATTTATCACCTTTTTTATTATTAAAATTGATAAACACATAGATAGATAAAATTACTGAAAAGAGAAAGAGAGAGGAAAACAACTATTTTATTCTTTGTTTTTCTTTATATTCTTCTCTCTGTTTCACAACTATCCTTAATAAACATTAAATATTAATATTCTTTTTATTTAACATGTTTGGAATTTATTATATTATTACTCAAAAATGCAACTCTTTTAATGAGTTAATAATTGACACTTTAAAAAAAAAAAAGAGAATAACTCTTAAACAGGCAAAACTCACTATACATATTTTGCAACACACAGCAAGCTAGAGTAATCAATGGATGCCAGAAGGCTTATGCATAAAATCCCCATCTAGTGCCTACTCATCCAATATCCCCAGACTAGTTTCTGGCTTATGGCCTTCGTCAGTGAGGAGCCTTAGGAGACTTAGATCTGAGAGCACTGCATCTAGATCTAAGCTACTCATCCAATATCCCCAGACTAGGAGCACTGCATCTAGATGCAGTGCTCTCAGATCCAAGGCTTCTCACTGACAAAGGCCATAAGCCAGAAACTAGTCTGGGGATATTGGATGATCTAGATGCAGTGCTCTCAGATCCAAGGCTCCTCACTGACAAAGACCATAAGCCAGAAACTAGTCTGGTGATATTGGATGAGTAGGCGTTAGATGGGGATTTTATGCACAAGCCTTCTGGCATCCATTGATTACTTTACTTTGCTGTGTGTGGCAAAATATATATAGTGAGTTTTGCCTGTTTTAACAACAGCTATACACAAGCATAAGAGGAGATGGTCATGTGATGTTTATTGGCTTAAAGAAATAACTCTTCTCATAGATTTAACAGAATGAGGATTAAGGTCCAAGCATTTCACATTAGCATGTGATATTAAATTAAAATGAATATGGGTTTATATCGAAAGTAAAGAAATATGAAAAAAACATTGAAAATGGAAATTCCAAAAATAAAAATGATTTTTTTTTTTATTTTATTCATTCATTTTATTTTATTTTTTTAATTTCTGAGACTTACATCTTTTATGGTATTTTAAATATTTTTATTATTGTTATTTCAAGTAATTATCTATAAAGTAGTATTGTATTTATAATGCTTATTCAGAAATGGATGTAAAAATGATATATATGATTCAACATTTATATGTGGGTATATATATTTATACCATTGTAGTAATCTTTATTTCCAACGTATATTTAGATATCCACCCACAAACATTTTATAAAACAATATACTTTTATTTAATTTTTTTCTTTTATATTTTTGAGTAACAAATTGTATTATTTTGTTTATCAATAAATCCTTAACAATCTAAATATAAATGCCTTTCAATTTAAAATGACTTGCATTGAATTTTACTAATCTGTTAAGTTTACATTTGTAACGTTTTTATATATTTATAAATAGTACATTCGGTAAGCTGAGGCATTTGAAATAATATATTTTTAATCTTATATATTTATATAATACTCTTTAAATAATCTAAAAAATATATACAATTCTTCTGTACGTCATAGATAATTTAAACTGAAAATGATGGAAACATTCCACAATGAAAAGTATATACTACTATTACATATTAGGAATTCAATGCTATTTCTGACATATTTCAGAAATAGCAATACTCTTATACATTTCTTCAGAATAATAATCAACTATTTCATTTTTCAGGCAGCCCACAGGCACATTTGTTTTTGTGGTACTGGAGTTCGTCCATTTCTTTGGTAATCACCCTTTTATTCTTGCATCGCCAATTTTCCAATAGTACACATTTAATGCAATGAAAATATTTCATAATATAACCAAAGTAAGACTTACACCTTTATATTTTGTTTTTCAAGTAAGAGTTTTGATCTAATATGTTTTTGAATTGTGATTATTCTGGGATCAATGATATTCTGAAAAGAGACATAAAAAATTTCACATTCGAAGAGTTATAGGAAATTTCATAAATAAGAAACCCTGACTCTTGATTGATTTCTATAAGTAGTATCTAAATATATTTAAAAATATTACAGAAATGATATGTAATTAGAGGGGATTTGAACACAGACTTTCAATCTTCCTTCAAGTATCCACTCCATTTTATATAACAGATACATATGCCCACATACATCTGAAAAAATATAAATGATCTCCAATATATATATTTCATGTTGAACCAACACCTATCAGTTTGTCGAGATCATCTCCCAGATACGCACACCCACACACCCACACACACATATATATATATAAAATAAATAAAAATATCCGTTAATTAAAAATAATATTGTAATTATAATTGAAATAATATTTTTAAATGGTTTATAAACAATTCAAACAATCTTTAAATCCGCAGAAGTACTTTCGGTTACTTTCAAACCTGCCTCAACTGCTATTAAATTCAAAAACTAAAAGCGGAAGCAAACGTCATCAATTCAAATTCCACGAATCTCGTATTTTAATGTTAGAAGCTTGTCGATTTATCAAGCTTCTAACATTAAAATACGAGATTCGTGGAATTTGAATTGATGATGTTTGCTTCCGCTTTTAGTTTTTGAATTTAATAGCAGTTGAGGCAGGTTTGAAAGTAACCGAAAGTACTTCTGCGGATTTAAAGATTGTTTGAATTGTTTATAAACCGTTTAAAAATATTATTTCAATTATAATATATATATATATATATATTCAGAAGACAGATAATCTTTGAACTTTAATAGACATGCTTTATTTTTCTACACTCTCCAACTTTTCAGTTTTCCATATAATTGAAAATCTGATAATGGAATGTTCAAAGCCCTTGTTGATATCAATATCGATATCCTATCCATGTTGACTTTATGTTAATCTGACTCCTCATAGGTAAGACCTTAACATGTCCATTTAAATACACAGAAGAGGGAGGGATAGGCAAGAATTTAGGCTGAATCTGCAATATTTAAATACAAGTATATTGAAATATACTGAACCTTAGATATAATTAAAGAGGATTTGAAGACAGACTTTCTAGCTCCTCTCAGCTATTTTCTCTCTCTTAAATAATCAATACCCATGACCACATACCATGTGGAAAACTTAGATGATCTCCAATATACGTTTCATTCTGGAACTAGCATCATCTGTTGGTCCAGATCGTCATCTCCCACATACACATAATTAGAGCACAGTTTGCAAATCTTTCAAACTTTTATAGATAGGCTTCAATTTTCTCCACCCTCTAACTCTTCAACCATCCATGCTCAAACTCTTGTTAATGCTAATATTACATCCATTATAGTTAGTCAAATAAGGATTCAGCCTGAATTTTGCCTCTATCTTTTGTATATTTAAACAGGTATATTAAAGTCCTGTATATGCGGGGTCAGAGTAACTTAATGTCAACATGGTTATGATAACAATATTGGTATCAAAGAGGGTTTGAGCATTCCATCAATATTGTCAATAATGAGGATGGCTGAAGAGTTGGTGAAGAATTTTGAAGTCTTTTCATTACAATTTGAAGATTTACTATATTAATATAAAATGATCACTGATTATTCATATGTATGGAAGATGATTATCTGGACCAACTGATGAGGGCTGCTTTAGCATAAAATACATTTATTAGAGATCATTTATCCTTTTTTCACATATATGTGGTCATGTATATCAGTTATATAAGATGGAAAAGAGATTGAAAGTCTAAGTTCAAATTCCATTTAATTACATCTAAAGTTCAGTATATACATTATAATTGTAGTCAAATACTATTGGTTCAGCCTCAATTATGCCCATCCCTCTTCTGTATATTTAAATGGACATATTAGGTCATATATATGAGGGATCAAAATGATTTAAAGTCAATATTTGGCATCAACAAGGGTTTCAGTGTTCCATCATCAAATTTTCAGTGGTATGGATGGCTGAAGAGTTGGGGGATGGAGTAGATTGAAACCTGTCCATTAAAGTGTAAAGATTTTATATTTTAATATAAACTCAGCACCAATTATATATGTGTGTGTGGGTGATGGACCAACTGATGAGTGCTGGTTCAGCATGAAATACATATATTGAAGCTCATTTACCCTTTTTTCACATATATGGGTTCATGTGAATTAATTATATGATGGAATGAATAGCTGTAGGGATCTTGAAAGTTTGTGTTCAAATCCACTTTAATTACATCTAATGTTCAGTACCTACATTATACTTGTAATCATATTACAGATTCAACCTGAATTCTGCCCATCCCTCTTTTATATATTTAAATAGACATATTAAAGACCTACATATAAAAGGTCAATGTGATTTAAAGTCAACATAGCTTTGACAACAATATCAGCACCAACAAGGTTTTAAGCATTTGACCATCAGATTTTTTATAATATGGATCATTGAAGGGTTGAAAGATGGAGAAGATCAAAGCCTAGTTTGAGGATTTTCTATCATATAAACTGAGCATTGATTATATATATGTGTGGGAGATGATAATGTGGACCAACTGATGAGTTCTGGTTCAGCATGAAATATGTGTATTGAAGATTATTTATCTTTTTTACATGTGTATGGTCATGTGTATAGGCTATATAAGATGCAGTGAATAGCTAAAACGAGCTTGAAAGTTTGTGTTTAAATCCCCTTTAATTATAACTAATGGTCAGTATATTAAAAATGATATTCATTAGAGTAGCTTAATGCATATATATATTAAAATAGTTCTCCCTCAGGCTCTAAATAAATAATCTGCATTCAACAAAGAATTAATAATTTAATGGTTCCATCTATTCTTTAAGTTTTTAATGTTTAAAAGCTTACCTTTGAAACATTCAAGACCCAGAATCTTATTTACTCATAGCTTATGAGAAAAAGATTACATATACATTAAACTATGCTAATTTTATGCTTACATTTATTACATTGTATTTAATTAGTAATGTTTATTAAAAGAGTGATTCAGCCTCTATTCCTATGTAGTTGATTATTAGTTTAATATTGATTAATGCTGTATTTTCATCTGGATGATGTATTAACTTTACTCTGAATTCCCACCAGTGTATTATATGTCTATAAACATCAAAACCTTAAAAAATAGATGGTCAATTCAATTTTTGTTTCTTTGGTGATCATATGACAATTTTATATATTGTTAGAAGAATTAACAATAATTAAGAAAAAAAAAACAATAATTAAGAAAAAAGGACAAAATTAACAGAAATGAAACATGGATTAGCTTTATCATAAAATTACATGTAATAACATTTTATAATACTCCATGGCGTGTATTCTGGTTGCATCTTTCCACACTAATAATTCACTTTTATTTATAGAAAATGATAGCACACACACTCAAACAAATAAAAAAATGCTTTTGTCCCTATAAATGCAATAAAGAGCAAAAACATTATGCACTAAAAAAAATATATATATATATTTTTCAGATTTCAAATATTTCTTAATATCATATGACCAAACTAAAAGCATGTAGCAACCATGCTCAGAAGTAGTTCTTAAAAAATTTTTAAACCAAATGTTATATGCTTTTATTTTAGTCATGAAGCTACAGAAAGATAATGTTTTACTTTTTTATATATTTATGTAAATAAAAGCATTTTTTTGTCAAGCGTCGGTGGCCTAGTGGTTAACATAGCTGCCTTCCAAGCAGCTGGTCTGGGTTCGCTTCCCGGTCAATGCTTTGACATATGAAAAAAAAAACAGCATTTTTTTTAAAAAAAAAAAATTGGAAATATTTTTTATTTTGTACATTTTAGTTTTATATTATTCCAGAAATTAGTTTAGATAAAATTAAAAGAGTATGGAATCTCATATAAAATAAAAAAATTATATTATATTAGCACAGACTTTCAGATGACCCATCACTCTCCACTCTATCTAATATCACTGATACACTCAAGCACATATATGCTGAAAAGATAAATAATCACCAATATACGTATTTCATGCTGAACCAGCAATCATCAGTTGGTCCAGATTATCATCTCCCACACATATATACTATAAGTGCTCAGATATATATTAAGATATAGACACTAGGTATATAATAAGCCTGTGTTTCAGTTATTATATTATATTGTAATTTTTTGCTAAAATTATTTGCAAACATTTGAAAAAATAAATTCTTATAGGCAATACATGTTTATCAGTATATATTAACTATGCAATACATTACTATTTTTGGCTCTGTTTGATCTGAAGCTAATTAGCAATTAAATTAATGGCTTATATGAGAAACTTATTAAAACTATATCTCAATTATTTATTTTAAACTTTTGAATAGCCAAATAGTCAGAAATGCTCAATTATGGACCACAGACAAAGACAAAACAGGTACATAGAGATAAAACTATAACATCAGTCACTAAAAATTTAACATGTGTAGTAAGAAATTTAAATGCATATAACTTCTGCTATCTAGCATAAGGCTAACTAAATTAACCTGCTACTATTATTTATAAAAATTCAATTGGGAATCGAAGACAATGCCAAGACTCATACAGCTATAAACAACATATATAAAATGATCTAACTTTATATCTAATACTACAAATTCTTAACTCTAATGAGGCCAACTCTAGAACCAAATAAAATAACACTCATTTTAGTTAATTTAAATAATGTCTTTTTAGATACTTTATATCTTCCAAATCACTCTCAGACTTTTCCAAACTCTCTGAAAGATTATTCAATGGAAAACTCATATAAGGCTGAGAATCATCAGCAAAATTATAAAAATTAAAAAAGTTAAATAATAAATGTAATGGTAATTAACTATTATAGACAACTTTTTAATCTGCAGACATACTTTTGGTTAATTCCTTAACCCTCCTCTACTGTTGTTAAAATTCAAAAACCTAGGAATTAACTGAAGTACTTCTGTAGATTGAAAAACTGTATATAATAGTTAATTACTGTTCTATTTATTATTTTTAATTGTTGTTTTAAAATATATTTATTAAACATAGTAACATAGTAATATACAGTTAAACTTTATAAAAATTTACATAGCATTCAGAATGAAACTTGAAAAAGTCAATGCAGAGAAAAGGGTATCTTAATAAGATTAAGAGGAAAATAAAACTTTCACCCAAGTATCAGACTCACAGGCAAAAGCAGCGAGTCTTGCTGCTTGACTTGGTCAAGAAGCTTAATAAAGACACTTAGAGCCGAGTCCTAAGAATGACCAAAGATGAGCCTGCAATGTGTCAACCATAAAGAAAATGTTATAAAGATAGATAATCTTATTGCTGCAAACGATCCCTTCTTAAGAGTGTTAGAAACAGAAAGAGCATCCCTAAGATCCAATATTGTTTAATTAACAGACATTTTATTTGTATTATATATATATATACTAGAACATATTTTGGATACCCAATGACTTGTTCTAACAAACTAGTTTTGATGAATATAATATACAAAAATAATTAGTAATGAAGCCCTGAGTGACATCTTGATTTGTTAAAAGAGAATTAGATAAAATATCATCTGTTTTCTATCCAAAATAAGTTTTTATAAAATTTAAGGGATTTTAACACAGACAAATATATTTTAATTTGACTAATATAAATGTGGAGTGTAACAGAAAAGAGCTCAGGATTAGAATTAACAATATCCCTTCCAATATCATCAATTAGATCAACCAATGCAGTAAATGTAGAATATCCATTCATGAAACTTGATATAGGGAGCATATCAATAGCTCAAACAAGCTCTTATTTAATAAGTCGGTAAGAGAAAATATTTAAAATCTCTATATAGAATATAATCTCTATCTAGAATATTCTTATCCCCAGACCAATTGGTTCGAGCTTATGGCCCACCTCAGTGAGGAGCTAGAACATTCAGACATTAGATCCAAAATATCAACTCAAAACCCAGCACTTATTTAGTACATAACTATTGAGAAGAAAATCTGAAATTTTCCGACATAAAAATGTCTTTAAATCCAGCTATCTGACTCAAATATTTGTAAATTCAAGCTTTTAAAAGCAATGTCATGTTTATATATGACTTGCTTTATTGATTATTATGAAACTTAATTTTTTTAAAGGATAAAATATTTAATTTTTTTTTTAAGAAAAGATTTTACTTGATTATGAATATATTTTTGAATAACCTAGTTTATAAAATTATTGTCCATAATTTTTAAAAATATTACATTTTTATATTTATTTGTTAATTAATAAAAAATTATCCACTAAACTATAAGCATTGATTCAAATTCATCATTATCATCATTATTTTCGATCATTATAAATCCATGGCAAAATGAAGGCCATTTCAATCCAGTGTCTCTGGTGTCTAGCCTCTCTTCTCCACATCACTCCAATGCACTTCTTTATTTTTTGCATCCATCTCACATATGGTCACTCTTTAGGTCTTTTAAAATCTCTTGAAATCCAGTTTGATTTCAATTGTCTATATATTATAACATCTTATAGTAACATGTCCAGCCCAACTCTATTTGACTTTCTTAATTCTTTCAATAATGCCAGCAAGTCTTATTTGTTTTCTCACCCTTGTATTTCATTTTCAATCTCTTCATTTTACTACTAACATACACCTCTCCATACTTTATTAAGATGTTAGAAATCTGTACTGACCTTTTGTTAAGTATCTAAAGTCTTAGATCCATAAGCAAGAATTGATAATATAGGCATATACTTATTTCTACTAAAAGCACTCCAACCAAGTTTAATTCTATGATTAATTACATCCATTGTGTTTCCATCTGTAGTAATAATCTGATCAAGGTATTTGAAGTTGTTAACTTATTCTAACTCATCATTATCATTTTTTTTTTCTGAGACAATCCATTAAACATTATTTCAGTATTTTTAACATTTACCTTTAGTCCTACTTTCTATTTTTTATCTGATAACTCTTGTAACATTTCCTGAAGCTCTAAACATTATTTTCTAAATCAATTACAGATAAGTTAAATAATCTAAATTTCTTTCATTCCCATAGTTTCCATTTTAATTCACAAAATACTTTTTGAAAAACTACTAATCATTGCTGTTAAATTTTATAAAATATTCTTCAAAGTTATGACAATATCCTGGATTTATATCTTGATGACCCAATGCTTTAATCATTGAAGAAATGCTTACAAAATTAAATGTATTTTCGTTATTTATAAATCCAAAATACAATGGCAACTCATATTCGTTGTTCCTTTCTACAACTTCTGCAATATTTGGGTATTATTCACTGTACTAAAACCACTTTTAAATTCAGCTTGTTTTTTTTTTGGTTGGTTAAAATCCAATGTTCAATGTAAATAAGTTGTCATTATGTTGATAAACATTTTGTATGGAACGGATAAAAGAGTGTAATTATGAATTTATTTAAACGCACATTGATTACATAAGTAATATTTACTAAGGCTGTAACCTTAACAATATGCGTGTAAAAATGTGATAGTAGGGACCTCTACAGGTCTTAACCACAAGCTTACATTTTGGAAGAACCTCTTTTCTTCCAAAACATAAGCTTGCGGTTAAGACCTGTAGAGGCCCCTACTATCGCATTTTTACGCGCATATTGTTAAGATAAAAGAGTGATAGGTCTATAATTTCTATTTTATTTATCATCCTTTGAAAATATTAATCTTAATAGTGTATTCTTCAATTCATTTGGTACATTTTTATCATTTAGGCATTTGGTATATAAGTTGGCCAAAAGTTGTTCTAATTCTTCATGTGTTTCCTTTAATATATCAATTATAAATCCCTCATTATCTGAAGTTTTCCTCTTCTTCATAGATTTAATTGCACAACTCACTTTTTAATTTAAAATCCTGAACAATTCAGAAAATATAGTATTTGTAAAATATACTTTTTTTTGTTCTTCATTACTTTATAATTCTTGATTGAACCCTTATATGCATTTCATGATGTCATCTTTCTTTGTGGTAACTGTTCAGTCTTTTTCTTATTGCAGAAATAATTTTCATACCAACACCAAAATGTTGTTTTAAACTTTTAAGATTTTTATTGTCTTCTATAGAGGCCTTGTTAATTCACATTTATTTTTTCTTATATCATTATTAACTCTTTTTATCATCATTTTACTAAATTCTAGATATTCAATCCTTTTTAATGCAATCCTTTTATATATTTTTATATTCATTCTTTTCTTTGTAAGTTGTCTGGACTCATTAGAAAATTTACTGATCAATTGTTGCTTTCAGCTATTTTTGTTGCAGTTTTTAAAAATGTACCAGTTATCATCTTATTGATTTTGTTCAAATCTGAGTCATGTTAAAATCTGTTATATTTGAAAATAATTTGAAAATTCTAATTTAAATTCATTGTTTCTGAAGGTTATGAATGTCAACTGTGAATGTTGTTTTTCTTAATAATTTTTGGTCTTTCTAGTTTTGCCAATCATTTCCTGTGATAGATATATTAAAATTTTTAAATACATGTTGTCTATTAGTCAAAATATAGTACAATTCTGCTATACCTTCATTTGGACACTTCTATGTCCATGTCCGTTTAGCATTTTTCTCATAGAAAGAAAATTGTTCTTTTTCTGAAAACTTCACAAATATGTGTCCTCTTTCATTTCTATTATCATAACCAAATTTACACACATCACTTTCATTTTTCAACTATTTACCAATTCTAGCATTAAAGTGTCCCATGACATTTTTAAAATGATGCCTGGTCTGATCAAAAGCTTTTTGTACATACATATAAAAATCTATTTTTTCATCACCTTAAGAACTTGTTAGGGACATAAACTTGAATTATCTGCACTTGGTATCTTATCATTAAGTTGAATAACTAATCTTGCCACCATCAATTTCCACAATATTATTCTTCCACTTTTTATTTACAAAAAATCCTACTCCATCTGTGTTTTGAATGTTTGGACTTTCGTAGTACAGTTTATGCTGACTTTTAAAATCAATTGTCTTTTCATTTTTTCTTCTAATTTTCCCAAATTCCAATAATGTTCCATTTAATATTTGACAGTTTTTTTTTAATTTTTGTAATCTTCTTTCACATGAGCAGTTGTAAGTACCTAATTAAAAGGTTGTCTTTAAATGGCTGTCTGGGTCCACAATCAAGAAATTCTTAGCACTCTCCATTTTCAGCTATCAACTATTATCTTGACTGACAACTTTACACTCTCTTGGGAATAAAGATTTTGTTTAGCATTGCCTCTCATGATTGTGAATATCTACTAAAAAGTTTATTCAAATACACATTCATTTTGCCTTCAAGAAAACTCAACTGGTATTTCAGTTGAGCTATCAGACAATTGGAAAGAAAGACCATGGTGTTTTTTGATCTTAAATTCGGAAATAAAAAGCAGTAAATTTATCTTACTGGTCAATGCATTTTGATCAGCACCTCATCAATGTTTATATAATATATGAATAATCATATTGTCATAACAGCTGCAATGACAAGAACAGGATCATATGGAAAATACATTAGGAAATTTCCTTTGCTCAGTTCTGTTAAGGTCTTAACGAGGAACCAAAGGATCTCCTTTCATTTAACAATAAACACATTTGCAGCAGCTATTGATTCAACCTTTGATAGGATTAATCACTTCACCTTTTGTCATGGTAATTGATTCAAATTATCATTAAAAAGGTTGAAATCGCATAGTGATTGGTATTATCAAAGATTTAAGTTCAAAATTGTGAACAATCATATTACTTTTAATTATTTATTGAAATATAATTCAAAATAAATATATGCGAAAATGTATATAAAGAAACGCTTGGTTTAATACTTTAACAGCATGCTATGCTAAACACACTTTTGACTAACTGGTAGTATTCATAGCAATAGTTGCCTTTAGTCAAAAGAATGCTTAGCATACCATGCTGTTAAAGAATAAATCAAGCGTTTCTATTTTGCATGTATTTATTTTGAATTACATTATTCCGAGAAAAGCTTTTAAAGATTGAAGTGAAATGTCAAGCATTGTTAGCTGAGAGGTCAGCGCAGTTGCTTTGCAAGCAAGTAGTTGGTTTCAGATGGTTGTGGGTTCGCCTCCCAGTCGATGCTATGACATATGAAAAAGACTGAAGTGAAATATCATATATAATAAAATGTCTGTTCTTGGTGAGGTCATGTGACACTTGAATATTAGAAATGACCAAGTCAGCTTCTTCCAGCAATCTTTTAACTCAGACTCTATGTACTAAAGTACTTAGGATACTTATTAAGTGCTTATATTATAGATAGGATCTGTATTTGTCTTCGTAAAATTTTGTACAATCTCATTGAAAGTATATACATATTTACATTTAAAAATCCTGGTGGATTACAGTTTTAAAGTACCTTATGAATGAACCATCCTTCTTGGCCACTTCATAGAATTTTTTTAATATCTTATATTTAGAGCTACATCACAAAATTAAATGACCTGAGTTTAGAGTTGTACTTCAAACTAATTACAAACTTTTGCAGATATATTTTCAGATAATATAATAATCAAAAGATAATAAATGTTCAACTTCAGTGTTTTAGTTTTTGTTATAAACTTTAACTTTCGATTACATTTTTTTGTCAAAATTTTATTGTTTCTAGGATTGTAGCAACAATAGTGTCATCCATTGCAAGACATAGCAATCTATGGATGCAAGATGGTTTGTGCATAAAATCTCTGTTTAGTTCCTACTCATCCAATATCTTCAAACTAGTTTCCGGCTTGTGACTTTCATCAATGAGGAGCTTTGGGTGTGAGAGTACTGCACCTTAAACTTAGGATCTAATGCAACCCTCCAGAAGCCACCTTTTATTTTTTTTTTAGTTAACTGTAAAGATATGATTCCAAAATATACAGATACTGAACTGGGTTAAGATTTGTATGTCTATACAAGTGAATAAACTTGGATTGAATTATTACTGTGTTTCCATTTTGGACTCAAAGCTTTATAGTGAGATAATAAGGTAAACTATGGCTGCTGGAGGGCTGGAGGATTACATTAGATCCTAAGATCTAAATGCAGTGCTCTCAAATTCGAGGTTTCTCACTCCTGAAAGTCATAAGCTGGAAACTACTCTGGGGATATTGAACGAGTAGGCACTATATAGGGATTTTATGCCCAAATCTTCTTGCATTCATTGATTAGTACGTCTACTGCTTAACAGCTTGTGTAAGCATAGAAACGGTGGTCATGTGACGTATCTATTATTACTTATAAATTCAATAGAAATTTTTATCTTTTATATATATTCCCAACGCATTTTTAGTATTACCTTTTTATTCATAAAACAATGCTTACATATTTATAAAAGCATTATATCATACGTATGTATGTTTACGTAAATAAGGCAGATCAATTTGCCCCCCAAAATAAGGAAGTAATGTAATAGAATAAAATTTACAAACGCAATATATATTTTAATTTGTCAGATAGGGTGTGGATTGTTATTTTTTAAGGGCACCTTTTCCCAACTAGTCTTTTTTTATTGCTATTATTATTATAGTCGAGAATTGAATCTTTTTTTCCTTTTTTTAATGTTTCAACCGCACCAAATAATATTTAGACAAAAAATGTATTCAAAAACAGCACGATACTTTTTATATATTTTCTTTTCCAAAGTAGGATCGGTTTCCTATCCTAAATTCATAATATGTATATTTTTACATAATTTATCACTAGAGGGCCATAGTTTGCTTCGCGATCAGGGTTTGCAAATAACTGTTTACACAGATCAATATTTATTTAAAACTCATTTTATTTTTCTTCAAAATTAGTGCAATAATAACAGACTAAAATTATTTACAATTTCAAGGCACACCCTCTCCAAAGAATCCTAGCAAGTTACCGCAATAAAAAAAGAATATCAGAATTTGTAAAGAAGATAAAATTATTTGGTTTAAGAGTATAGTGCCATTAACTGCCCCTCTGGTAGTCGAAAGAATAAATATTAAGTTGTTAATAATTTTCAAATATTGCAGACACATTTTAATAAAACAAAATCTTTCCTATTAATTTTTAAAATAAAAGAGAAAAAACAGAGTGATTTTTAAATGTTTCTTTACAGAAATGTATGTTTAAGCTCTTACGCTTGAGTGAATATCAGGAGAAGTCGTCATTGATTAGTTAAGGGGTGGGTTTTTATCGTGCATGAATCTGTTTTAACTTTGTGGTCAATCTTATCGATTTCATAAATGAGACATAAATAAAAGTGACAAAAAGACAGCAAATGAATATCTCGGGCGGAGTAAATATCATTCAAACAGAGAGCAGATTCAATTTTATCTCGGAATCATTAGCGATAAGCTTCGTGATTGGTTAGTAATTTGACAAGACGATTAAGTGGAAAACACGTGATCAAAGAGTAAGTAAATATTATCTTTCGTAATCTATTACGATAACACAAAGTTGCAAAACGGATGTGAACTAGTTCGAAGAAATTAACTTTTGACTATTTATTTTCAAACAAAATGTTATAAAATTATTTTTTAAAAAAAATATCAATATTATACACAATACCCTACAAGAGCGCACATTTGTGTATATTTACAAACTCATATTCGTTTGTATGCGAGTAACAGCTTTCAAATAGCTTCCCATAAACAGTGAAGAAACGGTTTTATTAAGTTTGTTAATTGTTACCTGGTCAAAGTTTGAACTTTTTAAAATCCTTATTTTACTCGCTAGCTAAAAGTAAATAACTACTAGATACCCATAAAGTAAATAGCTACTAGATACCCATTTAATCGCTATTTGATACGCATCTGTAGACTAGTTTTAGCTGGTTAGTTATACTAGATGGCTATGTGTCAAATATTTAAATCAAAAAAATATTTTTAAGACCATATCAGATTTTTTTTTTTTTACATGGTTCGTACGTACGCGTGTAATATAGGGTACACTCACATATTTATAGACCCACATACATGCAAACATGGAAAGTAAAGTGAAAAAGATTTCAATCGGACCACTGATTGTTTGAATACTTAAGAAAAAATGAAGTAGAAAGAAAACAAAACTTAAGAAAAGTGAACTAGAAAGAAAACAAAAAATAGAAGTATTATTTCATTTTCACACTATGACTTAATTTCTCCCATTACTGAATCTTTCTTATATGAGCACAGACTTTCAGATGACCCATCACTCTCCACTCTATCAAATATCACTGATACACTCAAGCACATATATGCTGAAAAGATAAATAATCACCAATATACGTATTACATGCTAAACCAGCAAACATCAGTTGATCCAGATTATCATCTCCCACACATATATACTATAAGTGGTCAGATATATATTAAGATAGACAATCTTCCTACTTTAATGGACAGGCTCCAATCTATTACACCTTCCAACTCTACAACCGTCCATCCAATTGAAAATCTGATGATGGAATGTTCAAAGACCACCTTGAGGCCGAGATTCTTGTCACACCCATGTTGACATAAAGTCAATCTGAACCCCACATGTACAGGACATAATCCATTTAATACATGTGCAAGGATGGGCAGACATCTCTACAATGTAATAACTGAAACACAGGCTTATTATATACCTGTGTCTATACATGTAATATAGGGTATATGAGCACAGACTTTCAGATGACCCATCACTCTCCACTCTATCTAATATCACTGATACACTCAAGCACATATATGCTGAAAAGATAAATAATCACCAATATACGTATTTCATGCTAAACCAGCAATCATCAGTTGGTCCAGATTATCATCTCCCACACATATATACTATAAGTGGTCAGATATATATTAAGATAGACAATCTTCCTACTTTAATGGACAGGCTCCAATCTACTACACCCTCCAACTCTACAACCGTCCATCCAATTGAAAATCTGATGATGGAATGCCTGTCCATTAAAGTAGGAATATTGTCTATCTTAATATATATCTGATCACTTATAGAATATATGTGTGGGAGATAATAATCTGGACCAACTGATGATTGCTGGCTTAGCATGAAATGCGTATATTGGTGATTATTTATTTTTTCTGCATATATGTGCTTGACTGTATCAGTGATATTAGATAGAGTGGAGAGTGATGGGTCATCTGAAAGCCTGTGCTCATATACCCTATATTATATATATAGACACAGGTATATAATAAACCTGTGTTTCAGTTATTGAATCTTTCTTGAAAAATTTGTATCAGTTTATTTATTAGTTATGAATATTTTTTAAAAAAATATTAGGACGTTTTAAAAATAGATGCCGAATACATACATACATATATATCTTTCAAAGGACTTTATTAGACTATAGAAAAAAGGTTACAGACTATTATTTGGACCACTATGACAATACAGAAAAATTGTGTGATGTTTCGTTACAATAATATAAATCAAGCCACAGGTGATTTACGCAAATCATTATTTACATCTGTAGTTATGAGTAACAATATTGCCTTATTATGCCTTTTAGAGAAAGTAGCAAATTTGATTTTTTTGTTCTTATGCTGGTTTTTGAGGAAGGAGAGTCATATTAAAGTTTTGAACTTAGATGCATTAATGCCCAGGTGTGGTGTAAGTACTTACATCAGTTATTTTCCTATCTCTTTGCTGTTATTTTTAGCTTGTTGGTGTGTATGGGTATCTTCTGGAATTATTATTGTAAGTGAAAGTGCATCAAAAAGTATATATGAATGTGTTAGCTCATGCACACTCCTCTCTTCCGGTTATACATTTGTGTTGTGAACTCATCACTAACTTAGAAGAAGCTTATCCTCCTCAAATAATGGGCTTATTTTACTACATCATCATCAAAAGCAGAATCACCTTAAAAATAAAATGACCAATGAAATATCAATAAAAGAAAATAATGAGCCAATAGCAAAAAACAAGACAATTGGAGAGCTAGGTCAGTGAATCCAATTATTTTCAGTGAGGATGGGAATCTTGTTATATATCGGATTCATTTGAAAAGGTGAGCAGACAATGCAAGGGAACAACATTCAGAAATTCGGACAACTGTCAGATATTGTATGTAGTTGTTCTTTATATTGCAGAACACAGTCAGGCATCTCAAACATGGATTAGGAGCCTATTAGCTACATCATCACTAAATATGATCAAGGCAAACCACCTATAGATTGAAATGTTAGGGTCTAAAAGGCAAATCACAGCATTTCCTTCTGATTCATAGCTGTACCACTAATGACTGGACTTACATAATTCACCAATCATAACTGTTATGAACAATTGTATTTAAATGTTGTATTGATCACTCAAAGAAGTATGGAGAGTTGCATGTTGTGAGTAACAAGAAGAGGTCAAAAACACAATATGGATAAGAGAACAAACAGATGTTACTGACCTCATTGAAAAAATTAAAAGACTGAAGTGGAGTTGGGCTGGACGTATTGCTAGAAGAGATGATAGTAGATGAACAATTGAAATCTTAAACTGGATTCCAAGAGTTGTAAAAGGCACAGAAAGAGACCACATGTGAGATGGATGAATAAAATAAGAAAGTGTGCAGAGGTGATGTGGAGAAGAGGAGCTAAAGATCAGAGAAGATGAATTGAACTTAAAGAGACCTTCATCCTGCAGTGGATTGATAATGGTTGATGCTGATAATAATGATGATACTTCATGAAGAAAATACTGAACATACATATATATTATACTAAATATACTTAATAAAATCTTTATATTTATTTACAGAGTTATGTGCTATTTTGAAGGGACCAAGAATATTACTACCATTCATACTCGGTACAAACATAACAGAACTGACATAGTTGACAGGAATTATTTCTTGTCAGGATCTTTGTCATTTATTTGAAAAAAAAAAAGATAGCTAACCTTATTAGGGTGTCAATAAAAAAGAACCAAACACTAACAGTTGCTCATTATCTATAGGTAGAAAAATAAAATAGCAAAAATTGGTTATCTGGAAAATTTGATCCTGTCAATCCAGAAAATTAGTCAGTATGTGTGGATTGAATTTGCTGCTTTATTGAAGCAAACCAAAAATGATCAGAATTAAAATGAGCAATTTTAAAAGCATTTGTTCTCAGTCAACCTATGCACTCCATCTGAGTTAGATTTTCATACAACAATATCTTTTTTAATTTCTTACTTCTGTTCATATCCCTAATAATATTACAAAGATCCAATTTTAGCCTTTATAATCAAGAAGAGAAGGAAAAGCATAGATCATTTTCTAAATAAAATTAGTGCTGTGCTGTGCTGTAATTTGAAGGATTTTTTAAAATAAAGTTCTGAGTGACTGTTTCATTTGTGGAATGAATGAATCTAAGTACCACTTTTGATTTGGAAGTCTACCAGTTGAATCTAGCTATGATATTTAGTTGAATATAGCTATGAGATTTCAGCGAGACATGCAGAAAATGGATCTCAGTATTAGACTTGTCCACCAGAAAATGAAATCAAAGTAAATATAAAGATCTTCAAACCAAAAATAGGAAAAACTATTGGATTACATTAAAAAAAAGCAAAAGTTTGCCATAGATGTGAAAAGTCAAAACATGTATGTTCTGAATGCCCTCATCTGTATACAATATCTAAGAATTAAATTTACGTGGAAAACAACCAAAAAACTCTGTGAGCTATATGTACATTAGTATAACTTCATCAATAAATAAAAAAGTATAGTATCAGTCCACTTATACCTTAGCTTGGGTAGGTTTTGTAATTATGTGAATCATATAGAAACTGCATGTTTAAAAAAAAAGCTAGTTTCTGAGAAAAGAATGGAAGTGTCCATTCTGAAAAACTAGAAAGGTAACATAAAGTAAAATTAATAACTGTCCAGATAATTTGAGCAGTACTGATTCAACTCTCAAAACCCAAATAATAATTAAGATATATCAATAACAATGAAACTATATACTGGATATGTGGGCTATCATTAATTTAAAACACCCACTGCAACCTAATGGCAGAATGATTTCTGATTACCAAGAGAAATAAATACCACTTTGGGGCAAAACAGAAGTTAAAAGGTACTATGTTGAACAAAATCTTTTGTCTCTTGCTGTGATGGCTGGTAAACACAACACACTATTAAGTATAGACTTGTTCAATCACTTAGGCTATTAAGTGAAGCAAGTCACTAATAAAACAAAATTAAAAAGGGACTATTCAGAAATGATTAGTAGTAAATTAAGTCTGCATCTTAGGACAAACCTGTCAATCTTTATGCCTAATCAGTATAGTCATGAAATCAAAAATAAAATTTGTTGAAACATGGATAAATACAAGAGTCCTATGTTGCATGATTAATGAGACAACCAAGTGGGTTCCAGATCCAAACATAAAAGCTTTGCATACAGTGGTTTTCCAGACCATTGATGGACATCATCATCACAGCCATCAATATCAACTAAGGCTAATATTTGAACATTATACAACAATGAAGACATCACCAGACTTGATGAAACCAGATCCCATTCAGAATCCAACCTCATGGAATGTAAACACAATATAATGTTAAAATTTTATAGGCATTTGTAAAACTTAATTTCTCACATGAGAATTATATTTAAACTAAAATCCTAAATGCTGAGTTCAAATTCAGTAGTATAGCTGATCATAAATATTTATATTTTTTGTATTACTGTTACTGATAACTCATGAATTATGGTTTCATGTAAGAAATACATAAATATATAAGCAACAGGAACAACAACACACTATATATATATTTCTACTAACATGAAGCTGTAGGTACAACTAGTATATATTATATTAAACAGCCACATATAAATTAGTATCTATTCCAATGCAAAAAAAGAAAAAGAAAGAGAATAGAGAAAAAAACATTTGTAGTGTTATGTGATGGCAATCTGTGAAACACAAAAGCATCTTCATAGAGAACACACACGTCTGTTTTGGTGTTACTTAATATTTTTTGATGCTTTACTTTTAATCTCTTTAGTAGAAATCTTTTCTTCTTGAAATGCATCAATATCATGTCTAATTGTCTGTGCTATATTTTCAAATGAAAACAATTGATATTACACTTTTTTTGAAGTTTTTTTGAGATAATCTTTATAAGGTAGATAGATGGTTTACTTCTTTCATAAAAAACCATGCTCAAATTTATCATAAAACTACTTTTTTAAGAAGTCTTTCATTCTTCACCCATTTTACACAATCACTCCAATGAAGGTGTAATTTTACAATGATGGACCCAATAGCATAATATCCATCAAACAGAAGAACATATTAAATAGTCAAAATAAGAGTCATAGATCACATGACCCTATCTCGTAAGCTTGTAAGTTATAAACAATGAGGATTGCCAATTCCTCAACAAGCTTTGTGATAAATGCTTAGCCAGAGCCAGCACTTAAAATATCTCTGTCAGGAACCCCCCAAACCCCTGACCATGGTTTCATGCTTTGGAACTTCTCAGAGAGGTGCCAGGGTAGGTTCAGATTCTAGATTTAAAAATACCAACCCAAAGCCAAGCACTTATCTAAAAGTTATCTATTGAGTGGAAAATCTGAAATTTTTAGACATCTACATGTCTTCAAACCCAGCTATCCAAATCAAATAGCTATATGGGGATGATAGATCTTCAGCTATATTAGTAGTCTTAGAAATATAACATTGCATAAGACTTATGGCAGAGATTATAAAAAGGGTTAATAATCAACTCTTTCTCACAAAAATAAATTAATACATTAACAATTGATTGTCTTAATTATGCGAGTCTATTATTTAAGCCCATATCAAATGTCAAAATAAAATTGCCTTATAATAAAAATGGTTAATAAAAAAGACTTTGATTAATACTTTATTGTTAATCCACTATTATACTCTTAACCATTCTTAACAAATAAAATTTATTTCATTTAGATAATTTAAAAGAAATTTTTCTCTTAGCATCTGTTACTAATTTTAGCTTATATATAATTATAGTTTAGATTCCACTATCTCACAATGTTTTCCTTGGTACATCAATGATAACAAAATATAAATGCGGATTTCCATGAATGTTTTCATCTTTAAATGATATTCAGCTATTCCTTTGCTGATATTACAAACCATTGTAAATTTTGATAGTTTCATAGCGAGAAAGTTTTGTGTTACTCTTTTCCTTAAATAAATTTTCTACCCGCAGTACATATTTCCTTCTCATAAGTCCAAAATCTATTTGTAAAAGTAAGGTAAAATAAAACATGCTGGTTTAGCATGAAATACGTATATTGGTGATTATTTATCTTTTCAACATATATGTGTTCAGGTGTATCAGTGTTATGAGATAGTGTGGAGAGTGGTGGGTCGTGTGAAGGTCTGTGCTCATACCCTGTCTATTACATATATAGACACAGGTATATATAAACCTGTGTATTTCAGCTATTACATATTAGAGATGTCTGCCTATCCCTTGTATATGTATTTAATGGATTATGTCCTGTACATGAGGGGTCAGATTGACTTTAGGTCAACATGGGTGGACAATAATCTCGGCCTCAGGGTGGCCTTTGAGCGTTCCATCATCGGATTTTCAATTGGATGGACGGTTGAAGAGTTGGAGTGTGGAGTAGATTGAAGCCTGTCCATTAAAGTAGGAGAATTTGCTATCTTAATATATATCTGAGCACTTGTAGCATATATGTGTAGAGATGGTAATCTGGACCAACTGATGATTGATGGTTTAGCATGAAATACGTATATTGGTGATTATTTATCTTTTCAACATATATGTGTTCAGGTGTATCAGTGTTATGAGATAGTGTGGAGAGTGGTGGGTCGTGTGAAGGTCTGTGCTCATACCCTGTCTATTACATATATAGACACAGGTATATATAAACCTGTGTATTTCAGCTATTATAAAATTTTAAGCAAAAGACAGTATATGTCTTCTTGCTAATATCATTTCTGTAGCTATAGCAAAAATACAGTCTTTTTCTTTCTTTAAATACTGGCTTGTGTACACATGGCTCTCCTTCTCTTAATTCCAAACAAGGCATTGTTATCATTCAACAATAACAATTTAAACAAAATATTTCATTTTTTAAATTTAATATATGAGTCATTTATTCCAGATTCGTTCAAAACAATAAAATATATTTTATTAAATAGATGACCTTTAATTGTTTTCTTTATTTAGTTATTTATAAACTACAAGAAAACTATGGATAGCAACATGTGTACATAACAATATCTATATATTAAATTAAATATTTTCATAGATTGTTATTATAGAAAAGAAGAAAAATAAGGAGATTATCTTGAGGTAAAAAGAGATATCTTTTGCCTTTTGATGTTGACAGGAAACTATCAATTACTAATAATCAACAATTATCCCGAGGTTAAGTTTTGTCCATTAAGTCATAATAGCTTTTTATTGGGAATTTTTATTTAAGTAAAAGGAATTAAATATATACCCATAAATTCTATACTACACTTGTTTCATTATAAAGTTAAAGGCAGTAATCTCATCATTTGATATAATTTTTTTTCTTACATTAATTGTAGTTATAAAAAATGGCTATATATATATATTATAAAATTATAATCTTTTATTCATTTGATAACATATTAATGTATAAATCTTGATTTTATAACTTTTAAATTCAAGTTTAATATTTATTATCTAACTTTTATTTAACTAATCTTACAAATTATTATTATAAAATGTTTTTTATAAATATTTTTTGAATTCTTGCCTAACTAATATTAATACCTATTTTTTTTCCCCAATCAATCTTCTTAACTATCAACATTTGAATTTTAAATACCTTTTTTCTTTGAATTTTAAATAGCTTCTTTTATTTACACAATATAAGAAAAGTTATTTAAAATTCATATTTTGGTAGTTAGAAAGTAGATAGGAAAAAGAAAGTAAGTGTTAATATTAATTAAATAATAATTCAAAAAATATTTATAAAAAACATATTGTATTAAGAATAATTTGTAAGATTAGTTATTAAAAAGTTTAATAATAAATATTAAACGTAAATTTAAAAGTTATAGAATCAAAGTTTATACTTTAATATTTAGATTAATAATCCAAATTTAATAAGAAATTTTAAAATAAATAATAAAAATGTTAATAAACGAGAAGAGATGATATGTTTATAATGTATAGCTATATTTTATATCACATGATCACTATTTTTTATGCTTACATAAACTGTTTACACAGAGACTAACCTCTCCATATAGCAGTGCCACTCAGTGCAAGCCAGAATAATCTATGGATGCAGGAAGATTTGTGCTAAAATCTTTATTTAGAACCCACTCACCCAATATCCCTAGCCTAGTTTCTAGCTTGTGGCTTTCATCGGTGAAGAGCCTTGAATATGAAAGCAGTGCATAGTCTGGGGATATTAGATGAGTAGGGTGTAAATAGGGATTTTAGCACAAATCTCCGGGCATCCACTGATTACTCTGGCTTGCACTGACTGAGTAGCACCACTGTATGGAGAGTTTAGTCTCTATATTTTTATAATTATAATAATGTTAATTAATATAAAAAAATACATTATATACAATGATAAAAACTTACTGCCTTTAACTTTATTATAAAACAAATGTATAAATTTTGTGGGTATATATGTGTGTATATACATATATTTAAATACAATATTTTTAAAGGTTAACATAGATGCAAATTAATTAGTAAACAGGATCATCATTACATATATGAAGTTAAATTCACAGCCAAGGCATATTGATGCGCAGTGACCAATGAGAGTGGTTTTTCAGGTTGAATGAAAACAATAGCAAATCTGTCTAAGCTACTATTAATCAAAAAGAGGTCTCTTTTGATCAATCAATCACACACAAATATCTAATAATGCTCCCCCCATATATATATATATATAACATTCAATTTATAATGGGATATAATGTTTGTTTTGTATGATTAAATAATTTTTTATGTATTCATGTATACTTATACATATTTTAGTTCTGAAGAATATTGTTGGTCAGTTGAAACTGTCAGATTGATTGAGTATAAAATAAATTAAGCATTGTTATAGTAATAAAAGTAAGGTGAATTTATTTGTTTTATAACTTTATCAATGAATAAAGAAGGTATAAGTCATGATGAAGACTGGAATACAAGCTGTAATCTGAAGAGATATTTTTACATTAAAATACAGCTGTGTTATTTTGCAATGACATTAAGGTATTACCAATGTATATTTTTTATTCTAAAAATAAAACTTTTAGCACAGGGTAAGAGATATTTGATTTTGACTGCCATACAAAATTACAAATAATACTATATATACTTTGCTGAAAATTAAAGTTTTTCATAAAAAGTATATTACATTGATTTACCATGTTAAGTAACATAAAATAATCTTTCTTAATAATGGTCAAATATATTAACTGGGTCTTTTATCCACACAATCAAACTTCATTTGAGATTTCTAGCAATTAAATTTGCATTTCCCCCCTGGTGAAAATTAATTTTGCGAACCTTTTTTTTTATGGCTTTAAAATTCATGTATATTTATTTTCTAATATTTTAGGTCCAAAAAAGTCAAAAGATGAAGGGAAAATCAAAAAGGTAGTATGACAAAAGAACTTTAACCTCAATTTGATGGGTAAACATTGTTTGTTTCATGATCATGAACTTTGGAAAGTGTATTGCATGGAAATATTATGATCATCAAGAAAATATTACGATGGTCTAAAACTTGATTTTTTGAAAAGTTTATGGTTATATTTTTTTTTTCATAATTGTGTAATAATTATTAAAAATCAAAAATAAATATTATTACATACTTATTTTTTACATAAATGTTTATTTTTAAATATAAAAAATATTTTTTCTCTATATTGTTACTATAGAGATTATGGTCACAGGAAAACACAGCTTTGTAGAAATTAAGTCACTCAGTGGATTGTTATAATATTCAGTGATATCATAAATATTATAAAAAATTGTAAACTTTTAAAGCATAAATTGATAGATTTAATAGTTATTAAAAACAATTTATTCAGATTTTTGAATCAAACATGAAATAGAGAAGATTTCATTTATTTTGCAAATTGAATCAGTTCTACTTGAAATTTGATGATGTAACAGCATTTTGTTTTTACTGAAATATAATTTTTAAAATAATTCTGGAAATCAAATGTGATTTTTTAAAATGTATTTAATTTATAACCAAAAATATCTATCAAATGAGGTCAAATTTATTATATTCTGATAAATAGTAATGCTTTAATAATAAAATCAAAGTTAAAAGCTTAAATCTAATGAGTGCAAATAAATCTGTCAAAGTATAGAAGGATTAATAAATAAATTTATCCATAATATTGTTTTTAATAAAAGAATCTTATACATCCTCTGAAAACTCTAACTGTTGTTATATTTTTTCTTTAAGTTTTTCAAGTTTTATTTTTATTTTAGTTGTATACAATTAAAAATATTTTATTTTCGTTGGTTATACAAAATGGAAATAATTACATATTTATTTTTTTTATAAATAAATTAAACTTCTTTATAAAACAGTGTTATATAAATAATTCTGATTTATTAAGTAGATGAAACAATCATGCTTGGATGTAAAAAAATGTTGCCATTAAGTTTTTTCTCTAACATGAATTTTTAGCATAAGATTGTAAATGTTTTTTCTTTGTCCTGGCAACAGGATGGTGAATAAATATATATTCACAGAGCTTACTGATAAAAGATGCTATGAATATTAAACTCTGAATATATATTTTCAAAATAAAGACCTAACATCACTACTGTCATATTTTTTCTGATGTATTTTGTTTTGAAAGTGCTATTTTTACATAGAATTGATTTTTTTTTATATATATGTATGTGTATCACAAGCATTCACATTGCATACAGATAAACACATTTTGATCAGATTTTTAATGATTTTATTTTTCATTGATATATATATATATATATATATATATATATATATATATATATATATATATATGCTACAATATACTTCCATTATTATTTTTGCAATGCCATGTTGAATAATCTAATGTCTAGAAAAAAGATGGGTTTGAATTCATGCACTTTTGATATGATTCTGGTGCACCACATGAAAAGCAACCTGCCAGTTGTGGACATTAAAAATGTTTTACTAATTTATTAATATATTCTATTGTAAACACATATTTTTGTTTTAAATATACATTGCTATATTAAAATTTAACCATTTAATTAAATATATATTTTTTCTTCTCAAATAATAATATAAAAATTCTAAAAAAATTTTTAAAAATAATTCTCATACATTTTACTTTTTTTTAATAATAATATAAATATTTTAATATGTAATTCAATTTATAAATGATTGTAAAAGAGAGGGAATTATAAAAAAAAAATCAGATAAATAGTTTTTTTTTATTCGCTCTTTTCAATATTTTTCATTATTTATTAATACTATATACAAGCTCTTTAACATGCTGGGTGAAGAAGCTGTTAGTGGTAACAAAACAATCAAAGTAAATTAATGCAGGCCTAGCACTTTTTGTTCCTCATATTCATGGCCAAAACAGATTTTAAATCTGTGTTGTGATAATGATAAATGATAATATATGTAAATGCTATGTAAATTTATTAATATTAATTTAATTTTGGTTTTAAACATACTAAGAGAAAGTTATTTTCTCTTTAATGAATTATTTAATCATGTTTAATTTTAATATTTGATAGAGATAGAGCAAATCAGTCTAATTAATACGATTATGTTCTTGTCTTTTGGCAAAAAAAATTTTTAATTAATAAAAATGTCAAAAATTTTATTATTCTAATTAAAATTGTTGATTTGTTTTTTAAGTAAATATTGAAAGAGAGAAAAAGACAAATAATTAGATTTGTAAAAATCAATCTGGTTGTTATAAAGTTTTGTTATGTGGGAGAGGGATTGTGATTGAATTTAAAAACAGAATTGTTTCAAAATTATAAAAAAAGAGGCGTGGATATGCAAGAAGACCTAAGTTTATTGTGAGAAGCTGTTGAAGAGGGCAATAGGTGATAAAAGTCTTGATCCAGATGCTGAAGAAGACAGTAGAAAAATTCTTGACTTAACTACTAAAAAAAAGAAGCAGAGGTCTTAACCAAGATGTTGCTTAGAACAGCAGAAGTTTTAAACAAACTGTTAGTATACCATGATTTTAGTAATAAAAAATGTTTTCTACAATAAAAAAACATGTCCTAAGCTAACTAAAAGCTAAACATTTTTTTCTATGTAAACTGCTTCATTGGAATAAAATGTAAAGAAGAAGAAAAATGTCCCCTGAAGTAATCTGCAACCAAACCTTGTCTTCAACCAAGAGCATGATTCTCACATACTTGCCTCATCTGGAAATTTTATTGGAAAGAAAATGAATATGTTGTTGCTGTAGTTAATATGAAAACACTGCATACCAAAAGAAATCAATTAACCATATACATTGTGTATAAACCTTTAAGAAGAAAATCAATATGGAAACTGGACAATTATAACTGCAAAGAAGGAGTCCAAAGAAATTTAAAACCATATGTAAAGATATTTTAATGTACACATTGTATTTTCATTTAGTTAAAATAATTTTTTATAAAAATAATTTTATAAAAGTAAGAATTTCATTGATTTAATATTTTGTTGTAAAACATGTATTTTTTAATTCATTCACTTTGTCTCTTCAAAATTATAAAAGTTTTTTTGGTAAATTAAATTTTATTAAATTTAATTTTATTAAATTTAAAATGCTTTTTTGAAACATTATTTTAATTTTTTTCTTCAAAACTTAAAACATTAATTGAGCTAATATAAAAATTATCTCTAATTAGGAAAAAGTAGATTTTTTCCTTTATTATTCAAAGAAGTAACTAAATAAAAACAAATTTAATTAGTTCGGTGAATAAAAATCACAAGGATAATACAATTTTTATAAAACTATTTTTTTGACAAAATGAATAAATTAAAATTTTCATATTATACCATTTTCCAATTTTTCTTTATTGTTAATAAGTTAATTTATTAAATAATTTTTTAAAAAATATTTTAGTGTTATAATTTTTATTCATCCAGATATCTGTTACATGAATTGGCAGTATATGTGACCTGATTTCAATACAGCTTAGAGTTTAGGGATTTTTAAATTATCCCATTAAAGCAATTTAATTATTTATATAAATAAGCATTTATTTTTATAGTGTCTGTATATAATTGTAATTACATTCATATCGGCCTTTTAAGCCAATTGTGCAAACGCTTTGCGAGTGTTAAATAATAAATGAATACCCTCTGACCAATACAAGATATAGAATTTATGCAGGAATAAAAAGAATCCCTCTTATTCCTATGACTCAAATATTTATATTTGAGCAAATCTGAAGTACTGGCACAGAAGGCGTGATGACAGAACAGTCACTTTAAATTACTATATACAATGTCTGAATAAATGACGCTGATGAAATTTTCTAGAATTTACTAAACGTCATTCCAACTGAAACTTAATCATATATATAAATAAGCATTTATTTTTATAGCATCTGTATATAATTGTAATTACATTCATATCGGCCTTTCAAACCAATTGTGCAAATACTTTGCGATTGTTAAATAATAAATGAATATGAGGGATAAGAGGGATTCTTTTTATTCCTGCATAAATTCTATATCTTGTATTGGTCAGAGGGTATTCATTTATTATTTAACACTTGCAAAGCATTTGCACAATTGGCTTGAAAGGCTGATATGAATGTAATTACAATTTAATTATTGTAAGTTAAACCTATAAATTATTTAAGATTATTTAGAGTAAGCGGTTATATTTTTTATCTTTTACTCTCAGTAATAGGTTATAGAATTATTGCTTCCTGAGCTAAATTTGAGCATAATGATTACTTATAGAGGTTAAGGATTTATGTTGATGTTTGGACATGCAAATGATAACTCAGGATGGCACAAAGGTATCACTTTTAAAGTCTCTTCACTACATTTTAAAAATTTCTGTAGTTTTTCATTAGAAATTTAGTTTATAGTTGGCCAGTAACTATTAGTATTAGATGGTCAGAGCATTGACGATAATCAGCATGGTTTAGTATTTCAGTGTTATTTGATTTTTTAATATTCTGATGGATTATCACTTAAGTATTCCATCCAGATAAATAGTTTGTATTTCTGCTCTAAGTTTGGCAGTGACTAGATAATTAACCTCTCTATAGTGGGCTTCTTTTAATACATTTACAATGTTGACTGCTAATTTAATGTTTTTTTATATTTATTTTGACTTAATGATCTTTTTTCTGTAATGCTGGTATCATGACTTATGTTTTGTTCATGCTGAGTCTTTGCTCTTATTTATTCATATTCACTGCATATTTACTGGATATTCAATATTTATTCTGTATTCATTATATTTGATGATTTATAAAATGGGGATGGTGATGGTTTGATATGCTCTCATATTATCTTCTATTTGTCATGAAATCACTGCATACTATTACAATATATTGTATTGGATAGTTATTTATTTTTTTTGATCACAGAAAGTGCTACCAGATCACTCCTTACCTGGAAATTTTTTTACCATGATGAAAAGGTAGTGATGGTGACGATTTGTGCCAACCAGACTCAGGAAAAGCAAGAGCTCCTGAATGTTGTTCATACAATTGAGAAAATAAACACAAAGACAAACATCAACCCAAAATAATTTAAAAGAACTTTAAACGTTATTAACCCTTAAACCGCTAATTAAATCATTGGTTGTATGAGATAAAAATCAAATCTTTTAATTGGCCAACTCACAAACTGAAGACAAAGCCTATTGTTAAAACATATTCGTCTATAATATTAAATTCAACTCAGATACGTTTATAAAAAGTATATAATTAATTTTTCAGGTCATGAAGAAAACGAAAGTTCTTTCAAAAATAAATTGCTATTTATTTATTCTAAGATATTCTATATCGGCAACATAAAAGTTATAATGTAAACAAAAAGATCGACTTTTACGTTATAGAAAAGTAAATATTTCTTTTTACTACATCTTCAATATATTTACTTAAATCTTCAATATTTTTCGAAAATAATTTTGTTTTTTTATTATTCTCTCTGAAAATTATGTTTAATTTCCATAAATATTATTTAATAATAATTTAAATCGTATTCGAAATGAAAATCTCAGCGTTTTTCTTTATTTTCTTTGATCAGGCAGTTTCTTTGTTCTTTCCAGCCAATCAGAATGTCTTTTTCGGCTGAGAGCATGCTAAGAACCAATCACAAATAATGTTCCTTCTTTGTTTAGGTTTAAAATGCGTTTTTTTTTATTTTTTACTTCTAAAATAAATCGGAAGATGTCACCATCGTACAGAACTTTTAAAAACGAATTAAATACGTATTTAACGAATTTTATCGTATAAAAACGAACTAAGTTAGAGTGATTTTAGATGTCGACGAGGAGTCTCGTCGAGCGCGGGAAAAGGGTTAACATAGAATAAATAAAAAAAGAACGGAAATTTGAAGTAAATTTTTTTAGCAGATTTGTCAGAGAGTGTATGAGATCATGGAGACAGTAAAAACTCAGGCAGATAAGTTCATTTTTCACCTATGATTTAAGTAGGGCTTACATCTTCCTGCTAGTGGTTCACCTAAACCAATTCGATTTTTTATAGAGATTTAGAAACACTGGCAGTTTGTTGAGAACCAACAACCAGTGTAATCAAGCTTTTCTTAATCTGAAAAATGAACATCAGACTAAGAATGTCATTTGACTACATCATGTCCATGGTCAAGTAAATTTAAACAGCCAAGGTCAGTCCCACACCAGAAAAGAAAAGATTATGGTTTTACATAATCCCAACTACAGAAAATAGAATCTGTACTAAAAAAACAGAACACTATACTTGATAAACTGCTAACCAAAAGATTTGTGGTCTTCAGAAAATGCAAACCAAGTTTAACTAGATTAATTATGATCAAAAGGGATAGGTGAGTTTAAAGAGAAAATTACTAATATCTACCCAAGTATTTTACTAAGAGTTAGTAATATCAAAGAAAACATTAAAGATAAAATCTACTCATCATACATTCTCAGATAATTAAAATTTTCAAATTGGAAATTTTGCCACTAAGGCTTCAATGCATACAATAAAAGAATAATACATAAAATAATGACAAAAGAATACAATTTCTGATTTATTATAAAGATTGAGTGGAGACTTAGACTAGGTTTAGCCCTGGAAAGAATATATAAAAAAGAAATTTACCTTAGCATCCATAAGTTTGGTGAGTACTCACATTTGTGCATAGAAATAATAATGAAGTCTGCAATGGCTTTTCTCTGGTAATGGAGGCAGGAATGTGGAGTTATATTATGAAACAGTTCTAATTTATGCTACCATGGCATCTGCAAAAGAACAGCAAGGAGGTGAGGATCCATCTTTAGTAGGTTTAGCAGGGCATTCCCAAGTTTTGGTAACCAATACAATAAAATTTGGATATCTGAAAATTGAACATATTCTATGTAAATTATATAGAGAGTCTCATTGGGCATGCATGTGAACCTGAGATTCTGAGGTTTTTTATTGGGAGCAAATATGAATCCAGATGTGAATAAATATCTGACGAATAAAAATATATCAGAAGAATACTCTGAATAATAACAATCTGAAGAATCAATCAAAATATTATTTTTTGAAGAAGGAATCTGAATCACGCAGAATAATAATTTCTGAATAATGAATAAATGCGAATCATCTCATCCTAAACTCAGGGGGTATTTATATAACTCTCTTATCTCCCATGTAAACATTGTTTTTTCATCTTTTAATTAATTAAACAGTATATTCCCAGGGCTAATTTAATACCATGCTCAATCTAATTAAATATTTCACCAGGGTGCATAAACTAATTAATACAAAATTAAATCTCCACTCTTGAAATAGATTATAATTACCAAAAAGAAAAAAAAATGTAATCAACTTTTAATTAGAAAAAAAAAAACTTTCCTAAAGATAAAACAATTATAACATGATCACCATCTCTTATACTAGCACATAATTGTTGTAAACAAAGGCAAAACTCTCCATACAGTAGTGCCACCCTGTTCCAACCAGAGTAATCAATGGATGCCAGAAGGCTTGTGCATAAAATCCCTATCTAGTGCCTACTCATCCAATATCCCCAGACTAGTTTCTGGCTTGTGGCCATCATCAGTGAGGAGGTCTGGATCTGAGAGCACTGCACCTAGATCTTAGGATCTAATAAGCCTTCTGGAATCCATTGATTACTCTGGTTGGCACAGGGTGGCACTACTGTATGGAGAGTTTTGCCTTTGTATAATACAATTATGTTATAAGTTTTACAAAATTGACTTTTAAAATATTTTATTTTTAAATTACAAATTTAATAAAAAAAAAAAAACTATTCTTGTGAGAAAATAAATGTGTACTGAAATTTAAACTTTTATTACAAAAAAGAATAAACGATAAATTATAACCTAACTTTAAATGTCACAATGGGACTATTGAAATGGAAGTATCTGGTTCAACTGTCCGATTACACCAGGAAAAAATAATAAAATGAAAGCATTTCTTCTTCTTATTTTTTTTTTAAATTTTTATCATGACTGAATGTTTGTCCCAGTTTTGCTTAATTCCATAACCTTATTTTACAAAATATCTTTCTCCAATCTCATAATCCTTGAATGACAAAGAAGTTCTATCCATTACATGTCTGACCAATTATTAAACATCTAAACTCAGTCAGGCGATTCTTTTTTCCTTTTCAACTAGTTTTCTGATATAAATTCCTTTCCATCTCTTATCTTTTTCTTGCTTATAATCCTTTGTTTTATCCCTCTCATATTCTGTTTTATTTTCTGCCTCATATATCTGAAAACCCTTTGGCCTAGCATATCTTAAATAAGATCATTCTATAAATAGCTTGTACTTCTATTTTAAAATTATACTCTTTAATATTTTTCTTTATTTCACATTTATGTTTAAAACGAACAGTTACTTTAATCCACTTATTTTTACTTTCTTGTACAAACTCTTTTATATTATTTTCTGCCTTTAACTTAAACTTTCTTCTGGATTTTTTACTTTCTCCACTACACTATCTATGTATCCCACTCTCTATCCATTTCTATCTTCATTTTAATCTTGTCCATTTCAATGCTATCTGATTCCAATTCAACTTTCCTTTCTACTTCCTGATTCTCTTTGGTTAAATCTATCTCTACGGCATCTATAGTTGTATGATTTTTCTCTACTTTTCCCATTATCTTTGTTTTATTTTTTTGCCATCTTTTTTCATTTCAGCTTTCATCATCTCTATCATTATTTTGAACATCATTTGTGTCTTACTTTCTTCTTTTCTTTTTCACACTATTTGGGGATTTTTAAAGAATATCAGACTTTCTTCTGGATCTATATCTTTATTTATTTCTTCATTAACTTCCATTGTTACGACAAGACAAAATCCAACTATATTTAACTTTTACTTTAAACTATCTAAGTACAATATAAATTTAAAAAAAAAACACTATTTAACTTTATTTATTTTTACTTAAAGAGAGAGAAAAAAAATAATATTTATTTATTCTTCTCTTTCTTTTAAAATAAATCTAAAAGAAAAACACTATTTAATTATTTATTCTTATATTTTAAGATGAATCCCTACATCGAGCTGTTTCAACAATAATACTACAAGTAGCCTAAACTGATTACGAAAATTTAATTTTTGCCTCCTATACTTGAAATATGAATCTCACATGAGTTATATTAACTTGAAGCTCTACATTGATTGTGCTAAAATTTATATGCCTATGTACCAGATGGTTATTTATTTATTTTTTTGATCATGGAGTGCACCACCAGGTCATTGCATATCTGGAAAATTAATTTACCATGACCAAACATTAATGATAATTTGCACTGACCAAATCAAGGGAGATCAAGAGCTCATGAATATTGTTCAGATAATTGAGAAAAGAAACACAAAGACAAATGTCAGCCCAAAAACATTTAAAAGAACTTGAAACTTTATTAACATAAAATAAAGAAAGAAAGAATGGAAATTTGAACTAAATTTCCTTAGCAGATATATATATTATTCAAATATGATTAGTTTTAAGCTTATTTTTGAGAATCTTTCTTTTTTTTTTAATTTTTTATAAAGATTACAAGAACTATGCAAAATAACAAAGAAATGTAAAATAAATCATAAAATATTTCTTCCGATGTCCAATTCTATGAATATACTACTAGTAGAGAACCCCTGGGCTTTATTTGTAATAGTTGAAGGCTTACTAATAGTAAAACTTGTTTTACTTATATTTAAAAAAAATGTTTTAAATCTAATTTAAAATAATAAAAAATGTAAATAAAAAAATTCACATGCATGATGTTGTCTACTACAGTTTCTTCATTATTAAGTTTTACCTGTGTGAGGGTAATTCTTCACTTTAATTTTGTAAAACCTTGGAATTAGGCCTGGACTATGAAATAGCTTCTATTCCAAATTATGCTTTTCATTAATTAAATCAATTTTTTGAATTAATGCCTATGATACAAAAAATTTTCTGCTTCAAATTTTTTTCATGAACAGTATCTTGCAAATTAAGAAGTGGTAACATATCATAAAAGTCCAAATGTATCACCTCTTGAATTTTTTTGGTTTTAAAAATCTTCATATTTCTTTTAGAATATATGCTTAGAGTTGATGGAAAATAATCTTTAAAATAGAATACAGAAAGAATAAAATCAATTTGCTTTTTATGAGTAAAAGAAGTTATTCACTAAAAATAGTTCCCTAATTTTTATCTCAAAACCAGTTTATATCAAATATTTTTTTAAATAGTTCTGTCATTAACAAGAGTGAGTTTTCAATTAATTATAACAAAACCTTAGATGATTATTAAATAATAATTAATGTCACCAGTCTGATGTTACTTAAATACAATTATATATATATATGAAAAACAAGTTTTATATACGTAAACTTGCTATCGCTTGTAATAATGATCAATAGATGGAGCTTTACCAAGTCCTCCAAACAAGCGTATTTTTGTTTACATAAATGTCAGAGTCAGAATTAACTGTCTCTTTCAATGGCTCCACCCTCAGATCAGCCGATTTCAAGCTGATTTGCTATCATCAGTGAAGGATAGGAGTTAGAAACTAGACCTAAACACTAGGCTTGATAAGCCGAGTGTGAAGACATTTACGTGTCTAAAAAATTCATGCTTGCAAACTGATAGAAACTTGTTGAATAAACGCTTGGAGTTAGTGTTTAGATCTAGTTTCTAACTCCTATCCTTCACTGATGATAGCAAATCAGCTTGAAATCAGCTGATCTGAGGTTGGAGCCAATGAAAGAGACAGTTAATTCTGACTCTGACATTTATGTAAACAAAAATACGTTTGTTTGGAGAACTTGGTAAAGCTCCATCTATTGATCATATATATATATATATATTAGAAACCAGTCAACACTTAGACAATCTCAATATAGATAACACTCAACAATCTCAAGCTGCTGTCAAGGCAACCTTCTTATAACAATAAATGTGAATATATATATATATATATAATAAATAAAACATTTTGTGGACCATTAAGAAAATATTAATTAAATTTATGTATGGAGTGTACTATTGTATGCTTCTGGAATGTGATAATGAGTAATAAAATTAGAAACAGAGTGGAAGCCTTTGAGATGTGGACATGAAGAAAAATGGAAAAAATTAGTTGTATGAATAAAATATCATATGAAGAAGTTTTGAAAATAATAAATGAAGAAAAGAAAATTGATTAAATAAATTAGAAAGAGAAACTAGATTGGACATATATTAAGAAGAAAGTACAGTTTAATGAAAGATGTTTTGGAAGAAATGATGGTGGGATCACAAAGAAAAAACAGACAAGATTGACATTGTTAGATGATATACGAGATGGAAAGAGTTTCATGAAATTAAAGAACTGGGCAATAAAGAGAGTGAGTGGAAAATTAATAAATTGATGATGTGTCCACTCTCCGGAACTGTCCATGTCACAGAATACTTTTGATGATATGACTTACAACTTATGTTAGTATATTAGGCTAAATGAGATTTTATTTTTAGTTCAACTTGGGTCAGACAAATACAATTACCAGATGGCTTGGTTTCATAGTTTCAGCTTGCAATACCAGTTATATATAATTGATATATGTTATTTCAAAAATCCCATTATATTTCAGTATTTACATTTGTAAGTCTGTGAAAATCATTAAATTAATATACAACTGGGTCTCATTTTATGCGGATTATTTTAATGCGATTTTGAAGTTATGTGATTCCTGTTTCTTCTTAATATCTTTCATATTTTACTATATTTATTAGATATCAAGAAATTTAAATTATTAATAACTTATTTTGACTTGAAATACTTTTTTTCTTCAAAAATATATCGTTATATTAGCAGCTAATGTGAATATGGCCCAAAGCTATCTTAGCTTCTATGTAAATAGCCTACTTATACTAATAAATAAATAATAATAATGGATTTATATTTACATATAAAAATATCACAATAAATATTCAAAAATTTTAAACTTTTAAAACATATTTTGTTAATTATAACAGAAATAAATATTTTTTTAGATTTTTAAAATAAATAATAACAAAGATTTTATTAATTTTATGAACAGAAAATAATCTTTCTAATGATAATTTATAATCTTTTTGTTTTGATTACAATCTCATTTTTTTAATATAAAAACAAAAAATCATTAACACACCTCAAGACTGAAAATGGCGCTAGTTGTATGTCACATGATGAATCTGATATCTTAACATTTCCCAAACGAACTGCATATTGTCAAATAGTCAAACAATCACTAATGATTAAAATATGTATGAAAAAATGTAAAATTAAATACTGTAGTTAATAAAAAAAGTTTGTCTTGTATTTTTTTTTTTTCAAATATTTGAAATTTTTTATTAGTCATACTTTATTTCCTTATTTTTTTTAATGTGAATTTTAAAGTAATTTTTCCTTCTTGCTTTGCTTTTATGTGATTTCTGAAAATTACAAACTCTATCCTCATTTTTCAAGGTAAGTTAAGTCTATTTTTGTGCGATTTCTTTTGTGCGCATTTTCTGAGGAACCTATCTACCACATAAAATGAGACCCAAGTGTAATATATATTTAATATTTTCATAGTCAAATGATGTAAATAATTTTTTTTTATAGTTAAATCATGTTTTATTGCATTTAAATTCTTGATGATACATCATCCATTATTGTAAATGAGAAGGTCTTTATGAAGAACTGTTAGGTCTTAAGTAATAATCTTCATTAAGTAACCTTGGCAATAGTAAATATTTCGATTGAAATGTCAGAAATTTGTACAAAATAATACATGTTTAACCCCAAAAGGACTTATTTATACACACACACATACACACACACATATATATATATATATGCAGAACAGTTGCATAATAATTAACATATCTTTTTGATATGCTAGTGTTCTGCAGTTTTAATGAGAGTTGACTTCAAAAGGTTTTAGTTTCCACATTGTGTTAGAATTCTTTTAGTCAATTTACATCCAATCTAAAACATCATCAATTACTTCATGTCTAAAATGAATCACCTTTTAATTAAAGAATAACACACTGTAACTTTAACCTACCAGTAATTGGTAAGTCTGCAGTGTAATATCTTTTTCATTGTTCATCTTAAGAGCAGGGGATGCTCAAAAGGCTTGTTGCCTTGCAATAATTTATTCAAAGGTATTTTTTTATTTTGAATCTCTCTATATAAAACATTTTCTTAATTCATATTTAAATAAGATCCTTTTTGCTAATTTTTTAAATTAAAAATTTATATTATTTTAGTAATTTCTGATTTTATCTCTTTTATAAAAAAATAATCGATTAGTTAAAATCAGTTAAGATCAGACGTAAAATAAGACATTATACTATAAATGCTTAACCTTAAGATTACTTTGTGACCATTATTTATCTTCTTATTTATTTACCTTCTTTTCTTTAGGATCTTAAGTTTAAATTTATCTGGAATAACATAATAATAATTATATCTTTCTTATTTTTTCCACATATATAAATGTTTTGAAATATATATTTTTTTCTCATGTGTCAAAACCCATAAACCTGGGACAATTACTTGTAAGGCAGCTGTGCTGACCACTCAACCACCAACGCTTAGTACAATGCAAAAAATTCATTAACTTTCCAATACTTTTGATGGAGTATCCAGTATTGTTTTTGATTTAAAAGTTCATATTAATAATAAGAAATATAAAAGAAGTTAATGTCTTATGACTCTGGAGTTCATAAAAAGTTTGAGCACTAGAACAAAGACCTTCTGATCTCACGTTGGACCCTCTACCCACTGTGTCAAACCACACAGGGGATAATACAAAATATTTATCAACACACTTTCTTTTTATGTCCTTTTTTATTTTAGTATACTTTAATTTTTTATTCCTTTTTTCAGCTTTTGAATCTTACTGCTGAATATGTGATGAAATTAATTAAAAACTTATTCTACATCATTGAGCTTCTGGATAAATTACTGCTTTGGTTTCCAATAATGTAGAGTTTAATTTGATGGAAATACTCTATTAACTTGCAGAGATGGCAGTCAAAAAATTAGAGTATTTATTATATTTATATAATAAATTAAATGATTGTTTATTTATTTTCAGTTACAATCTAAACATTTTTAAAGAAAGAAATACAAAAATAGAAATAATAATAAATTTTCTTTTCAAATAATGAGAACAAGATATTCTAAAAAACCTGCAGCCAAAAGTGTGTTAACTTTAATTAATTATAATATAAAATAATAATTTGTGTCAATTGTTAATACAGAGTTTCTTTAATATAAATAAAATAAATAATATTTCCAAGCGCTTTCAACTCTTATGAGTCCTTATCAAGGTAGTGTAAAAAATTCTATTTTCTCCTAGGTGATGAATTTAACATTTAAATGTTAAATTCATCACCTAGGAGAAAATAGAATTTTTGTAAGAGTTGAAATTGCTTGGAAATATTATTTATTTTATTTATATTAAAGAAACTCAGTATTAACAATTGACACGAATTGTTATTTTATATTATATTTATATATTTACAGAAGTATTATTTATTCTTTAATTAATTAGAACCATCAAGAGTTGGCTTTACAAAACATTCGTAACAATTAATGCAAAGAACATTTCTATTCTCAAGGCATAAGTACTTTTAGCAATTATGTTAATACTGACTTTGAAGTTTGTAATATTTCTCAGATACTATCAAATACCGTACATTGTTATGAAATGCAGTTACAAACAAAATAAAAGCTTAAACATTGTTGCTTAACAATAATCATGTACAGATCTACAACTAATGATATCATTCAATCTATGCTAGCAATATATATATATATATAACAATATTTGTGGTAAATATTTCACACTAATAAAATCATCAATTAAACAAATAAATGAATTCCAATAAATAAATAAATGACCATTGGGTTTATTCAGTACTTTTGAAGGAATACCTTTATTATCAAAGTTTTACAATAAAACACAAACAGATTTCTCAAACATCTCTATCTTTGCACAGTTTAGGACCTCCATGGGACACCAGTGCATTTTAGACAATTCTCGAATGGCATGCAAAGAGCACCATGATTTAAAGAGAAAGGTCAAAGAAGCCTATTTTATCAATCTGGACTGTAACACCATAAATAAAAGGGACATGTGTTACACAATCTCCAAAAAATAGCAAACATAATTTGCATATACATTGCATATTTTGTACTAATAGTTTTACTCCACAATTTATTTGGCACACAGCTTTAATATTGAAGGTATTCCTTTGAAAGTACTCAACTGAATAAACTCAATGGTCATTTATTTATTTATTGTAATTTATTTATTTGTTTAACTGATGATTTTATTTGTGTGAAATATATACCGCATATATACTACTCATTACAAATAGGCATACAAATCAATTATTAATTATAACAATATTTAAGAAAAGAGTTTATTTGTAATTCTAAAATCAGCTGAGACCTTTACAGGTTTAAACTTATAATATCAATTTGTTTTATTAATATATTGGTCTATAATTTTCATTTTAATACATTTACATTTGCATTTAAAATAAATAACTATTTCTTATGAGATAATAAAAATGTCTTGGATTTTTCCTAATTAATACTATTATATATTTTAAATCATTATCAACATAACACTCATGGAAAAGACACATTACCTTAACCTAGAACACATTTGAGTTAAGATTGGTTGTAAAAATAAAGTTTGAATCATTATTTACTAATTTCTAAAATATCCTTTAGTAAAACTATTGAAAATAAGATATAATAGCCAATTTTTGAATTGTACACTATGACAATATCTCATGGAACCCGATTAAAAAGGACCTTCTTCACCACGCGCACCAAGCTTTAACATTACCAGCAACAAATCTAAATTATTAAAACGGTTATTTTACATTTCTATCATAATTTATAATTTAGAAATTAGTTACTGTTTTATATCAATATGCTCTAAATTAAATAATATACTTTAACTATTCTGTATAATTAGTTATATAACTGGTTGGATTACATATTTATAATTTATTACACTTAAACATTTTGCATTATATTGATATTACATTTGTAAATTTTACATGAATATGTAAAAGTCTACAAATATTTGTAGTTATAAATATTTTAAAATGTAGAATTATATCCTTCTTTTAAAAACACACCCACAAACACATTTAATTATTCATTTTATAATTATCCATGAAATCATTCTATTTATCATATTATTATTACCATATAGAAATGTTGAAAGTATTTATTACTGGATACTAATAAAAAGTTCTAATTACAAATAAATTATAGATAAACAAAAAAGTGCGAGACAATGTTATCATAATTTTTTAAAATAAATTCTAGTATGAAAAATCAAAGAAAGAAAGAGAAAAATCAGCTGATAGCAGGCATTAAAACTCGTTTGATTTGAATGAAAAACAGAATTAGAATGAATGAAACAACAGAGTTCAAATTGACAAACAAATAAACAAACGAACTTAATAAAATTCAAAATTGAAAATATTTTGGGGAGAAAAAAAATTGATTTTTCAAAAACAAACAAACAAAAAAACTAATGCTTTTGTTACATTTATTATTATAATTTAAATATATGAATTTTTTCTACAATACAGGCTTTTTTCAGACCTGCACTCCAATATGAGATAGCGTAGATGGTTGAGGGTCATGTGAAAGTCTGAGTTCAAACCCCCTGTATTATTTAAAGTGAATATTCTTAATTGTTTGTTGTTTTTTTACTGGGTTTTTCTTTTGATAGTTTTAATTTGTTTTCATGAACTAATTACAATAATTAGTCATTCCATATTTAGCAATAAATTTACTTTATAAAACTATTTTCAACAATTTTCAACAAAGTTTTAATATTTGCCTGAATACTTATATTAGTGGCAGTTTAGTTGATTTTTCCACTACATGACATTAAATACTGAAGGTCCTTAGAAAAAATTTCAAAACTTGATTTAAATTTTCCAATTACAATCAATTTTTAATAATAATATACAGATAAGTAATAGCGTTTTGTGTAGTATACATTTTCTTCGGGTGTTGTTGGCCTGACGAATAACACTATTAGCGTGAGAATCGCACCTAGACTTTAGATTCTGGAATATTGAATTTTAAGATAATGCTCTAACCAACTGATCAAGCCAGCAACACTTGAAAAGAGAGGGAAATACTACTACTTGAATCACAGTGTACATATTAATCTGTGTGTTATTACTAATAGTTAAATGCATTTGAAAATTTTTAATTAAGCTTCAAAAATATTCTAAAGATATTCAATAATTAATGTTAGATAATGGAAATACTTCACCATATAAGTACAATTAAAATAATGTTTCAATTTTATAAACAGTAAAAAAACCCAATTAGGTTTAGGTGATTTGTCAAATATTTTAATAATTTAATTTTTGTGAATAAAATTAAAAAATAGTGTAATCATAATAATGGTAATAATAATATAAAAAATAGTAATACTTTTCATCTATTTGTTATTATTTTGAATGAGTTCTTTCCTTAATTTTTTTTAATTAATGCTTTTCATAATTATTAATTGGGAAACTTTTCATAATATTATTGTATATATCTCATTAATATTCTCAGTAATTAACCAAGTTCCACATAATTTAAATCTTATTATATATTTAAAATTTGATTAGATCTTTTAATAAAAAACATGTTTTAAAAATCTTTCTTTTAGTCATCTGAATTAAATCTGTTAGAATAAATCACACACACACACACACATTAATTTCAAATTATAACTCAGGAAACAAAATATGATATAAGACCAATATCTAGAGATAAATATCAACAAATTATTACTTCTCCGAACGTATTCAAAGGCTTACCCTTCATTATCAAGGACTACAAAATTTCTTATAATCTCTAACAATATACTGATATGCAAATATTCGAAATGAATTAGGTGAATATGCAAAGTAATACTTAAATACCTTTTTATTTCATCGACATTTTGATCACTTCTATGACCATTTTAAAATATATATATTTTTATTTACATAATTTCAGTAATAATGGGTCTTAAAATTGGGAATATATATATATATTCACTAAAATATGATTAGATATCAATATACTTCTAAAAAAAACTTTGCATTTTAATTCACATTAAAAAAAAACCCACTTATAGAATAGAATTTTTCGTAATATTATATGTTGTTAATCACATTTAAATATATGGGTATCAAAAATTTACAAAATCTGCTTTTACTATGTAATGGCCAGACTAAGTATAATCTGACAATTAACATTTATTTTATTTATTTATGGGGGTTTGAACTCAGAATTCACATTACCTTCAACCATCCATACTATCTCATACTGCTGATACACTTAATCACACACAAGTCAAATAAGTTAGATAATCACCAATATACCTATTTCATGCTAAGACAGCACTCATCAGTTGGTCCACATTATCATCTCCATATATGTATAATCAAAGCTCAGTTTATATTATGATAACCAATCTTCATACTTTAATGGACAGGCTTCAAACCACCCCACAATTCTTCAGCCATCCATTTTCATTGAAAATCGGATGATGGAATGCTCAAAGCCCACCTTAGTGCTAACCTTCTCATCCTACCAAATTGACCACAAGTCACTCTGACCCCTCATGTACAGGAAATGGACAGCTGAAGAGTTGTGGGTTGGAGTGGGTTTGAAGCATGTCCATTAAAGTATGAAGATTGGCTATCTTAATATAATCTGAACTTGATCAGTTGTGGGGTGGAGTGGTTTAAAGCCTGTCCATTAATGTATGAAGATTGGCTATCTTAATATAAGCTGAGCTTTGATTGTGTATATATGTGTGGAGATGATAATCTGGACCAACTGATGAGGACTGGTTTAGCATGAAATAAAAATATTGGTGATTATTTATCTATTTGACATGTGTGTGATCAAGTGTATCACCAGTATGAGATAGCAAGAATGGTTGAGAGCCATGTAAATTCTGAGTTCAAACTCCCTATATATTACATATATAAGTGTAGGTGTGAAAAAAAGCCTGTACTGTAGAAAAAAATTCCTATTTCAAAATAAAGTGCTGTAAGGTCTGCCAACCCCTCGTATATGAATGTAAATGGATTTAAACATGAGGGGTCAGAGTGACTTATGGTCAATATGGGTAGGATGAAAAGGTTGGCACTAAGGTAGGCTTTGAGCATTCCATCATCAGATTTTCAATGAAATGGAAGGCTGAAGAGTTGTGGGGTGGAGTGATTTGAAGCCTGTTCATTAATATATAAAGATTGGCTATCTTAATATAACCTACACCTGTATTTTTTAAACAATATTCTATTTTACCAAATAATGATGACTATCATATATAACGCCTATGTGCAAGTAATATCAGGCTAGTTCACGCAGAATACAAGGTAGTACCGTTGTATTCATTAAAATATGACTAGATATGAATACTTTTAAGGAAAATTTTATAAAACTTGGTATTTCGAGTCCAATTTAAAAAAAAAAAACACCAAACACTTATAGAGTTTATTTTAATATTATATGTTACTAATCATATTATTATTTACATTTAAAGAAGATATAACATTATTCATATGTAATATTATTGTTTGTTTTTTAAACTTTCTATTACTTATTTAAATATTTTAATAATGAAACTATATAAATAGAGATAATATATCCTTTAAAATAGCTATAAAATGACGTAGTATTAAAGTAAAATAATGACGACATATTTATATGTTATTATTTGATTGAGAAAAATATTGTTAAACTTTTTTAAATTAAAGGAATTCTTCTACAAATAGTATATTCTTATTCTACTTAAATAAGAGTAATGCATTTTAATGCAAGTAATTTTAAGATTAATATCAAATAAATTGATTTTAAAGATATCATTTGAGTATGCCGCTTTAAATATATATCTGGACCAACTGATGATTGCTGGCTTAGCACGAAATACATATATTGGTGATTATTCATCTTTTTAACATATCGTATATTGGTGATTATTTATCTTTTCAACATAAATGTGTTCAAGTGTATCAGTGTTATAAGATAGTGTGGAGAGTGGTGGGTCGTGTGAAAGTCTATGCTCATATACCCTATATATTACATATATAAACACAGGTATATAATAAGCCTGTGTGTTTCAGTTATATAATGAACTATATAATATATATGCTTAATATGTAAAATTAAGAGCGTGCTAATAGCTCTAAACAAGCTTTTTTTTTTTTTTTATTTATGATAAATGCTACTACAAGAGAAGGCATTCAAATCATTTTTATTTTAAATGGTCCCCATCCCCAGACCGGTTTCGACCTATGGGTCTCTTCAGTGAGGAGTTGGGACATTAGATCTAAAAAAAACAACTCAAGCAAAGCATTTATCTAAAAGATAATTGTTAGAAGAAGATCTGAAACTTTTAGACACCTACATGTCTTTAAAGTCAGCTCTCCAACTGAAAAAATCATATGGGACTGAACTTAATTCAGATACTCCATATATTAGTAGGCTTAGCTCTTTAATTTAGCTAAAGCCACAACAGCAAAATAATAATAGTAATAGTAACAAGTCAGATGTCACATGACTTATATATAGCTTGCACTTACAAATATGTAAAATTAAGAGCGTGCTAATAGCTCTAAACAAGCTTTTTTTTTTTTTATTTATGATAAATGCTACTACAAGAGAAGGCATTCAAATCATTTTTATTTTAAATGGTCCCCATCCCCAGACCGGTTTCGACCTATGGGTCTCTTCAGTGAGGAGTTGGGACATTAGATCTAAAAAACCAACTCAAGCAAAGCATTTATCTAAAAGCTTGTTTAGAGCTATTAGCACGCTCTTAATTTTACATATTTGTAAGTGCAAGCTATATATATAAGTCATGTGACATCTGACTTGTTACTATTACTATTATTATTTTGCTGTTGTGGCTTTAGCTAAATTAAAGAGCTAAGCCTACTAATATATGGAGTATCTGAATTAAGTTCAGTCCCATATGATTTTTTCAGTTGGAGAGCTGACTTTAAAGACATGTAGGTGTCTAAAAGTTTCAGATCTTCTTCTAACAATTATCTTTTAGATAAATGCTTTGCTTGAGTTGGTTTTTTAGATCTAATGTCCCAACTCCTCACTGAAGAGACCCATAGGTCGAAACCGGTCTGGGGATGGGGACCATTTAAAATAAAAATGATTTGAATGCCTTCTCTTGTAGTAGCATTTATCATAAATAAAAAAAAAAAAAGCTTGTTTAGAGCTATTAGCACGCTCTTAATTTTACATATTTGTAAGTGCAAGCTATATATAAGTCATGTGACATCTGACTTGTTACTATTACTATTATATATGCTTAACAAAATGCATTAAATTTTATCTAACTAGAACTAGAAACATAAAAACAATAAATATAACATTATGATTAAAAGAAATATATACATTTTCTCGGCCGGGAAGCGAATCCGCTAACCTGGGACAATTGCTTGTAAGGCAGCTGTGCTGACCTCTTGACTACCAATGCTTGATTATTTATTTATATTTTTAAATGCTTTTAATCAAATATATGTGGCTCATTTTAAGTCAACTCATTCATATAAAAATAAAACGTTTTCCTACGACATAGAAAAATAATTAAAATAGTGAGGAAAAAAACAAACAAAACCCAAACATTACATAAATAAATGATTGAGAATCCAAATTAAATAAAGAAGGAAATATTACAAAAAAATAATTGTAGATAAATTAGTTTGAATATGGTTTAATTATTTTAGCACTGAATTAGAATGCAAAGGAAAACTGTTTTAACAGAACATATAAAAAAAAAGTTTAATAGTTTATAATGAACTTAAAGATTTTTGATAATAAATGTAATAAGATCTTTTTTCCTAAATTGTAATATCTTTCGTGATAGAAAAAAAATTGTCAAGCGTTGGTGGTCAAGTGGTCAGCACAGCTGCCTTACAAGCAGTTGTCCCAGGTTTATGGGTTCGCTGTCTGGCCGATGCTTTGACACATGGAAAGAAATATTTGTATCAGAAAAAAGTAGGTAAAAGTAATATTGAAACTTTATTAGTTGATATAATATTATCTCAAATAGCTCAAAACACATTCATTCACACAACTGAAAACAAATTAAAGTAGTGACACAATCTATATTATATCAAAATTTAATTCCCCTCTCCCCTCAAATAAAATTCTCTTAAAAAAGAAAATCATATTAAAGAAAAAACTACTGCCGTCAGTGTGGCAAAAATTTGACATACATGCATGACATAGAGTGACTTTCTACTCTCACGCAAGGTAGAGGCTGGTTTCTATCTACTTTTAACACTTTGTGGACAAGTGTAATTATGAACATGTGACCAAAAACATGTGAAAAAGACACATAATCCCCAAGATGAATATTTCATGCTAAACCAGGATGTTAACAGTAGGTAGAAACCTTGCATAAGAGTGGTGTAATGAAAATTTCACGGCAGAAATATTATTCATTATTGGATAATATCTAGTCTAATGAATGACTAATAAAAATTATTAAAATGATTTTCTATTTGCATTTATTGAACCATAAAATTTTAAAACCTTTCTATTCTTATATTTTAAATTTATTTTCTTTTATTACATTACCATATTTTAGCAAACAAATACAACAATTTATATCAGTCTTTTACAAAATACAAAAAAAAAAAAAGATTACATTATAATTTAATTAAAAGACTGATGATTGCTGGTTTAGCATGAAATACGTATATTGGTGATTATTTATCTTTTCAACATATATGTGTTCAAGTGTATCAGTGTTATAAGATAGTATGGAGAGTGGTGGGTCATGTAAAAGTCTGTGCTCATATACCCTATATATTACATATATAGACACAGGTATATAATAAGCCTGTGTGTTTCAGTTATTACATAAGTAGAGATGTCTACCCATCCTTTGTATATGTATTAAATGGATTATGTCCTGTATATGCAGGGTCAGATTGACTTTAGGTCAACATGGGTGTGACAAGAATCTCAGCCTTAGAGTGGCCTCTGAGCATTCCATTATCAGATTTTCAATTGGATGGATGGTTGAAGAGTTGGAGTGTGGAATAGATTGAAGCCTGTCCATTAAAGTATGAGGTTTGACTATCTTAATATATATCTGAGCACTTATAGCATATAAGTGTAGAGATGGTAATGCTGGTTTAGCATGAAATATGTATATTGGTGATTATTTATCTTTTCAACATATATGTGTTCAAGTGTATCAGTGTTATAAGATAGTGTGGAGAGTGGTGGGTCATGTAAAAGTCAGTGCTCATATACCCTATATATTAAAAGATTAATAGAAATATACTAGCATTGATTAACAATCAGATAAATTGATTGATTTTAATAACGTAATAGTGCATTAAATCAGAATGAAAAGCTACACATTTTAATCAGCTTTCTCTTTCCACTCATAACCTATTTCCAAGGAATAAAAACCTTTATTTTACAATGGCTTACAACAAATGAATATTATTTTTTATATAAATTCTTACACAATCATAAATTACTGGTCATATAATCAAAAAAATGGATTCAATTGATTATCACTCACCCAAAATATAAATTATACTACATTACAAAGCAATCATATCACATGATCACCATTTTTATGCTTACAGAAGCTGTTTTTATATGGAGGCTAAATTCTCCATAATAGTGTCACTCAGCGCAAGCCAAAGTAATCAATCGATGCAAAAAGGTTAGTGTATAAAATCCTTATCTAATGTCTACTCATCCAATATCTCTAGACTAGGTCCTACCTTGTGACTTTTATGAGGAGCCTTGGATCTGAGAGCACTGCACCTAGATTTTAGGATCTCGTACTCATCCAATATTCACAGACTAGCTTCTAGCTTATGGATTTCATTAGTCAGGTGCCTTGGATATGAAAGCACTGGACCTAGATCTTAGGAACTACTAATATCCTAAGATCTAGATGCAGTGCTCTCAGATGAAAACCTACTCATTGATGAAAGTTACAAGCTAGAAACTATTCTGAGGATATTGGATGACTAGGCACTAGATAAAGATTGTATGCAATAACCTTTTTGCATCCATTGATTACTCTGGTTTGCACTGAATAGTACTACTGTATGGAGAGTTTAGCCTCTTTGCAGTGCAAAGCAACCAAATACAATTTTCTTGTTCAAGCTTTTGTAAATACCTCATCACTTGAATTCATTATTTTCTAAATAAATTAACAATTTTTCAGCTACCAGAAGCATTGTGAAACCCAAAAAAAAACTTTTTATCTGTTTGCAGCAAATGGTTATTAAATGTAAATTTGAACTCAATGCACAGTTGTTTATTAAAGTTGAACATATTTTTATTCCTAAGATGAATCAAAAACTATGTAAAATTTGTTGAATAACTTTGTAAAACATTGAATGCAAATTTTTGATTTAAGTTTTCAATTAAAATGATATAAAGTACTTTGAAATGTAGCTTTTAGAAATAATTTCATCAATTTAAGATCTTTATGCTTTTTTTTCAAAATGATTTGTCTATATAAATGAATTTATGTAAAAAAGATAAGATGGTCCATTTTTTTCTTATAAAAAGATTTATCTTGTGATTTGAATTGAGAGTAGTTTACATGCTCAATAAACCAGTGTTGGGTGTTAATTTACTTATTATATATAAATGAAATGTTATTGAGTACATCTGAGTATAATTAATTGTAGTAAAAATACACATACCAACATTTTGGCTGTGTCACACTTGTTATAAACTGTGTAATAAATATTATATATATATATTGTACCAACCAAGTAGTCTGCTCACTTAACAAGATTCAAATCCTAAGCAAAAGTACCTTGAATCCGATCATGCTCGAGATACACAGGTCTGGAGCAATCCTGAATTCTAACCTATTTGCCTATTCTTTGAATCTCTGACCCAATGAAAAAACTATCCTGATGATACAGCACAATTTTTTTAATTCCAGGCCCAGAAGCAAAGTGGTAGAACATAAGATCAGACTGATGATGATGATCAAGATAAGAGTAGCCCAGGAATTACATTTATTATAGTTATTTAGCTATTAGCTAAAGAAAATAGTTCTAAATATTAACTAGAAAATAATAATTCAAAACAAACCAGGATTTACATGAAATATATATATTTAATAAAATATTAAAAAAATGCATATATATATTACAAAAGATTTCATGCTTGGAATGATATTGTCTATTTACAACACATGGGATTTGTTTTTATAAACTCCCCTTTACATTAATTATTTAACGAATATAATTTTATGGAGTGTATTATAACTTGTGTGGAGTTAATATGTAATTTAATAACATTTTACTAACAGAACGTTGTGGTTGTCTAAAATAAATATAAAAGATCATGACAGGTTTAGCAGCAAATGATTTGATAAACAGGCAAAAATATACAATTTTAATCATTTATCTAGCTTATGAAAATCATTGTATATACTTTTATTGGCATTGTTTGGAAAAGACACCTTTAGAACTTATAAATAAGAAACAAACAATGTGCTACATTTACGAGAATACATGATACAATCATTAATATAAATTGATTTACGTCTATGGGAATCAATTAGTATTAAAAAAAAACAGTTTTAAAATCATCATACTGATTAATTAGCATGTTGGTGCATTTTATGAATGAGTCATTATTTCCAACATCTAACGAAAGGTCAAAGAGGCATAAATCCATTAACGCAAACAATAATGATGCTAGCATGTCATTAGAGAAAT